>CM033730.1:13718430-14236327 GCA_019671005.1 Hibiscus mutabilis
ATAATATCTTCAACAATTTTCATCACGTATTCAGGCTCCGATCTAACAAATTATAAAATGAATAGACTAAATCAATATTCATTTTTTACCTTAAGACAAGCAGGAAACAAGTAAATTAATTGAACCCATATAATAAACGATGAATATTGAATTGTATGTTTCAATCGGAAAAGCTATAAACTGCAAAATTCTAACTTCTAAATGTAGTTTAATCAATTCAAGAGGATGGGAAAATCCGTCACATGTCTGATTTATCTCCGACTATGTGCCACCCTTTTATAAACCCTGCTTCAGAAAAAGAATCTTCCCACTCTTTCAATTTGTGTGCCCAAATTTTTTGATGATTAGCAAAAGCTTCCTCGAACCCCCCAGCACGGTTTCGCACAACATGGTAGAAGATAGGCACTACTACTTGTTGGTTGAGCCGCTTCAATTCCATGATCTTGAAAAGTTCTTGCAAGCACCATGACGAGGAAGCATAGCTTTTTGAGAAAATGATTACAGAGATCTTTGATTCTTCGATCGCTTTCAACAGTGCCGAGGACAAATTATGCCCCGTTTTCAGTTGGTTTTCATCCATGTAAGCTCCGACCCCTTTGCGCCTCAAAGATTGGTATAGAAAACTGGTGAAGTTGTTGTGAGTGTCTTCACCACTGAAACTGAGAAAAACGTCATGCTTTAGGTGACGAGAGGAGGGAGCCATAGAAGTTTGTAAGATCACGATTCAGACAAGGAAATGAAAACAGAAAAGAATAAATAAGAGCAAGGGGGACCTCAGAAATTTATCTGAAACTCATAGAAACAAAGTCAATATCTCATTTCATTTCTTTTCATTTCATAAGATCAAAACTGTTTCCCATAAAATTAGAATTCCAACATTTCGCATGAAACATTATGAATTGAATAGAAGAAATTTTTATCATGGTGAACCGATGCTTGCCGATGTAGACATGAAAGAAATATTATTTGTTCATGCTGCGATTTTAATTAAGGCAAAAATAGCTTTTTGGGATATTTGGTCTAACCATTTGAAGAAAGCAAAGATGTCAAGGTGTATCAAGGATTGGTATTCAAGGAGTGTTGCCATAAAAATTTTCTATTAATTCTTGAGGACAAGGATTTTTCTTAGGGGATGTATTATAACGAACTGTTTTAATTAAAATTCAAAACAGTGTCGTTTTATTAAATTGGTAGTTTTGCTTTTAGGATAAAATTCTCAAGTATGTAAAGGATTTCAACAATTTCACTATGAAATCTTCCCATTTTCTAGGCTTAAGAGGAAACCGTCACAAGTTCAAAGCTTTCTACCCAAAGCTTTGAATGATTCACTCTTTTACAAAGAAAGAAAATGGCAAATGAATAAGATCCTCACAAGGTAAGTATTTGCCCAGATTACAAGATAACACAACCCAAAATTGACAAATAAAATGATACAAATTTGTTCACTCAAGTGGGTTTATAAAGGATATGACTCAAATAGGCACAAATGTTGGATTTTTGCTTGAAAGCTTGTGAATTGGTCAAATGTTGTTCTCTAGTTGTTGTAGCAGCTTTGGAGACTTGTATTTATACCATCTCATTGATTTCTAACCGTTTGGGTGGTTGAGGTCATCAATATAGCCGTTGGGGACTTCATTTCCTGTAATAAATGCAGTCTGATGGCTTACTGTATTGGTACACAAAGGGTTGTATCGATACCTGTCAAGAGAAAAAAATAGCTGTTGTGAAGTAGCGTATCGATACGCGTATGGGTTTATCAAAAAGGACAAAGAGTAAAAATAGGGCGTATCGAAACGGGGTATCGTATCGGTACGATATTTGTTCACTAGAATTTGAGTTGAAAAATTGCATCGGTACGCATAGGGCCATATTGATACGGTTAACTAAAAATTAAATTTTGTTGATTCCAATAACTGACAAGGCAACGGTCGAAAAATTTAATGCAAAGATCTTGAAGATCTTGACATACTGTATCGGTACGGTAAATACCATATCGATACACTTAAACAATTTCTTAAACCCAGATGAATGTCGTATCGAAACGGGTGAGGCCGTATCAAAACGCATAGTTTAAAATGCAGGCCCAGATGAAGATCATATCGAAACGGTTAAGGCCGTATCGAAACGGTTTGCAAAACCAAATTCCAGTAACGAAAATTTGTATCGATACGCTTGGGTGTATTTGTTAAATTTTGCCTTGAAACACTTAGAAAAATTTTGGGTTTAAGTCTTGAACATTGAAAAACTTTTCCTTGTCATTTTGTGAGACTTTTGAGTACTTAAAAAATTTATTTTCTTTTACAATTTGGTCTTTAAATAATTTGTTATATCAAAATTAAATATAGGTTTTACAGTAACCTCAACCGATAACCCACAAGACCAATGCGTTTCAGCACCTCATACGGTCCAATAAACCTTGGGCTCAACTTTCCTTTACACCCAAAACGCATCACCTTTTTCCAAGGCAAAACTTTCAAGAATACTTTTTCTCCAACAGCGTACTCAACCTCTTTACGCTTCAAACCCGCGTAGGATTTCTGCATATCTGATGCCTCTTTTAAACGGTCACAAATCATCTTCACTTTCTCATCCATGTCTTTCAACACATCAGGCATGGAAACATGTTTTTCCCCAGCCTCAGCCCAACACAAGGGTGTAAGACACCTCCTACCATACAAGGCTTCATACGGTGCCATCTTTATACTTGCCTGATAACTGTTATTATAATCAAATTCCACCAAATGCAACTGCCTTTCCCAAGTTTCTTGGAACTCAATGACACAACATCTCAACATATCTTCCAAGATCTAAATCACACGTTCAGACTGGCCATCCATCTGAGGATGATACGATGTACTGACATTCAAGCGAGTACCCAAAGCTCGGTGCAAACACTTCTAAAACCTCACTGTAAACTGTGGATCTCTATCCAAAACAATCGACTTGGGCACCCCGTACAATCTTACAATTTCAGCAACAAACAAATCTGCCAACTTATCTAGCGAGTACGTCGTATACACGGGCAAAAAATGTGCACACTTCGTAAACCAATCAACAATCACCCAAATGGAATCATTTTAGACGGTGTCAAAAGTAGTCCTAACACAAAATCCATGGTGATCCTTGCCCACTTCCACTCCAGAATTTTCAACGGTTGCAACAACCTGAAAGAAAACTGATGTTCAGCTTTCACTCGCTGACACACCATACATCTAGCAACAAAATCAGCCACGTCCTTTTTCAACCCCACCCAATAGTACTTATTCATTAACCCTTGATACATTTTAGTACTACCAGGATGCATAGCAAAAGGACTAGTATGTGCCTCGGTCAAAATCATCCGCCTCAACTCCTCGTCATTAGGCACCACAATCTGATCTTTAAAGCACAAAACCCCATCACTATTAAACTGAAAATTCGTAGGATTTCCATCCATGATGTTCTTGACATAAGGTACCAATGCCTCACCATACGGTTGCTTTTCTTTAATTATCTATGCCAAGGAAGGTTTCACTTGCAATTTTGCCAACAACCCTCTATCACGGTTCACACTCAACCTAGCAAACATGGCTCTCAACTCCACAACGGCCTTTCTACTCAAAGCATCTGCCACCACATTGGCTTTACCCGGATGGTACTCAATGGTCATATCGTAATCCTTCAATAACTCTAACCACCTATGCTGACGAAGATTCAACTTCTTTTGAGTCATCAAATACTTCAAACTATTATGGTCAGTGTATACAACACACTTTTCACCATAAAGGTAATGTCTCCAAATTTTCAACGCAAACACTACTACCGCGAGCTCCAGATAATGCTTAGGGTAGTTGAATTCATGCACTTTCAACTGCCTCGATGCATAAGCCACGACCTTCTCATCCAGCATCAACACACACCCTAACCCAACGTAGGATGCGTCACTATACACCACAAACTCATTCCCTGACTCAGGCTGAATTAAGATTGTAGGTTACGTCAAAGCTTCCTTCAACTTTTCAAAAACCTATTGTCTTGCTTCTGTCCAAATGAACCACTCATCTTTTTGTAACAATTTGGTCAACGGGGCAGCAACTCTCGGAAACCCATCCATAAAACGATGGTAATAACCCGCCAAGCCTAGAAAACTGCAGACTTCCGTCACTGACTTCGGGTGCTTCCAATTCACAACCGTCTCCCCAATCTACAACTTGCACTTACTCAACTTAGCAGATTTATCCAACAAGGTCTGTAACACAATCCTCAAGTGTCGATCATGATCCTCTTTGGTAAGAGAGTACACAAGGATATCATCGATGAACACTACAACAAATTGGTCCAAAAATTCATGGAACACACAGTTCATCATATCCATAAATACTGCAGGCGTATTCGTCTACCTATACGATATTACCAAGAACTCATAATGCCCATACCTCGTATGAAAAGCAGTCTTCAACACATCTTTATCCTTAACTTTCAACTGATAATATCCATATTTCAAATTAATCTCGGAGAACACCGTAGCTCCCCCAAATTGATCGAATAGCTCATCAATCCACAGTAAGGGATACTTGTTCTTAACCGTCAACTTATTCAGTTGTCGATAGTCTATACACATCCTCAACGTGCCATTGAGGCGCCTTACGGTGATCCACTAGGCGGAATGAAACCCTGATCCAACAACTCTTGAAGTTGCGTCTTCAACTCTTTCATCTCCTTAGGTGCCATGCGGTATAGTGCAATCGAAACCGGAGCTGAATCAACATATGTCTCGATGCAAAACTCTATCTCCCTGTCCGGTGGAAAACTAGGTAACTCTTTCGGAAATATACCCAAAAAATCACAAATAGTACGAATATCCTTCGTCCGTACTTCTTCCATATCCAGGTTCATCACAAGGCTAAATACGCCCGACACCTATTTTTCAGCAACTTACATGCTTTTATGGCCGAAACCATATTAGACAAGAACTTTACATTTTCGCCCACAACCACCACCTCATAATCGTTACCAAACCTCAAAGAAACCCGCTTGGTCTCAAAATCAACCACAACTCGATGCTCGGACAACTAGCTCATACCCAAAATCATGTCAAAACCATAGAATGGCAACTCTATTAGGTCATCCGCAAATACGTGACCTTGAACCATCAGATGACTCTTCCGATACAACTTCTTTGTAACGACCGTTTCTCTAAAAGAACTCGTCACTTGCATACCAACATCAAGCATTTCTACCGGTATACTAAGAAAATACGCATACTCATACAATACATATGAATGTGTGAAACCATAATTTATCAAAGATAACAATGACATAGACTGTAAGGTAAGAGTACCTATTATCACGTCTGTGTCATTTCTTCCCTTGCAATGAGCATAGATCCTCGCTGGCCCACTATCTTTCGGTCGAATTGCCACTGTGTGAGCCACAGTTCTTTGTCCCTCCTCCTTCCGTTGGAAGGTACCTCAGCCGCGCCCACGGCCCCTAGGTGGTGTAGCAATAGGTGCAGGTGTCTGCCTACCTCTAGCAAGCAAAGGACAATCTCGTCTAATATGTTCTATCTACCCACAAATCCAAAAAGAGTTCGAAGCCACAACTGCAAGAGCCTGTCCTTCTCTGGCCAAACGCGGGCAATCTCGCCTCAAATGTTCCCTAAAACCACAACCCCGGGAACTATTATGCTCCAACCAAACCTGAGCACCATGTCCATGATATCTTTATCCTAAACCATCTCCACCGCGTCTCGTATATGGTCAAAATCTTCGGTCACGGTGCCTCTTGGCCTGGTAACCCCTAGAACTATACTCTGCAACTCTCTTTCCCGAGCTAGAACCTCTCACGCAACGAGATAACCCCAGACTTTGCTCTATATCCTTTGCTCGATATACCAAAACATCAAACTTAGTATACTCAGTGGCCAACATGAATGTCTTGACATCTTGCACCAAACCAAATCAGAAACGATCACAACGGTGTCTATCATCTGGAACCAACTTAGGTGCGTACTGACTCAGCCATACGAACTGCACCTCACACTCAGACACTATCATGCTGCCCTAAACCAAGGCTATAAACTCTCATTTCTTATTGTTCAAATATCTAACACCCAGATATTTCTTTCTGAAGGTAGCCTGGAAAAACTCCTACATCATCAGGTTTCATGCCCGTGATTACAGTGATCCACCAGGTACACGCATCCCCCTTGAGCAGAGAAACAACACATCCCAACTTGCGGTCATCATTACACCCGAGCTATACCAAGATACGCTTTGTACTGGCCATCCACTCCTCAGATGCCTCGAGTGACAACCCTCTATACTCAACCCTCCCAAGTTACGCAAACGCTCTAATGGCAAACTCAGATTAACAGTAGCAGGTTTCAGAGCAAGTATGTGAGCTCGAGTCATCCCGGCCTGAAATACTCCTATCATCGCTTGAACCAGAGGCATCATGTCCCTAAACACAAAATCAAGTGGTGTAGGGGGTACTTGTTCCACTCCCTTAGGAGGATTAGACGGCAAATCCTCAGGGTGTACTAGCTCGCCATCGACTCCCTACCCTCAAGCAACAGCGTTTCTGCTAGATCTCAACTCTCTCCTCGGTGGATAGTCTAAAATGTATCTAAGGCATGATAACTACACAAAACAAAAACAATCAGGCCAGCTTCAAGCGAGGATCCAAGACTTCCATTTAAAACTAAAATCATTTCTTAAACATATTAATATGACAATGTGCCGCCAAGGTACCCAAACATAACACAACTCATACACCGTACATGTAAACAACCACCGTGCATAGCAACCATCTTATTACAAACACCAACAGCATCTTAACTTTCGAAACATGACTCTGATACACCAAATGTAACCCCCTTAGCCCAACCTAGCCGAAAGACCGAACCGAGCGAGCTACATTAGGGTTTACCGAAATAAACCCTGAAAATATTTAACTAAAATGGTCTATTTTTTCTTTTGTCTTGTCTAATTGTATTATTAGGTCCTAAGGTGTTCATGCAATTCATGGTTTAAATTACAACTCAATCGGGCATCATTTCAACATCTAATTGCTCGAAAACCCATTACTGGGACTAAAGCGTAATTTCCAAACTTTATAAGGACTTTCATGAATTTGAAGTTACCAATACTCAATTAGTCATGTTACATGCCTTCATGTTAAACATCAGCCCAAAATCATCATTCATATGCATTTAATTGCACATTCATGAAACATGGACCAAATTGCAAGGATTTCAAACTACAGATGCTTATACAACTGAAATAACGGTCTGCGTACCGGTACGGGTCACAAGCGTTTCGATAAAGTACAAAAGACAAGGACATACCAATACGGTCCCTAGGCGTATCGGTACGAGCTTGTATAATTTGAAAAATTGGGATTCTAGTAGCTAAACATCGTATCGATACGGTAACCCGTGTACCAAAACGAGCACTATTTTCTCTCTATGCGTACCGATATGGTTACCAGGCGTATCGGTACGCCAAGGCTATATTGAACACCTTGAGCCTGGACGAGTCCCTGGTTACTGAAACCTGAGGGGTTTGTACCGGTACAGGGCAACCTGTAATGACCTCTAGGTCCAACATATGACACTTTGGTTCACTCCAATCGATATTAACACTTAACAAAACATCAAATAACATCAATAATGTGCTTGAGCATCAACATTTCAATCATATAAACTAGCATACTCAAACACCAAGTCTAGAGGCATGCTTCCTAGACCACATTTGTACCATCCCTTTCCCGTATTTATCACCAAATACAAGTCAGTGATGTTATTAACCAAATTTAAACCCTATTATTTCTTTTCCTTAAGAAAACAGACAGCCTGCACTACTTTACTTAAAAATTTATAAATTTTTTTATAGACATCTAAATTTCATTCCGAAATTTTCTAATTAAATTAGATTCATTATGCTTTCTAACCATATAAATTATTAACATAAACTCGTTAAATAAAAATTCAAATAAATCTTTGAATTCACGTCACAGCCCCAAAAATAATGAAATTCTGCTGCCCTATTTTTTGACTTTCCATCGAATAAAAATTCATAACTTTTTACATACAACTAGAAATTAATCGCCGTTAATTTTGTAAGGAACTAGACAAAATTTCTAGCTCATACATATAAGATTCACCTTCTAAGTCAAATTGTGGAATTTATGCTGATTTTTCAAACTCACTGCTTTTGCATACACATCTGGACAGATTTTAAATCTTTCTACCTTAAGACCCACATTTAATAAAAACTTAGTCCATTATCATTTATAGACATAATATGACTTACTAGGTTCATCATCCATATTATAACAACTATTAACCAACCATATTTGGTAATAAGTTATTACAACCCCATTGATTATACATGCCATCTAGTACATTTCTAAAAGAAAAGGATGGATGTCATTACATTACTATGAGTGTGGAGATATACCTCCCAAAATATGAAAGTGATGCTCGGCTACTCTTCCCCCGAAGCTCCTTTAAAACCTACGTATGAAATTCATCATACGCTAAGCATATACTTAGTGAGGCAACAACATTTAATTCAAATACAAATGAACATGTATAATAATATAATTAAAATAACAATGCATATGATCACTTCCATTTTATGCTTGCTAGCATATATGATATGTATAATAACAACATATTACATGGTAATAACTTTGATTCTTACCAATACCATTTTCATATTTATCCTCGAGCTTTCAAGCTTTTTATCCTATTTGTTTTCAATTCATTTAGCCCAATTATCGATTTAAGGAAATCTATGTACACGAGTCATCCCTCCTATACTTACTTGAATATAGTGTGTTATATGCACTGTAGTGCTTAGCACCCTAAGTGCTTCCGTATACCCAAACCTTGCATGAGTATACCCTCATTAAGTATTAATAAATTTACACCGTAGTGCTTAGCACCCTAAGTGCTTCCGTATACCCTCAATGAGTATTTATGAATATTGCACTGAAGTGCTTAAAATATTTATACAGCTGTTTATGACTCTATGGATATCCAACTATACTTTTAATTTCCTATCTCATACATTGGGCTTTATATCAATCATAATATCATACATGGCAACATATATACATATTGAATATTTCATATCCAAAATAACATTCCAATAATAATTAGTGATCCATGCATGTGTTTCAACCTTTGACATATTTCTAATATGTCAAATATATGATAAATTACATAAAGATCATGCTATACATGCATTGCACTCACCTTGACACTTTCAAAAGTGAACTTTATACTAGCCTCACTAAGCTTTGTTGTACTTATTATCTTCTTTCTTCATTCGTTTGATCTCGAACTTGCTTGTTATATGTATGTACATTAAATACATGACACAAGCAACCTTAAGTACATGTCCAACCTTTACTAAAACATGTACATACCAATATGGAAAATTTAATAATTTCAACCAAGTACTTCTTTGCAACCTCAATGCTTCATATACTTTAATCTCATCTCAAATTGCACATTATAACCAATAGTTTGATAATTTCCCTTTAAACTTTAAATTTTCTCTCTTAGGGTTTATAAACTAAAATTTGGAAACTTCCATATTTCATCTCCATTTTCAAAAATTTAATACCAAAATGATCCTTGTATCATAGCAAACAACATAACCATGCTTCTTGAACATTTTCCAATTTCTCACTTATTTCACCCAATTTACACAATTCACAAATTGGTCCTAAAATGATGTTTTCTTCATTCCAACAACATAATTCAACTTAGAAAACATCATTCTGATCAAATCCATCATCAAAATAATTTTACAAAATTTCCCCTAATATTCTTCATTTTGCCAAATTGGTCCTTATAGATTTTTCAAGGGATTTTCATCATTTCAAGCATAAAAACAACACTACAACACCATTTCCAACTTGATTGAACCTTAAAGTATGAAAACCTAACATATTCTTCAACCACCCTAATCATCAATCTCAAATTAGAGACATGGAAACTAAGCAAAACTTATACAAAAAGATAGATAATTTAATGGAGATCAAATCTTTGTTTCATGACTCAACTGAAAAACCAACTAAATCAAGCCAAAAATTGAATTGAAAATTTTCTTACCTAGCTTGAAGGAAACCCATGGCAGACATGGGGAAATTGAGAAAATTCTACAACTTTTTGTTTCTTTAATTTTATGCCAAATGGCTTATAATCCTTATTTTTTAATTAAAAAATCCTTTATTGTAAAATGATCATTCTACCCTTGGGTTATGACCAATTACAATTCAACACCTACACTTTATCCTCTTCCATAATTAATTTTTATTAAAAAGTATAGGTGAAATGACTAAAATGCCATTAATGAAATAATTTATTTTCAAAAATGTTATTCCATCACCTATACCAAATACTGAATAGAATCAAGTCTAAACCGATTAAAAACGATTCAAAAATTCAATGTTATGCTCCTCGGGTCTTCCTAAGTCTTCCTTCAATTTTTCAAGAAATTTCGAGCTCATACGATTACCCGAATTACACTTAAACTTTAACTGTAATTTCCCAATAATAGAAACATCATATCAAACCATAGTTTTTATATTCGATCCACACCCTTAGATGATCTATTTATTTATGGAATAAAAATAATTATTGGGAAAATTACCATGTTGGTCCTTAAACTTTTCTCAACTTTTTACTTTTGTCACCAAACTTTAAAACTTTATGTTTTAGTCACTAATCAAATAATGTGATATTACAATTCTCCCCCTAAAAAAATCGTCCTCAAATTTTTAGAATGTACCTAGATTAAACAAATACGGGTATTGTTCTTTCATTCGCTCTTCAGTTTCCCAAGTGGCTTCTTCCACTTTATGATTCTTCCAGAGCACTTTAACCAATGGAATCGATTTGTTTCTCAATTTCTTCACCTAATGAGCTAAAATCTTTACTGGTTCTTCTTCAAATGTCAAATCAGGTTGTATCTCAACTTCTACAGGTGAAATGACATGTGAAGGATCTGACCTATATTTGCGAAGCATCGATATATAAAAAACATCATGAATCTTGCTCATTTCTGGTGGAAAAGCCAATTGATAAGCCACCGGTCCAACTCTTTTCAAGATTTCATATAGACCAATGAAGTTGGGACTAAGCTTCCCTTTTCTTTCAAATCTCATTATTTTCTTCCATGGTGAAACTTTTAAGAATACTTTGTCTCCCACTTGGTATTCGATATATTTTCTTTTTGAATCTGAATAAGCTTTTTGTCTATCAGAAGCTGCCCTTAGATTATCTCGAATTGTCTTCACTTTTTCTTCTACCTCTTGAATCAAATCAGGCCCAACAATCTTGTGATCTTCCAACTCAAACCAATTTATCAGCGTCCGACATTTTCTTCCTTATAAAGCTTCATAAGGTGCCATTTTAATACTTGGCTAGTAACTGTTGTTATACGCAAATTCAGTCAATGGTAAGTACTTTTCCCATGAGCCTGCAAACTCAATGACACATGTTCTAAGCATATCTTCCAAAATCTGAATTGTCCTCTCTGATTGTCCATCAATTTGAGGGTGAACGACAGTACTAAAATGCAATCGAGTACTCAATGCTTCCTGTAGTGTTTTCCATAATCTAGAAGTAAACCTGGGATCTCTGTCAGACACAATAAAAATAGAAACTCTATGTAATCTAACAATCTCACGAATATACAACTCTATTTATTTACTCAAAGAGAAATTTGTTCTGATTGGTAGGAAATGTGCTGATTTGGTTAATCGATCCACAATCACCCGGATTGAGTCTTTCCTGCTCAGGGTCATTGGTAATCCAGTTACAAAATCCATAGTCGCTTTTTCCCATTTCCATTCTGGAATATCAATTGGTTGAAGTAACCCTGATGGCACTTGATGTTCTGCTTTAACTTGCTGACAAGTTAAGCATTTAGATACGAATTTCGTTATAGCTCTTTTCATTCCTGACCACCAAAAACAGCTCTTCAAATCCTGATACATTTTATTTCCTCCCGGGTGCATCGTTAAAGAACTATAATGTGCTTCTGTAAGAATTTCCTTTTTCAATTCCTCATCTTCAGGAATATAAGCATGTCCTTTATAATATAAACATCCATCAGACTTCACTTCGAAGTCTAAAGATTTTCCCTTTTCAACTTCCTTCTTTCTTTCTAAACAATTTTCATCTTTTTCCTGTGATTCTTTTATTTTGTCTATCAAGGTAGACCTGATGTTCAGCTCGGCAAGTAAAGCACCATCATCTAATATTGATAATTGAGCATTTGATATCCGTAGAGCTTAGAACATTTTTCGGCCAAGTGCGTTTGCTACCACATTAGCCTTTCCCATGTGATAATCAATAATTGCATAATAATCCTTAATTAGCTCGATCCATCACCTTTGTCTTAAATTCAGCTCCTTCTGTGTTAAAAGATATTTTAGGCTTTTATGGTCTGTGTATATATAATATTTTTCACCATATAAGTAGTGGCGCCAAATTTTTAGAGCAAAAACAACCGCAGCTAACTACAGATCATGAGTAGGATAATTCCTCTTATGACTTTTAAGCTGCCTAGAAGCATAAGCCACCACTTCCTTGTCTTGCATAAGTACACAACCTAAACCATTATGTGATGCATCACTATGCACCACAAAATTCTTACCCGATTCAGGTTGAACTAACACCTGAGCTTCTGTCAAGATTTTCTTCAATCTTTCAAAGCTTTCTTGACATTCTTTAGTCCATATAAAAGATACATTCTTCCTTAGCAGTTTGGTAATAGGTGCAGCAATCATTGAGAAATCTTTCACGAACCGGTAGTAATATTTTTCCAATCCGAGAAAACTTCCAACCTCTGCAACATTTTTAGGAGGTTTCCACTCTATGATAGCTTGAATTTTTTGAGGATCAACCTGAATTCCTTAAGTCGATACTATATGTCCAAGAAATGTCACCTCAGAAAGACAAAACTCACATTTAGATAGTTTGGCATATAACATCTTCTCCCTCAAGATCCGAAGAACTATTTTTTGAGACGAACATCATGATCCTCCTTGGTTTTAGAATAAACCAGGATATCATCTATGAATACCACTACAAACTAGTCTAGGTATGGCTGAAAAATTCGGTTCATCAAATCCATAAATATTGCTGGGGCATTAGTCAATCCAAACGACATTACCACGAATTCATAATGACTATATCGAGTCCTGAAAGTCGTCTTTGGAATATCCTGCTTTTTAATCTTAAATTAATGATAACCCAATCGAAGATTAATTTTAGAAAACACTGCTGCCCCATTTAATTGATTAAAAAGATAATAAATTCTTGACAATGGATATTTATTCTTTATCGTCACTTTATTAAGTTGATGATAATCAATACACAATCTCATTGATCCATCTTTCTTCTTTACAAATAATACGAGTGCTCCCCATGGTGATATAAAACCTCGATCCATTAATTCTTACAACTGTGACTTGAGCTCCCGGAGTTCAGCAGGTGCCATACGATACGGTGCCATCGATATGGGTGTTGTACCAGGTAATACATTGATTCCAAATTCTACCTCTATATCTGGAGGTAATCCCGGTAATTCTTCTGGAAATACATCTGAGAATTCTCGCACCATAGGTATATCTTCTATTTTCACTTCCTGCTTCAAGATATCACTTTCAGGAGTTGAATAAGTTTCACAACCATCCATCAACATTTCATTTGCAACAACAGCCGAAATAGCATCACTATGATGATTCGACTTCTCACCCACGAATAATATTCGTGATCCATCTAGTGCCTTTAAAGTTAATCTTTTTAATCGGCACTCCACCACAGCATCATACGCAAATAACCAATCCATCCCCAATATTATTTCAAATTCACAAAACGATAATTCCATAAGGTCAGCGGGGAGGTTCATGTTCTGAATTTTAATAGGACACCGACGACAAATTCTTTTGACCTTAGCACTATGGCCTAACGAATTGGTTGCTACCACCTCACTCATAATTAGTTCTACTGGAATGTTTCTTTCTATTATGATTCTAGAACTAATATATGAATGAGTGGAACCATGATCAATTAGTGCAAAAATAGGTTTATCAAAGAGTTCAAGCGTACCTGATATCACATCAGGATCATCTTTACCCTATGTGGTCTTGATATTATATACACGAGCAAGAGCTTTGCCTTTCAGGTTGGATGCAACTTCTGATGCACCTTGATGAAAATTCGAGCCTCAGTTTCCTTTATTTTTCTAAGAAACAACCACATATTGCTTTTCTTATAATTTTGGACATTCACGTTTGAAGTGACCCGGCTTCCGACATTGATAACATACTGTCTCCGGTGCATACCAACATCGACCAGAGTGTCTTTTTCCACAAGTCTTGCATTCGGATTGGATCCAAAATTCACCACCTTTAGCTCCACTTGTTCAATTGTAGGCTTGTTTGGATTTACCAGCAGAAGAATTCTTCTTTACGGACGACATTGATCCAACTGATCCTTGCTGCTAAAATCCTTTATCACGTTTAGACCAGGGTAAAACACTGGGACCTCCAAGTCGCTTGGTTGATTGTGCTTTCTTATATGAAGTTTCTTCATGCTCTACTCGTTCCAACCCTTTGGCTCGGTTGACCACTTCTTGAAATACAAACAAATAAAGAGCAACGAAGAATTTCTTATACTCCGGATCTAGACCTCCCACAAATCTAGTAACTATGTGCTTCTCAGTCGGAAGAAATTCTATAGCAAACCGACTAAGCTTATTAAACTCACATTCATACTCATATACTGATCTGCCTGCTTGCTTCAAATTCAGAAATTGATTCCTTATATCCTCGATGAAAACATCCCCAACGTACTTGTTCCGGAACTCTTGTAAAAAGATTTCCCAAGTAACTCATTCCCGAGGAATCTGAGCACTAATGGTGGTCCATCAAATTCGAGCAATCCCATCAAAAGTGATGTTACACCTTCAAGTTTTCCTTGATCATCACACTAGTATCCAGCATGATTTTAATATCATTTAACCAGAAGTCCGCAGACATCGGTCAACATCAGAATCATCTTGAAATTCTGATGCCTTCAGCTTTCTCAACTCTCTTGGTACAGATATCGGTTTTTGTCTATTTAAAATATCATCTAACGCCTGCAGGAACAGTCCACGATCCTGAACCGACATGTCTTATTGTCCTTGTGCAGGTGCCTGACCTTGATATTGCTCTTGAGGTACATTCTGATTTACCTCGTTACTCTCACTCTGCACAGAGACCTCATTTTCAAACGCATGTCTAGAACCCTGATGGTCCGACATCTGAACATAACACATTTTCAACAAATTTCTTAATATAGAGTAGCATTATTAATTATTGAGCATCAGAGTATTCTGCATATAATCTTCAGTAATTATGACATCCTAGTGGCATGTATACAATTCCCACTCATTTTAAAACTCAATTTCTATCTAAAATCGACTAAACCTAAAGCTCTAATACCAATTAATGTAACATCCATTTCATGTATTTATCACCAAATACGAGACAGTGATATTATTAACCAAATTTAAACCCTATTATTTCTTTTCCTTAAAAAAACAAGCAGCCTGCACTACTTTACTTAAAAATTTATAAAAAAAAATTATAGATCATAGAAAGTTCATTCTAAAATTTTATAATTAAATTAGATTCATTAAGCTTTCCAACCATATAAATTATTAACCTAAACTCATTAAATAAAAATTCAAATAAATCTTTGAATTCACGTCACAGCCCCAAAAATACTGAAATTCTGCTGCCCTATTTTTTGACCTTCCATCGAATAAAAATTCATAACCTTTTACATACAACTCAAAATTAATCACTGTTAATTTTGTAAGAAACTAGACAAAATTTCTAGCTCATACATATAAGATTCATCTTCTAAGTCAAATTGTGGAATTTATGCTGATTTTTCAAACTCACTGCTTTTGCATACACATCTGGACAGATTTTAAATCTTTTTACCTTAAGACCCACATTTAATAAAAACTTAGTCCATTATCATTTATAGACATAATAGGACTTATAGGTTCATTATCCATATTATAACAACTATTAACCAACTATATTTGGTAATAAGTTATTACAACCCCATTGATTATACATGCCATCTAGTACATTTCTAAAAGAAAAGGATGGATGTCATTACATTACTATGAGTGTGGAGATATACCTCCCAAAATATGAAAGTGATGCTCGACTACTCTTCCCTCGAAGCTCCTTTAAAACCTACGCATGAAATTCATCATACGCTAAGCATATACTTAGTGAGGCAACAATATTTAATTCAAATACAAATGAACATGGATAATAATATAATTAAAATAACAATGCATATGATCACTTCCATTTTATGCTTGCTAGCATATATTATATGATATGTATAATAAAAACATATTACATGGTAATAACTTTGATTCTTATCAATACCATTTCCATATTTATCCTCGAGCTTTCAAGCTTTTTATCATGTTTTTTTTTCAATTCATTTAGCCCAAGTATCAATTTAAGGAAATTTATGTACACGAGTCATCCCCCTATACTTACTTGAGTATAGTGTGTTATATGCACCGTAGTGCTTAGCACCCTAAGAGCTTTTGTATACCCAAACCTTGCATGAGTATACCCTCATTGAGTATTAATAAAATTACACCGTAGTGCTTAGCACCCTAAGTGCTTTCGTATACCCAAACCTTGGATGAGTATACCCTCAATGAGTGTTTATGAATATTTCACCGAAGTGCTTAAAATATTTATATAGTTGTTTATGACTATGGATATCCAACTATACTTTAAATTTCTTATCTCATATATTGGGCTTTATATCAATCACAATATCATACATGGCAACATATATACATATTGAATATTTCATATCCAAAATAACATTCCAAGAATGATTAGTGATCCATGCATGTGTTTCAACCTTTGACATATTTCTAATATGTCAAATATATGATAAATGACATAAATATCATGCTATACATGCATTGCACTCACCTTGACACTTTCAAAAGTAAACTTTATACTAGCCTCACTAAGCTTGGTTGTACTTTTTATCATCTTTCTTCATTCGTTTGATCTCGAACTTGCTTGTTATCTGTATGTACATTAAATACATGACACAAGAAACCTTAAGTACATGTCCAACCTTTACTATAATACATGTACATACTAATATGGAAAAATTAATATTTTCAACCAAGTACTTCTTTGCAACCACAATGCTTACTATACTTTAATCTCATCTCAAATTGCACATTACAACCAATAGTTTGATAATTTCCCTTTAAACCCTAAATTTTCTCTCTTAGGGTTTATAAACTAAAATTTGGAAACTTCCACATTTCATCTCCATTTTCAAAAATTTTAATACCAAACTGATCCTTGTATCATAGCAAACAACATAATCATGCTTCTTGAACATTTTCCAATTTCTCACTTATTTCACCCAATTTACACAATTCACAAATCGGTCCTAAAATTATGTTTTCTTCATTCCAACGACATAATTCAACTTAGAAAACATCATTCTAATCAAATCCATCATCAAAATAATTTTTACAAAATTTCCCCTAATATTCTTCATTTTGTCGAATTGGTCCCTATAGGGTTTTCAAGGGATTTTCATCATTTCAAGCATAAAAACAACACTACAACACCATTTCCAACTTGATTGAACCTTAAAATATGAAAACCTAACATGTTCTTCAACCACCTTAATCATCAATCTCAACTTAGAGACATGGAAACTAAGCAAAACTTATACCAAAAGATAGAGAATTCAATGGATATCAAATCTTTGTTTCATGACTCAACTCAAAAACCAACTAAATCAAGCCAAAAATTGAATTGAAAATTTTCTTACCTAGCTTGAAGTAAACCCATGGCAAACATGGAGAAATTGAGAAAATTCTAAAACTTTTTCTTTCTTTAATTCTATGCCAAATGGCTTATAATCCTTATTTTTAATTAAAAAAATCATTCATAGTAAAATGATCATTCTACCCTTGGGTTATGACCAATTACAATTCAACACCTACACTTTATCCTCTTCCATAATTATTTTTTATTAAAAAGTATAGGTGAAATGACTAAAATGCCATTAATGAAATAATTTATTTTCAAAAATGCCATTTCATCACCTATACCAAATACTGAATAGAGTCGAGTCTAAACCAATTAAAAACGATTCAAAACTTCAATGCTATGCTCCCGGGTCTTCCTAAGACTTCCTTCAATTTTCAAGAAATTTCGAGCTTATACGATTACCCGAATTACACTTAAACTTTAACCGTAATTTCCCAATAATAGAAACATCATATCAAACCATAGTTTTTATATTCGATCCACAACCTTAGATGATCTATTTATTTATGGAATAAAAATAATTATTGGGAAAATTACCATGTTGGTCCTTAAACTTTTCTCAACTTTTTACTTTTGTCACCAAACTTTAAAACTTTACGTTTTAGTCACTAATCTAATAATGGGATATTACAACATTCAAATCACCGAATCATCCATTTCTCAAACACTTAAACCACATTACAAGTCCAAAACAGTAATTAATACTTGCAACATCAGGGTGTTCTTCAAAAACCCTCCCAAAACCTCAATTGACACATTGCCATTATTATTACTCTTTAATAACCAAACCATAGTTTGAGTTCAAGTCTTGGGGTTATCCTCCTTGCTTCTTGGCTGCCTCAAACCTTAGTTTTCTGCATTGATGAAAAAGAGAGCGTAAGTGCACTAGGCTTAGTGAGGAATGCTCAACAAAAACCATCATCAATGCATTTAAAAACCATCTCACAAAATATTTATAAAATACATTTCAAAGCTCTCTTGAATCACCATCTCATCATCATGCCTTATCAAAACCATGCACTTAACATTTCAAAACAGCATATTAAACCATATGCAACAACATAATCCATTACATGATACATAATCAATTATATTGGCTTCCAATTGATCATTTACTAAGTTCCATTTACCAAAACGTAACCATCGGATACATGGATTCAACAAGTGTTCCCTCAACACTTAACAAATAATATACCGGTAACCCAAGGTTCACAAACGGGAGTATTCGGTATATATAAACCCCTCCACCGTTGTGACACTTGTGGTTGAGTATTCGGTACTCATAAACCCTTCAACACCACGCATTTGTACGATGTTTAATCCACTAATGGGAGTCTTCGGTACTCATAAACCCCTTGACCGTTAGGGTGCTTGGATGGAGTATTCGGTACACCATATTAAACCCCTCAACATCCAAAGTTCCTTTTATAGTGCACTATCAATCCAATGGTCGGCCAACTATATCCGATTTCATTTTCGAACCATTTCATAACATCACCTGACAATATAATTCATTTCAACATCAACAACTCACTGTTTTTATATGCATCTACCATAACCATTAAACCAATGCATCAACCTTTGCATTAAATAATGTTTATAAACATTAACCAACCGTGCATTATTCCCAAATGCATTAACATCATTTCAAGACCAATTTCCAGCATTAAACCATGCTCAATATATGCATAAACAATGAGTAATCAAAACATATAAACAGGTGCATCAAACTATCGCCAAAATCGAGTTTGAGAGAGAATTCATCCTTTTCTTACATTCAAACTTAGATCGGCATTTCAAGCTCAATTTAAGCTCTCAAACACAACTTTCAAAACTTTGCAAAGTTGAAAACACGTTTCCACTCATCGACTCGTAACACCTCGCTTGCCGATTCGACAAACACACCTTCAAAGCTTCCAAAACTCAAGTTCAAGCTCGAGGTTCAAACTCCCCTGCTTTTAATCACACAAAAACAGAGGTACATTGCATCAAATTTCAATCAACATCATAAAAACTCAAAACCTTGACATCTTTAACCCAAATCCACTCCACAACTCCCAAAAATTAACAATAAACCTCTTCCAAACTTAACCCGGTCATAATCAAACGTTTCAACACTTCAATTAGCATCAATTACCATCTAAAAACACTTTTCAAACATCCTTATATCTCCAACATTTAATTAACCACCACAACTCCTCAAAAACATGAAGCTAGCAACCTAGAAAATTAGATATTCATATAGCTTTGGGATTCCAATATTAAAAGAAACTTATCAACATTATAAAACATCAAAGTTATGATTATAACTCATCAAGAACCCAGCAAAATAGATCCAAAACAGAAATCTTTTGTTCTCATCAATTAAACCTTGATTTACTAAATTTCCACAATTAACTCATCAAAATTCATTAGAAAACATTAAACAATGATCAAATACTTGGGAATTTCAGTAAAAAAACTAATCATTAGAGGAGAAGAACGAACCTTACCTCTAATGGATGAATTTCCTCTCAATTGGATGTTTTACTCTTGAAAACAAAGGAAAATCAATGAGATTTTTGGAAAAAAGATTGAAGAATCTATTAGAAATCAATAGTTAATTAAATCAAGAGCATTACCTTCAATCTTTGATGAAAAAGTGAGTGTTTGACTAAAAAAAGAAAGAAAGAAAGTTACGTCAAAAGTGGTTTTAGAAAAATAACTACCCTTTTATTAATTAAATCCCTTTAATCCTTAATTAAAACTCATTAAAATAACCCAAATTGAGAGAAAATTCTGGTAAAAACATTTAGGTCAAATAGCTCCTTAAAGATTCTAAGTTTTGATCCTTTTTCAAAACAGTCACTAAAAACAGTTTTCAATCTTTACATTTTGGTCAACAATCAAAATGTCCAATTTCCAAAATCCATTTTCCGAAATTAACTTTACCAAAAATATTCATATATTAAATAATGAGTTTTAGATATTTTCCCATATTTTTCTCACACCAAAATTATTTGTTCTGATTTTAATCCCGAATCCGACTCGAATCTCTAATCTCGGTCCACCGGACCGTCTAACCCACTAGGAAAACTCCTAGGCCCAAAACCGAGGTGTTACAGCTTGCCTGATATGTTTTGAGCACACTCCCAAATTGCAGTGGAATTAAATTTCGCCCATATATCTGGATGTAAAGAAAATAATGTTATCCGTAGATAAAACTTTCTTTCGGTGACAGCTCCCACTGTTTATTCCATGGAATAACCGCAATGGTTTCTTCACCCTTTTCACTTTTATATTCTAATTCAACCACTCCTATAGTACCCATGCCATCCTTCAAGCAAGATGCAATATGACCAACAAACACTCCAGTCACCCATTCTCCTAATGTCTCAACCTGGAATACCATCACAAAGCTGCCAATTAAAGTAGTTATTGCTAACCATGGCCATGGCGCCAAACACACATCACAAGCATTAACAAGTAAATCATTTCTGGTGGCCATGGTCATTCCAATTAGTACAATAAGATTTAGAGATTTTATATCATCAATCTTAGTACGCAGCTGGTTCACAATACTGCCTAGAAATTCAGTACCCTTTTTCTCAAATTTCAATTCGACCCTAAACAATGCAAGGAAAAATTCTGGAAGATAAATGAATATGCCAACTGGTATATTGTCAGCACCCGAACCCTTTGCAAATAAGCTTCCCCTAGATAAAAAATTCTAACCTTGTAAGTTTCCATCAATGAATGAAGCCCCATATCCCATGTTTTCTCCAACACATGGAAAAAACTAATTAACTTTCCAGCAAACAGTAGGACCAATACTTTAACTCTAGCAACTTGGGAAAATTCCTCTTGCAAGTAGTTTTCAAGTCGTTCGTTCAACTGTGGCATTGATGGTGCGCCACCAGCAAACAATATATTGTCAAACCATTTTTTCTTGATGTAAACATCTCATCTAATGGTGCTTTCTATGACCATTTGTGACAACCTACGAGCAGATGAAGAATTCTCAGCAAAAGCGTCCTCTCCAAGAACTGTTTGCAGCAGGCTTGAGTGCATATCAGAGGCACCTATTTCAGCTTGCTTTAGTGTTTGATCTTCCAGATTCAAAGATATCACACCCTGACAACTTCTATCTCTTGTTATATTTGCAGCACACGCAGAAAGATAAGTTTGTCCACCTTTCCGAAACTCTACCCTTTGACCACCAATTGCTCGTTGATACAGTTTCTCAACTTTTATTTGAGAAAAAAGTAGACCATAATTCACAACTTCGTTACCTTCCCACCGATCATGTGGAGTAACCATCAATATCTTTACATCACCAAGTAAAATACCAGGATCAAATGAAATAATCACGAGTTGGTAACACGTTCCATCTATTCTGTAAGAGTACATCCAATTTTGAACCGTTTCTACCACCCATAGTATTAAATATTTAAAATCTGAAAATCCTTGCAACCCTGTGAACATAAAAGCACCACTCTTTAGGGGATCTAAACAATTTCCAGAAGCTGAAAATCTCGCAAAAGGACCACCATCACCCATAGTAATCACCTTGGTCAACACGTCAGTCTCAACATCAAGCATTTAGAGATCATCATAAAGATTTTGAGCATCAAAATTTTCCCCCCAAACAAGTAATTTTTTGCCAAAAGCAACAGTAGAACTACCAGCATGGGTTGACAATATCTGGCTTGAGGTAATTAGTTGTTTCCATACAAGAGTATCACCAAGACAAACAAACTGTCACCAACAATAGTACGCTATGCTTGTCCTTTGAACGTGGCAGTGTGCCTTTTATTACAGGTAAATTCCATGTCTGCTTAGCTTCTCCTATTGAACCTTTATATCCTATTAGCAACTTTTTATCTATTAACAGTAGCCTAAAGTCGTATGGGTCCTTCTCCACAACAAGCTCCCAAATAGAATTTGTTGTAGTTATGTCCTCACCCTTCCTCACAGCACTTTCATCGAACACCTGGACTGTGCCTAAATTCACTTCCTTCGCCACCACCAGTTAATCATCTTCCAACACTACGCCCTGAATTGGTGACCATCCCAATAGTCCCCAAACAAGTAATTTTTTGCCAAAAGCAACAGTAGAACGACCAGCATGGGTTGACAATATCTGGCTTGAGGTAATTAGTTGTTTCCATACAAGAGTATCACCAAGAACAAACAAACTGTCACCAACAATAGTACGCTATGCTTGTCCTTTGCGTGTGGCAGTGTGCCTTTTATTACAGGTAAATTTCATGTCTGCTTAGCTTCTCCTATTGAACCTTTATCTCCTATTAACAACTTTTTATCTATTAACAGTAGCCTAAAGCCGTATGGGTCCTTCTCCACAACAAGCTCCCAAATAGAATTTGTTGTAGTTATGTCCTCACCCTTCCTCATAATACTTTCATCGAACACCTGGACTGTGCCTAAATTCACTTCCTTCGCCACCACCAGTTAATCATCTTCCAACACTACGCCCTGAATTGGTGACCATCCCAATAGTCCCCACACCCCTCCGAAATTGTGGCATTGTCTTGTGGTTGTTCTAACAAACCTCAGTTGAATACAATGTTCCAATCGAATCCTCAATATCAATAACGTCAAATTTCTCATTTGTTCTCATAGGCAATTCGTCGAACACCTGGTCTTCATGACTGTTAACAACAAATTTTGTTTCGTCTCAACCAATCAGACATGGATGATGCTTCATTCAACGTCTGGACTATCTTGGGGTTAAAACTTCTTGATTTCCAAATTCCGGCATTATAATTCCCGCCCCACCTATTTTATTGACATTCCTATTCCTAATCTACACCGACAGCAAGGAAGCCATAATGCGTTTTCTTTTTCTTCTTTTCAAAATAATTGTGATCCCACCCTTTGTTTTTATTTCCAATCTGTGGGTTTCCACTAATTTGGTTGTTTCTCCTTGCTATTCATCTCAAAACTCAATCTCTTATTATTTTTCATTTTTAAATTTGATTTTTGCTCTCAGGCGACCCTCAAGATTTTTTTATCTCACATTTGTCTCTTTATATAATTTTTAAAAGAATTAATTTATTTATAAATTTTTTATACTTTCAAATATTTATGTTTTATCTTTGAACTCCAAATTCTAATTTTGTTTATGTTCAGAGGCAGATCCTCGTTGAAATTAGTTGGGGCCACATCCCCTCAAAATTTAAAATTTTCATATTTAGTTCTTTAACAATTTTAACAATTTTAATTTGGTCCCTTTAAAATTTTTAAAAGTTGTTATATATTTCAAACATTTTAAATAATTTTAATTAGATTCTCTGCTAAAATTTTTAGAAATCTCGATAAGTCTAAATATTTTTTTGAAAATTTTAATTATACCCCTATATTTTTATGAAGATTTTAAATTAATCTCTTCAAAATCTTCGAAAAAATTAATTTAAGCTTTTAAAAATTTTAAATAGGTTCCCTCAAAGTGGGTTGTCAAGATCTACACTTGCTCTTGTTTGCTCTTTATTTTTACCATTTTCTTTATGTTATGTTCGCTTTCTTTGCATTTTGCATTCCATTTTATGAGTTTTACTAGGTATCTTTTAACGGAAAATTTGAAAGATTTTATGTATTTTTAAATATACCGCTCTGATTAAATGTTAATATTTATTTATATTTTTTCTTAATTTTTTGACAACGCACACATTTTATACACAGAGATGCTTGAATTCGAATTTCTTAAGATAAGTATCATTATTTTTGTTACTGAAATTACTAGTTGAGTTCAAATTGGATGCATTTTAACTTTTCAAAGTTTACAAAACAATAAACATTGTATACTTGTGGGAATTTGGACATTGCGTGACTAATTAATTTCCATTCAACAATACGTTCGGAAAGTTGGAGTGGTTAATTTTAATAATTAAAATCTATTAGTGGAAGAGAAAATCAACGGAAGCAAATGGAGTAATGGGTGGTTAATTTTGTGGTAATCGTTAATTGTTTTCCTTTTAATTAGTTATGTAAGAAAATCATCACTTGGGTATATTCTTGTATTGTTATCATTAAAAGTTATCGCTTCTCAGACTTACTATATTTTCAAGATAAATGTTGCTATTCGTGTAACACTCCCAACTCGGATGTCACAATTTGGGCCTTAAGTTTAAATTAAAAACCATAAAATTTCTCAAACTGGGTTTAGCCAACAAGGTAATTCTCAAAAGCATTTAAAGCCAATAGTTGAAAATATAGATAAACAATCTAAATCGTTACAAAGGAGCTCCACTTTAATTTAAAACGTTTAAACATTCGACTTAATTAATACAATTTCAAAAGTAAGAATACATAGCTCAATGATACACATCTACTCTACTATACTTCATGCTAATCATAAAACATAAGCATACAAGCTAGTACAAGCAATAAGGATAGATAAATAAACACGTGGCGCTACCACTAGTTGCTTAAACACATGCTCTCAACAAAGAAATCATCATACATAGCCCAATCATCATCAAAACATTTATTTTACATTACAGAGTTGTTAATACATTATGGAGAAGTATACAATTAATCTCATTTATCGTCTCCATTGATTCTCATTATCTCATTTATTAAGGCATAAATCAATTATTAATATACACATCAACTTCCGCCTTTAATTTACCTTTATTAATTATTTAGTGTATCGAGTATCAATACTAGAACACAAGTATCGGTACGACATTCTCGGGCGTCGGTACTCACACACGTACCAATACTGAAACTGCTTACTAAAAATCTTCAATTCCTACAAGTATCGGTACGGTCGACCCGTACCAATACGACCCCCAATCACGTACTGGTATGACCAAAGCTCGTACTAATACCATATTCGCAGGTTCGTACAATTTTATTGAATTACGATGTTACAATGCTTATGAAAGTCATTAGAGTTTGTTTACTAACGCATTCATTCCATTAATATTAATTACTGACTTCATAATCATTAAATTGAGTATTAATCCCTTAAGCATAATTCTCGTTAAATTACGTTAATTCATTTCGAGCAAACATACTAGGCATCACAATTATATCAATCAATCAACCAATCATCAAGTAATCATACAGGAATCTCAAACGACCTTACACGGTCTCTAAAGCCTCTAATATTCTCATCATATCCGTAACATCATCATGCATCCCATAAATATCGAGTCTCATACTATTGGCCTCCACACATGCATATTCATCATCTACCTAATTTGTAGATACTAACACGCAAAACAATCACATTTATGATGCTCGTGAAACAATAGGAGTTTGAGGTGTACTAACCTTAAGCGATTATCGATAAATCCATTCTTGAGCTCCCCAAACGCTCCTCTTGATTCTGTATTCGAGCTCGAACGATCCTCATAATTATATAAATACCAAAAATATTAATTAACCACAATCACTAACCGGGTTCAAATTTGGCGAAATGGACTGTGCCAAAGGACTCAGAACGTCGAGAAACCCTCAGGTGGCATCCCTTAAAAAAAGTCAACAGCTCAGTCAATGCAGCTCGGTGGCTCGAGGTCAACAGGTCACTCGGTCTGGGCCGGCTTGGCCCAGCCGACTAACAAGACACAATCACCCTTGATGATGCCCACGCACAGCCGGTGGCGCATGTGGCGGCCTTTGTTGGTCTGATGATAACAAAAAGCTCTAGACTTGCTCTTCATGCGACGGAGAAGCTCATGGTGGTGAAGGTTTGCATCGGTTGACGGCATAGCTTGTCGAACCAACTTTGCCAAATTTTTTTCTCCTCACCCCGACAAGTGGCGACAGATTGGGGTTGAAAGCTCCCTATTTTATTTCCTCTCATTTTCTCTCTCTCACACATAACTTTACCTTTTTCATTTTTCTTTCTCTTCATAAAATTATCCCCCTTTTCCAACCACCCACCAACCTTTTTAAATTTCAAAATCCTTATCATACAATATAATGGGTCCAACTTAATATCCTTTACTTGGGCTTCTAAAATAAATACCCATAACCCGGGTCTATGACCCGATTCGCTAACCCAAAAATTGTGTCGTTACAACTCTTTCCTCCTTAAAAGAAATTTCATCCTTAAAATTTGTACCCATAAAATAAAGAAGATGCTAAAACCCTTATAACTCTTCAGCGCCCTCAAATATTTTCTGTTGCGCTACTCTGATCTCAACACTTATCAACTATATCCCTTGTCTTCAAATGGTACAAACATAATCTCAACCGATTTCTTCCATTGGAATGAATCTATCTTCGCTCTGCACATTACAGACGACAAGCAAACCTCAATGGTACCCCAAAAAAACTGTCACACGAATACTTCATCAAAGAAACTTAACTTACTCTAAGAACCTAAAAGATTGTTGTACACAAAACTTCCACAACAACGTACGATCTAAAATGACAATATGTTAAATAGTCATTGCATCTAAACAAAACGAATCATCTCGTGGTGACTCTCTGAAAGAGACTCTAACTCTGATGGCATCCCACATCTAGAACATTGCTTGCCTGAAAGAGACTCTCGTTGCATCCAAACAGCGTCTCAACTCACCTCAAGCAATTACCTTAAACCTAGCATGATAACTTATGTCGGCAACTGAAGCAGCTCCCTAAAACCTGATTCTCACAAGATTCTTACACCTTAATCTATAACGTGTCTAGAAACACATCACATGTACCCTTACTAGGGTCTATCATCGCATGAAATCCCATCAAGGGATAAGTTTCCATCACAACCCTTGAATCTTGTGTCAAAAGGTAGCATGTACACATTGCAGTGTCGTACAACCCAACCCACAACCAAACTAAGCATACTTTCTATCAGGATCTTACCTTTATCAAAAATAACAAACGATACCTACCAAGAAATATCATTATTCAACAAAATCCCATCGAAACTGTGCATTCACCAATCCTTTACAAGATCCATGGTCATCCATTTAATTTCCAATAAGAAACATCAAAGCATCACAACAACTTTGAAGAACTTGATGATAGACTCCCAACTAATGGTAAGTCAACCACTTATCACTATCTCAAACACAAGAATCCAAAAACACGCGGTGAAAGCTTAGTACAAACTATCGCTCTCAAAATTCACCATATTCAAACCACTGTACCATATAGGAAGAACCTCTTGCCTTGACACGTCTTTCTCTAAAACACTCGTAACAAAATCTCAAAGTCCCTCGGAAACCATCGAACCTAAATCAAATCATAACATTGAGTCCTCTTAATTAGAATCAGATGTTACTTCTTACGGCTTCTAAAGCAATTTAATCCTCAACTCGAAGCTTAACAGATAAGCATACGAATATCGGTATTGACCAATCAGTACCAACACCAGATGAATCGAGTATCGATACCACACGAAACTAACATCGGTACCCCTTTACACAAACATCACTTATGATCCTTGGTTGCCCTACATGGGCAACATGATACTTTAACCCAAACTAACTTCGCATAATCCATCACTTATCAAGTTCACTTTACTTAGATGATGATTGATCACACACGATCAACAACTCTTAATTACCTCGACTCACATCTTTGTCCAAAACTCAAATTCCTTAAAAATCAAGCACCTAAAATTTCACATTGTTGAGGTGAATACAACATTCCCTCTTCTAGCACAAATATACAACCTTAACCAAACACCAAAACATCATCAAGAATCTTAAAGCCTTACTCAACTTTAATCGAGTTAGCACCACTGTTATAACAAAATGGTTTAACACATCTCAGATTTCCACCAATATTCCTCGGCTCGTTCCAAGGAAACTGCAATACAAAACAAAAGCATTCACGAAGTCCCAAACCCTTTCTCCCTTAAATGATTACACAATAACTAACCTTTTCCCCTCACACAAGATCATTATCTTGTCAACGTTCATATTTCCATATCCTTATACATTCACACGTGTCTCGCAAAGCACTAACTTACATTTGAGAGACAAGATGGTGGCCCCTACTTTATCATCGCTAAAACATCTTAAACGTTACTGCAGACATCAAACGTTGCCACGACACACCCTAAAAAGAGGAATCCTCATTCCAAAATTCATTTTGAAACTACAAACCTCTAACACTTTAACTGCAACCATCTTATTCTTGAACCAATCCCAGAAAAATACACAAGTATTTCACAATCGGTTCAACGAGTCATCCACCTTAGGAGACACGTAACGGTCTCTCACCGCCACATAACAAGCTATCAACGGTTTAAGCATCACCTCAACGAACCAACTTCTTACTAGTGAACAAGCCTGATTCTTCCTTGGGCAAAACACTCAGACAAAAGAAACCTCGTTCAAGTTGCACCTTCACAACTGAATCTCTAACTTTCTCAATTGGGTTAATATTCTCTAACAAAGGTGATGGGAACCGACGTCCAACACGGCCTTACCTCAACGTTCACTCGTGTTCTTGACAGGGAAGAAGTACTGATGACTTTTTCAAGAAGCATAGATAAACATTTTGATAGTCTGAAAGCTCTTGAGCGTTGAACTACGCACGTTTTTATCTACCCAATGGTCAAACATAACCCACGACCTTGTTGTGCCATACTCTAAACAACCACAATAGGAGGGCAACGGTTCAACATCCTCATTACCAAAGGTTGGGTTCCCTCGAGGTCTCGAAGCCTCTAGCCCACTCTCAACATTATCGGCTAGCATCGATCTTGATTAACAAAATTAATTTCCAAGGTGCAACAACTCCCAAGAAAGTAGCTCTCTCAAACCGATAGAATGTCTAACTTCGGTCACACTATAATGAACTAGTGGATCTCAAATCCACTATCTCTGAGAAATGCCCTTGAGAAGGCGAAAATACTTCCCAAGTATCAACGAGACTCTTTTTTACATGAACAATGAGTCTTTCACCCAATGTGCATCCACTGATCGATTTTGAAAGTGAGTTATCCATACTTGCTTTATAAATTTTATTCACGTATAACGATGAAGATTTTTTACCACAAACTCTCACAACGTATCTGAAGAATTTGAAGTGACTACACACAACAAAGACACCATTTAGGCGGAAGAAGAATGACACATCCTCGACTCCAGTATCATTCAACTAACTTGTATCTCAACAATCTAGGGCGACCTTCCCCCAGAATCGCTTCTATGAGCGGCTCAACACTTATCTCGGCCCTCTCAACCATAATCGTAACCATCTTAGCGTCACAACATTGGACGCACCATCAAGATTCTAGTTTTAAAGAGTACGAACTTAATTTAAGGGCTTGTACTCACTAGACACCTTACTAAAACACCTATACCACCCTGGGGTTTCCTAGAATCAGAAAACTTAACCTCTGATACCACTATTGTAACTATAGCGACATTTTTTGGAAACTCGAAGGGTTCAGGGGTTTTTTGCTTTTATTTGAAAATATTTTAAAAAATGAAATTTCTTTTAAAACGCGCTTTTAAAATAAAATTGGAGTCACCACCGGTCACTTGGGTAAGGTAGACCGGACACCAGAAAACAAAACCAGAGATTCTAGGGCTCGAGAGTCGGTTACGTGTGGGGAAGGGTTAGCACCCCCACAACGCCCAAAATTGGTACCAAATTTTTTTACCGCATATTTAATATAGGAAATTTCGAAATTAAAGTGACAATTTAATTGAAATTCGGTTATACAAGCGAGTATATTTTAAGGGTCCTAATATTCGAGAAGGAACGTCCAAACCACCACCACTACAACTGGTACTGGCCTCGTTTGTTCCCGAATAAAAGGACACCGCATAACATATATATTCTTGTATGCAAGAACTTAAAAAACAATCTAAAAAGCAAACATCGACAAATAAAAATAAATGAAGACATAAAAAGAAACAAGATCTCAAATTATCACATTTAAGCATATATTACATGGAAACTTTGTTGTATATGCATTATATATATTAAATATTTTTAAAACATATATTACATATGTCCTTTATAAAACTATATTATATATACTACATATTTTAAAATCTTGAGTTGGAACTTATATTTTATAATTATATATTAATAAAACTATATTTATTAATTATATATTAAATACGTTATAAAACTACATATTATATACTTTATGAAAAAAAAAGTATTATAGGCTTTATAAAAAAACATGTATTTTGTATTTGTAAAAAAACTATATAATATATTTTATAAAGGCTAAGTATTACATTTTATTAACTAGATGTCGCATATATGTAAAAATCACATATTATATATACCAAAATCACATATTTTACTTACAAATACATCCTCATATTATATGCTACAAAATCCACATATTACATGTGTATGAAAATCATGTATTATATATATATATATATTAAAATCACATATTTTATACATATAATATATAACATAAAACCATATATTTTAAATATATAATTATATTATACAAACTAACTATAATAATGTGCAAAATACATACAAATAATACAACAATAAATTAACAAAGCCCAAAAAATCTGATTAAGGTAAAGGGAATACCAAGCCCAACACTTTGGGTTGTGGGCAACTGGTTAGGAACGGATCCGGGCCGAGGGTTGGAGCGGGTCGATGGGGAGCCGGGAGACGAACCGGTTCTAACCGGTTTTGACCGGTTCTAGCTTAGTAAAAGGGGGTTAACCCTTTTTCCTTTATTTGTTTCTTCCCCAGTAAAATAAGGAGAGAGAGCTTTGAAACCCATCCGCCGTCATATCTTCTGGCCGCCGTTGGGTCATCGTCCGGTGTCGATTCGGCGCGTCACCACCACCGGCATGAAGCTCGTCCTCGCTTCTTCCTCCCTATCGGTTTGGGTTTCACAAAAAGTGGCCACAAATGCTCTAAATCGGGACCAAACTCGAGCGGCTTTGAAGGTGCGATTCTCCGCTGTCCGCCGTTGGATCGAAGCGATTTTGAGGTATGTGGTTCTCCTCTCCGAGATCTAGCTATCCACTGTTAGGATCGCCGAGACAAGGCTCCGGCTGCCGGAAAATGCCAAAAGCCGAGGGTAACCTTTCCTTTTTTGCTATTTGATACGAAAAGGAAAAAAATCAAAATCGGAGATCTCAAAATGTTGCTTTTTATTGATTCCGATCTGAAAAAATCCCCGTTACATTCGTTTGTTTCGGCTCTTATAGCCAACATTTACAGTGAATTTGTGCATACATAAAAAGAAGATAAAAATGGTGATTGGTTGCCTTGTCCTTTTTTGCTTGCTCCTGTAAAATTATTTGCATTTATTTGTATGCGTTTTGCCATTTACGATATCCTTTATTGCTTCTTTCTTTGTCTGCAATTTCCTTTTGCTCTTCTTTCAGTTTTTGTCATTTCAAGCTTTGACAGTTGTGTCGCACCTTTTTTGCTACCGAAAAAAAAAGGCGTAGGAAAATAGCTAGGCGATCTATTCTTTTGAAAATTGAGATTTTTGTTCATTTGAATTCACTTTGAAATTAGGTTTCTTTTACCTTAAATTTAATTTAAAAAATAATTTGAAGTCCACCGGTCACTTTGATAGACCGAACACTATAAAAAAAACAAACGTCTGTTATCGGTATATTTTTAATTCCAAGTAGCATTTTGGCATTTTCGAGTCATAAAATGAATTTAATTTGATCATTAATTGCTAATTGAACTTCTTTCCGAATGAGGATATCCTTTTGTGAGAAAATACATTTTTAAAAGAATATGATTTTTTGAAGTGTCCAGTTACATTAGGAAACTTCAATTCATACTAAAAGATGTATCTCAACACAAAAGGTTTAAATGCATGACAAATTATTTTATGGTCAATTTTAAGTATAAACTTAATTAAGGCTTCAATTCATTAATTAATTAAAATCCTATGAATATTATTAGTTTTTGGACTTGTATGATAACACCCAAATGATTGAGAACTACCCATATTAGGCCAAAAAATACAATATTCTTACTATTAACGATACTAACTATTTAATCCTAATTTGAATTTTATTGAACTAACTATCCAATTAAATGTAATAACTATATTCTAAGTTTGAATGAAATATTAAATATTTTACTAGAACACCCCCTTTGAATAACATCACAATACAATGTTATATTAATTAACCTAGGGCATTAAAGTGATCATTTAATATCAATTCATTTTCTACAATGATCTTCTTTTTCAATTTCAAATCATTCAAAATAAAGAACCTAGTTCTAGGGTTTTAATTATGCTAAGAGTGTTTAAGGTTTTTTAAACAAATATACTATATGATTATTTAAAAACATGCATCATACAAACAATTAAATAAATCAAATTAAGGGTTATTAAAATAAGGAAATTGAACTACCCAGGACCAAATTGAATTAAATTGAAAATTTAAAGGTCGAATTACAAAGAATTAAGTGACCAAAATGTAAAGCGGGACAAACCAGAGGGCCCAAATCCAAACATATTAAAAATTTGGTTCACAAACCGGTCTAAACCAGTCGGTTTAAATCCCAAACGGCCCAAACCGTTATAACTGGGTCTTGATTCGGACCGTGGCCCCGTGCCCAGACCCGTATCAGAAACACGCGGATCTTTTTGACCCAGCACCAAAACGGTGCCGTGTCGACTCAACAATAAATAGGCCATTTTCGAGTTAAATCGGTTATTATAACACTTCACTCTCTATCTTCTCTTTCTCTATCCCAAAAATCCTCTGAACCCAAACAGAAAAAACCCAAAAAAACCAATGAATTTTTGATCAAAATCCCCTTGTTCATCCTTGTTCTTCATATGCTCTTCATTTTTTTCCTTTGTGCAATCATCAGCAACACAAAAACACCTCTCATTTCCTGTTTCTCAAAGATCAAACCTCTGTTTTCTCAAGAACATAACCCTAGTTCTTCCAACCTACATAGCTTCAATCTTCAACCACCATCAAACCTTAACCCCGGCCTATTCCTCGACCGTCGGAGGTGACGCCGACCACTGGTCGTCGTCTCCGATCATCCATTCCGATAAACCTTGTCTCCCCAGACACCGTCTGGCCTAACTCTGGTCATCCCTGACCTTCCTCTAACCACCGTGCTCCACCGCCGGAGCGATTTTCAGCCATCGCCAAAACCCTAAAAACTCTAGAAAAGTTCTTTTTTCCATCCTAAACCCTAATCTGAGCCTCGATTCATCAGAATCGTCCTTCTTCCCCATCCTAAACTACCTACCCGAAACCAAAAACCAATCTCCTATCATTTTCAACTCCTCCATGAATCTGATCCTTCCTCCTACTTCAATCACAACACCGACAATGCTCACAGCGGCAGAGAATCAAGATAAGTGTCTAAAATCCTTTTTAGTTTCTGTTTTCGTTTCCATTTTTAGATCTGGTGTTTTTTAGGTTTCTGACTTTAGATTTAGAATTTATCTAGGTTTAGGACACTGATATCACTGATTTTTAAATGTTTGAGGCTTGGATTTAGATATTTTGCTCGTTTAGTTGCAGGAAAAGAACGAACAAAGGCGGGAATATACCTCTGGATGTGTATCAACGGCTCCGGCGAATCTCCAGCAATGAAGTAGCTATTCAGATCGTCTTCTCCGAGTGCCTCTTCCTTTCAAGTAATCTTTTCGACTTCTCCCTCTCTCTCCCTTCAATTATTGCACAATCATTAATTAATTCTGACTTTCTCAATCCTTTTTATAGTAGGTGATGTGGCTGACGTCAGCTATGCTTTTCATCCATGTGTGGGGCTGTGGACCAATCCAGTAGCACCACGTGGTCGAATTCGGCGGTGTGTTTCTTGGGCTGATGAAGATAGATAATGGGCGGGAATTCATTTGAAAATGGGCTATAAAATTTGTAATTGGGCCTCTCAGATTTGTAGAGGAAAATTTAATGTAATATGGACTATTTATTTAATGTGGACATTGGTGAATTATTTCTATTTAATATACTACTTTATTGTTTTTTATCATTTGGCCATACGTATAGTGAACATATACATATACACAAGACCTGGACGAAATTCGGGTATTGTAGCTGCCCCTCTTTGCTCATTGCTGTAAAACAAGAATAGGGCAAAGACTAAAAGACACGAATTTTGCCTACCCTTGTCAACTGTTGCTCTGAGCCACAAGACTTTATTCGAACCTTCTTTCTCATTTCCCTCTCTAAGAGCTTTACTAAGTTCTTCTCACTTAGAACTTTATCTTTGCTTATCGAATTCTTCTCATTATGAATTCTTTCTTTGCTGGGGATGAACTCTTCTCATTTGGAATTCTATCTTTGCTAACAAACTTCCTACATTAGGAATTTTATCTTCACTGGGCGAACCCCTCACATTGGGAGTTCTATCTTCACCGGGTGAACTCTTCATATTAGGAGTTCTGTCTTTGTTGGACAAACTCTTCACATTAAGAGTTCTATCTTTGCTGGGCGAACTCTTCACATTAGGAGCTCTATCTTTGTTAGGCAAACTCTTCACATTAGGAGTTCTTTCTTTGTTGGGCGAACTCTTCACATTAGGAGCTCTATCTTCGTTTCCTGTCAAGACAAACTAAAATGCATGTATGAGGGTTATTATGGTCCTAGTTTCTATATGATGCATGGATTGTATCTCATTGTGATCAATCAATCATCTGTCACTCCCTGAGGAATTATCCCGATGCTTTATTTTCTTCTTTCATCTCACGTTTAAGATTAGCCATCAACAACCCTCTCCTGCGTTTCTAGCCCCTTGTTCTAAAACGCCCTTTCGGGTTTTCACTTTGGTGTTTTCTTTGTTTCTTTTTTCCTCTTTTTCCTCAAGACGACTTTTTGGGTTTTCACCTTGGTTTTTTCTTTGTTTCTCTTTTCCTTAAGGCACCATTTCGGGTTTTCACCTTGGTTTTCTCCTTTCTTTTTCTTTCATTTTCTTTTTTCTTCTTTTTTCTCTTTTTTTTGAAAATGTTACGAAAAAAATCGGAACAAGCTCTCAACCAAATAGTATTTACAGTCTTGCCAATTCCAAGAGCCTTTACAAAATAATGAATCAAATTTTCATTATCAACATAAGAACGTGAATCCATGGCTATTTTGACTCAGCCCGGGAGGTTGAAGGACGGCGTAGGCTCCCGGTACAAAGATGTCAATAACGCTCCTTTGGCTCTCATACCGATCACGTCATCCTGAATGCTTTAAGACTAATTTTCAGCGACACCCTTTATGCGCTTCCTATCTATTAGGTCCAATGGTACCTTTTACTTTATACACTATTCTTCAATAACCCAGAGTGTTAAAGTGCACCTATATCTTTCAAAACATAGTAATACTAAGAAATTATCTGTTTTATTCACTATGTCAATCATTTAATGATGCTTTGGAATAAAAGAAAGGCTCAGAAGAGAATACACGATCTTTATTGAAGCTTATTAGTACAACTTTTAATGGAATTTTAACAATTAATGGCAAACCAAAACAACAAAATCAAGAAACCATATCAGGTTTTCGAGCATTCATAGCATGAAAGATACATTCACCTCATTGACTAGAAATAGTCTTGAGCTCAACCTTTGTCCAATAGACTTCGAATGTTGTTTGGATGGTTACAGATGTGAAATCCCTTCTGAAATATCAGGTAGTGTCCGAGAGGTTTCAACTGACAGATGCCTATTCTTAAACCATCTGGGCCGCCCTTCACGTGTTTTCAACCTAGATCCTCCTTTGGTTTCAAGACGCCCTTTGCGGATTTTCATCTTGAACCCTCATTTCTTTTTTCTTTTCTTTTTTTTTTTACTTTTTTTAAATATCTATAGTGCCCTTTTGAGTTTTCACTTTAGATATATTATTTTGCGAAGCGCCATTTTCGGGTTTTCACTCCACTTTTTTTTTCTTATTCTCTCTTTTTTATTCTTTAGGCATAATATTTTTTTACTGAATCAGAATTTACTGGTTTATGTAATTCTTTGTCATCCATCTCGGTCAGAATCAGTGCTCCTCCAGAGAAGGCCTTTTTAATAACATAAGGTCCTTCCCAGTTAGGCATCCATTTTCAGTGTATCTGTAAGATCTATTTTAACACAAGATTTCCCTCTCAGAATTCCGTGGGTCGAACCTTCTTATCCTAGGCCCACATCATTCTTTTCTGGTATATTTGACCATGACAAATAGCCCTCAGCCTCTTTTCTTCAATCAAGTTTAATCGATCAATCCGAGCTTGTATCCATTCTGCATCGTCCAACTTTACTTCTGATAAAACTCGAAGGGATGGAATTTCAACCTTGATGGGGAGTATTGCTTCTGTCCCATAAACTAGAGAGTAAGGAGTTGCCCCAGTTGAAGTTCGTATCGAGGTTCGATATGCGAACAATGCAAAAGGAAGCTTCTCATGCAAAATCTTTATATGTCTCTATTATCTTCAATATGATTTTCTTAATTTTTTTATTTGCTGCCTCAACCGCCCCATTCATCTTTGGACGATAAGTTATAGAATTGTGATGTATAATTTTGAACTGCTCACATACTTCTGCTAATATCTTATTGTTGAAATTGGTAGCATTATCAGTAATGATTCTTTTTGGCAATCCATATCGACAAATGATCTCTTTCTTCAAGAACATGCATACTGTTGTTCTTGTGACATTAGCATAAGAAGCTGTTTCCACCCATTTAGTGAAGTAAACAATAACCTCTAGAATGAAACGATGACCATTGGAAGCCTTGGGGTGAGTCTGCCCAATAACATCCATGCCCAAGACGGCGAAAGGCCATGGTGAATTCATCGTATGAAGTGGCACTGGTGGAGAATTGATCCTGTCAGTGTATATCTGACATTTATGACATTTCTTTGCATATTCAATGCCATTTCCTTCCATGGTCGCCCAGTAATATCCATATCTCATAATTTTCCTGGCCATTACGTAACCATTTGCATGCGTCCCACATATTCCATCATGTACCCCTTTCATGATGCTTCTTGCTTCGTTAGCATTAACACACCTCAACAAGATCTGATCTCTGCCCTTTCTATACAGGGTTTCCCCATCCAACACGTATCATGAAGCCATTCTTCTGATAGTTCTTTTATCATTATCGTTTGCCTCTAGAGGATAACTTTGAAACTTGGGGTATTGCATGATATCGTAATACCAAGAATTTCCATCTATCTCTTCCTCAATGCTATAACAGTGAGCATAAGCATTGTAACTCTACATCTAGATTGTCATCATGTCCTCAAGTCTGTTGGCTAAGAAAACTGAAGCCAGTGTAGCTAAAGCATCTACCATCTGATTATCCTCTTTGGGGACGTATGTGAAGGTAATCTCTTTGAACTCTTTTATCATCTCAAGGATCAGTTTTCGATACTCAATCAGTTTGGCATCTTTTGTTTCCCACTCTCTACGGAGCTAGTAAATAACAAATGCAGAATCTCCATATACTTTTAGACTCTCTATTTTCCTTTCAGTGGCAACTTGCAACCCCATAACACAAGCTTCATACTCCGCCATATTATTGGTGCAAAAGAACTCTAGCCTACTGTGAAGGGATGATGTTCATTGTTTGGGGAGATCAGTACTGCCCTAATTCCACATCCTAGGGCGTTTACAGCCCCATCGAAATATAACTTCTACGTTTCACCCCCCAGAGATTCTATTTTCTTCCATGGAGATATTCATCACATCTTCATCAGGGAAATTAAAGTTCAACGGTTCATAATCCTCTGAAGCACGACTTTCCAGGAAATTGGCTATAGCGCTCCCTTTTATTGCCTTTTGACTTACATACACGATGTCAAATTCTAACAAATACATCTGCCAACAAGCCAGTCTTCCGGTCAATGCTAGTATTTCCATCATAAACTTCAATGGGTCAAGGCGGGAAATCAGCCAAGTATTGTAATACAACATGTATTGTCGAAGCTTACGAGTTACCCATACCAGAACACAGCACAACTTTTGAATAGGTGGGTATCGCACTTCACACTCTGTAAACTTTTTGCTTAAGCAGTAGATGGCTCTTTCTTTCCTTCCCGTGTCATCATGCTGGCCCAACACACATCCCATTGAATTTTCATGAACTATTAAGTAAAGGATGAGTGGCTTGTTTGGAACTGGAGCAACCAGTATCGGAGCATTCATTAGATACTTCTTAATCTTATTGAATGTTTCCTGGCACTCTTCATCCCATTCTCCCAGATTGTTCTTTTTAAGCAGTCTGAAGATTAGATCACATTTATCAGTTAATTGAGAAATGAACCGAGAGACATAATTCAACCTCCAAAGGAATCCTCGAACTTCCTTTTGTGTTTTTGGTGGTGGTAAGTTTTGGATTGTTTTTACTTTATCCGAATCTATTTCGGTCTCTCTTCTGCTGACGACAAAACCCAGGAGCTTTCCTGATGTGACTCCAAAAGTACACTTATTTGGATTGAGCTTTAACTAGTACTTTCTCAGCATCAAAAACAATTTTTTTAAATTCTGAATATGTTCTTCTTCGGTCTAAGATTTGGCGATCATGTCATCAACATACACTTCGATCTCTTTGTGCATCATATCATGAAATAAAGTCACTATCGTCCGCTGATAAGTTGCCCCGGCATTCTTTAGCCCAAAAGGCATTACTTTGTAACAGTATGTTCCCCATAAGGTTATAAATGTCTTGAAGTATTATCCACTAAGATGTCTTTATGTGGCAAAGGGAAATTGTCCTTTGGACTAGCCTTATTTAGATCTCTATAATCCACACACATTCGTACTTTCCCATCTTTCTTTGGCACATGAACTATGTTAGCCACCCATTCTGGATACCTCAAGAAAACCAGCATCGATTTGCTTTTGCATTTCTTTCTTTATCTTCAGTACTATTTCTGGCCTCAGCCTTTAAGTTTTTGTTGTACTAGTTTACATTTCGGCTTTATGGGCAGTTTATGTACCATTATATCGGTATTCAGTCCGTGCATGTCTTGGTATGACTAGGCGAGACATCTTTAAACTCTCGCAACAAATTAATCAACCCTTGTCTAGCTTCTGACGAGAAGGTTGTTCTATTTTCACGTCCCTTTCTGATTTCATCAGTTCCCAAATTAAGAATCTCTAATTCTTCCTTGCGAGGTAGGATCTGCTTGTCTTTTTTTCCATCGACCTCAGTAATTCTTCAGGGATTTCACATTATGTTTCATCTTCCACCTCATTTATTTCCATTAGACATACTGGCCGCTCATGATCTACTCCAGGATTAGGTTCAAGATCATTCATGCTATCAACTGAAAACTTGCAAAGGAAATTATAGTGTATATATTTGAAAAGAATGTGAAAAAGAAAGCAAGAAACATGTTTGCCATTTTTGAATCAACATTGAAAGCATCTTTATTTAAATGAAATGACATAGTGGCCCTTTACAGATAATACTCTGCACTTGAGGGCAAAAGTATAGAGCTAGTTCTTGATATTTACTCTGCTTCATTAGATACATCATCAAACTCTTCAATTATCCAATTGCCTAGTTTTTCGCTAGGGAGACACGAGCGAATTTTCTCTACGAACCTCCCAGGTTGAGTTCCCTAAAAAATTCCTCCGACGAGAAGCCCTTCTAGTTCATTGCCAAAGATTTCTTCTTCGTGCATTCTCGCGGTCTCTAGGTTGACCTCCATGAGCTGTTCCTCAACGTTCTCAAACCCTCTGGACTTAAAGATACATGTTAAATCCACGAAAGGCATGGGTTCGGAGAAGGCTTCGGATCCCAACAGACGATCTCTCCTCTATTCTCCTATTTTCTTCAAATCTTTCAACCTATCCTTGACATTGGGCTTAAATCCTAGCCCGAAATAATCATTCTTCATAACCACTGATTTTGGACTCAAACACCCCTAGAGTCGCTTGCCTAAGCCTTTTCCTATTTTTGCACTTCTTCCTAGTGTTTCTCGTACAGTCATCTTGATACAGTTTGATAACTTCGGTCGTGGGAAAGGCTTGCCTTCAGCAACGAAGATAGCATTTACAAACTCTAGTGCCCTGAAAGAACATTCAAGGGCGTTCTCGTTGGCTTCAATATAAGGTGCGTCAGTGGTTACTGATGCTATGATATCTTCTTCTTCTCCCACACTGACCAGCTTTCCTTTAATCAAGAATTTCAGCCTTTGATGTAGGGACGATGGTACTGCTCTGGCCGAATGAATCCATGGCCTTCCCAGCAAGCAATTATATTGGGTCTTATATCCATCAACACAAAATCCACAATGTAGACTGTCGGTCCAATCAAAAATGGCACTTCAATTTTTCTGAGCACCTCTCGAGTAGTCCCATCGAAGGCCCTTAATGTATTCGTATACACCTTCATGTGTGATTCATCAATGGGTAACCTTTGTAGCGTTACCATTGGCAAAACATTCAACCATTGTCTATTAGTACTCCTAGCAGTACATATCCTTTAAAATGCTTGGTGATATTCAAGGCTTTTATTGATCCTATTCCTCCCTCAAGAATCTCATCATCAGTGAAAGTGATATAATTGTCAACAGTTATATGGTTCATTATCCTGTCCAGTTTGCTTATGGATATGTCATTTGGTACAAATGTCTGATTAAACACCTTCATTAATGCATTGCGATGCCCCTCTGAACTTAACAACAATTCTAGAACAGAGATCATCGCTTGCTACTTCTTCAACTGCTCAACAATATTATACTCACTATGTTTCAAAAACTTCAAGAATTCTTGAGCCTGCTCTTCCGTTACCGGCTCATTTACCCTAGGTACTGGCTCTTCCCCAAAAATTCTCTCTGGTGCAATCACAGCTTTCCCCTTAGCTTTCTCCACTTCTTTGGGAACTTTCGGAGAATAACACCTCCCACTTCGAGTGAAGTGCCCCACCTCGCTTACCATTTCAAAATTTGGCTGATCATTTTTACCTCTTTTTGGCATCAACTTCGTTTCTTCCAACAATTTTTCCTCCTCCTACAATTTGCCCTCTTCAGGTATGGACACGGTTGCAACATAATTCCAGGGCACCTTGTGTGTACTATTGTAGACAAATAGTGCAGGAGATGAGATCACAACCTTGAGAGCCGTGATCGGCTTCGCGTCTGGAAGACCCTCAGCTTTGGGTCTAACAGCAACAACCAAGGGTTTATGTATCCCATATCTGACACCCGCCGGCTCAGAAGTACAAACTTCCACTTCTTTATTCTCACCCGACTTTGCAAAGGACTCAATCTCTTTATTGTCCATCATCTTTTGTATCAAGCTTCGGAACTCTGGACAATGTTGAATCTCATGATCATGATCTTGATGATACTCACAATATACGTCAGACTGTATCTCATTTTCTACTTTCATGCCTATTTCAATCATCCCGACATTATACAACTGTTCAAATACCCATTTCAAAGGAGATTTAATTTCTAATACACCAGTCTTCAACTGCTTTGCCTCATCATCTTCCTCTATGGCATTTACCCCCCGCCCTCCATGGCTCGGTAGTGGACTGTTGCAATGCTAGGTTCATCAAACTTTAGGATCTCGTTATTGATTAGATTCTGCACCACCTTTTTTAATGTTGTGCAAATCTCAATCGTATGTCCTGGTAGCCTAGCATGAAATTCACAATGAGCATCAGGCTTATACCACTATGGATAGAGAGGCTGCAAAGGAGTTAAGTAGTACGACCTTACCAAATCTGCTTCGTACAATTGAGGGTATAACTCAACATAGGACAAGTGTATTGGTGTAAAATTCATCCTATCATTCCTCGGGCCACGAACATCCTTCTTGTTTGAACCCTGTGCATTTCCTGCTGCCACTCCTGGTGAAGTAATAGTCACATTCTTGGGAGCCTCATATGCACTTGTATTATTCACCTCATTGTCATTCCTCTTGTAATTCTTTCTAGAGCTTTCTCCACTCTCAATCCTCTCACTTTTGATCACTGCTTCAATCAATTCTCTGATCATTACTATATCAGCAAAATTCTGAGTAGCATTACTGATCAATCTTTCAAACAATGGTCCTTTTGGAGTCTGTACAAACATATGGACAACATCACTCTTCATCAACAGAGGTTGGACTTGTGTCGCTACATCTCTCAATATTTGAGTGTACTGTCGAAGTGTCTCATTATTTCTTTGTTCCATGCTCTGCAACATTACACAGCTAGAAACCATCTCTGTAACATGCTTATAATGTTCCACGAAAGCACCAGAAAGATCCTTCCATGAACGAATATTTACACGGCTTAGCTGTTTGTACCATCGAGCAGCCAAACCGGTCAAACTATCCTGGAAGCAATGTATCAACAACTTTTCATCCTTCAAATGAGCAACCATCTTTCGACAGTACATTATGAGATGAGCTCTCGGGCATGTAGTCCCATCATACTCTTCGAAATCTAGCATTTTATACTTCGGCAGGAGTATTAGGTTAGCCACCAAACTCATCTCGACTGCACCAGGTCCTGTTTCATTTACCTTCTGTAATTCCAGCAAACGATCTTCCAACGCCTTACAACGTTCCTCATACTTCTTCTCAACCTCAGCATGAATTTTTTCTATCTCATTCAAGGTGTTCAGATCAGGGACATCATCATTACTCCCAAAATTTGCCCCAATGTTCACCGAATTGTTTGGTGTTGCTCTCATCAGATTAATTTGGACATTCTTTGTAGGCGAAGGTCCTTCAGGAGGCACCCTTACGTGAGATATGGTTTCTGCTTGGTCATTTATTTCATTAGAAGCACCCTCAAGAACTTTAGCCTTTCCTGATTCCTTTGGCCCTAACAGAACAGTCAGCTGATTGATTATCTCTCTTTGGGTCTGAGCAAAATAATCCTTCATGGATTGCTACATTCTGTTGAAACGGTTTTGTGTTTCCACTTGATCATTTTCTAGACTTGCGACTCGATCTCCAATAGCTATAGTATTTGAACGTAAACGGGTTCTATAAGAATGGGGAATGATTGCGGTCTATGAAACAAACTGTCATAAAACTTTCCTTTATTAAACCAGAAACTTTGTAAAATATACTCTGAAAGGTGAATGCGTAAATGCATGATTATGCAAATGCATGAATGCATGTATGCAAATAAGGTATCAAGTTTTAAAAAACAATCTTTAGAAACATTCACTCATTAGAAGGTTCAAATACAGGAAATAAAATAACTCCTTCTACAGGAAGCTACTAGCCCTAATTTCTAAGTTGGTCAGCTCATATAGCAGATGCGCAATGGCCTCCCCATACTCCAGCTCAACATTTGGTTGCTTTAGCAGAGTCGTAGCTTGCCTCGAGAGTATCTGCACATATAAAGCTATACTCTTGACCTGCTCCTTCAGATTCACTAGCTCATTATTCTGATTCTGGTCAGTGCGTTGCGCAGCTTCATACTTGGTCTTCCATACCCCACTGTCTTGATATAGCGTTCCTTCATAGCTTGTAAGTTTTCCCTTAAATGACTGCACTTTATTTTCCAGTTTCGATATCCTTTTCTGTAATCCTTCATTCTCATGCTCCATCTGAACCATATCTTCATTGTGATATCTTGTCACTAATTCCTTTAGTTGTGTCACCTGTCTTGTTAAATCAAAATTTTAGGCTTGCTCCTCTTCTGTCTTCTTCTTTGCCTTGTTACTTGCTTTCTTACTTTCTCGAGATTTCTTTTTGTACAACTTTTCATAATCATTCCGTTCCTTCGTCATGTTTTCCAACTTTTCTGATAAGTCTCGTATTGTCTTACTCATTCCTCCTTTTTGCTTAGCTTTATAATCATTGTGAATCTCTTGTAACTCTTTCAAATTTTGGCTAATCTTCTTATTTTGCGCAATCAACTCTTTCTCTTGCCCTTCATGAATAGCCACTTGATACTTTGTCATTGTTAACTCCTCGGTAAGGTCAATGATCCCCTTCTCGTATTTCTTTAAATCTAACTCCCGATCATGCTTGAGTTTCTCTAGTGTTGATGGTGCCTCTGTAACTGATCGAACAGACGGTCCTACATTTTATGGCATTTTCTGAAATGTTGTATCATTCACCTATTGTGCTCTCCACTCCTCATATCCCGTCATTATTTCTAGCTCTTGATACAGCTGAACTCTTCTTGGATTTTCCCATGTTTTCCCTGTTTGCGCTACAATTCCTTTGCAATCATTGGTCTTCTGGCCATACTCGAATTTTACCATTCCCGTTGTAGCCGATATGAATTGCCTCGAACCAAATTGCCTTGACACAAGCAAGGGACAATAGGTTGTTCCTCCCCAAATTCTAGGTAACGAGACCCAATCCCTGTCCCCATATCTGTACAAGAATGCCATCCCTTTGTGCAACCAAGGTGCCCTCCATACAACATCGGTATCTTTCAAATTTTTGAAACATTCCTCCCACTGTTTCTCATCCTTTCTCTCTAAAGGACAACCCATCATACATTCTTCTATCGGTGAATAAGAGGTAAGATACCTTGCAGCTCTATACGGTGAGTCCCACCTGTGACCTCTGGACCAGATTTCCAACAGCTGTGTGCATCCCCAAAACCTTTCTTCTCTAGATTTCTTGCATGCAGTCAATGACCTATATTTCTCGGTTAAGATAGCGGGAACCGAGTCCACACATTTTTTCATTTGCTCAAATAATCCCACGGTTGATGGATCTACGTGCTCTGGAGTTCTCGGGAATATAACTAGCCCATATATGTACAAAGCATATAAACTTCTTGCTCTGGCTGGTTCATCTCCACTTACAACTATCAATTCTTTCAGGACCCTCCAATTCGCCCGCTGTTTGTCCTCATTCTGATCAGTGATGTCATTGTTAGCAATTTTTGTATCCCACCATTCCTTTGTCTTTCTAGTGATCAGTGCTAACTTCTTCTTAAAACCTGAATTATTTCCAGGCCTTGTGTATATCTTGTCACTATGAATAGTTGGAAAATTAACCAGTACCTCATATTCTTCAAGAGTGAGCGTCATATCGACCTGACCGAAAGTGAAACAATTATATGCAGGATTCCAAAATTGTGACATGGCTCTGAGCAATTGTTGGTCCACTTTAACCTCGACGTCTCTTTCTTTTCATTTCCCCATTGGTCCCATATTTCCTTTACTTCTTACAGGCAAGCATTCTGGTTGGTATTTAGTTTACACTGACCCTTCATCCGTGACACGTCACCCATGCGCAAACTGTCTCCCTTCTCATGTCGAGTCTGTTCTGACCACGTCCAGACTGTAGTGTTATCTTCCTCAATCTTGACCCCTCTAGACATTTCAAATACTTCTAATTAACTATTTCTTAAACCGATGCCAAAATAAATGCAACAATGACATGGTTTATCAAGAACAAAACAAAAAGAAACACGTGTCAATAATTGTGAATTAATACAAAAAGCAAGTAAGCAAGCATTATAATATAACAACATAGGAAAATTTAGCAAAAAACCAAAGAAATGTATTTAAACCAGCAGTACCTGTCCTAGGTTCCTGTCTGGCTCTAATGGGGTAGGCCTCTAAAACAAAATGTAGGCTTGGTTCTAGACTCTGGGTTCCCGAACTGTCGTTACTGTTTAGTGCGCCAGTAAGACATCGATTCGGTAGTATAGGTCCCTTACAACGAAGGTGTAGGCCCTACGTTTCAGTTTTTTCCATTTCAAGCTTTGACAGTTGTATCGCGACCGTTTTTGCTACCGAAAAAGAAAAGGCGTAGGAAAATAGCTCGACGATCGATTCTTTTGAAAATCAGGATTTTTGTTCATTTGAATTCACTTAATCTTGAAATTAGGTTTCTTTTACATTAAAACCTTTAATTAATTTAGAAAATAATTTGGAGTCGCCATCAGTCACTTTGGTAGACCGGACACCATAAAAAACAACCCGAGATTCATTTTAAAATGATTTGGGTTCGAGAGTCGATTATGTGTGGGGAAGGATTAGCACCCCCACAAACGCCCGTTATCGGTACCTTTTTAATTTCAAGTAGCATTTTGGCATTTTCGGGAGTCGATTATGTGTGGGGAAGGATATCCTTTTGTGAAAAAAATACATTTTTAAAGGAATATGAATTTTTGAAGTGTCCAGTTACATTAGGAAACTTCGATTCATACTAAAAAATGTATCTCAACACAAAAAGTTTAAATGCATGACAAATTATTTTATGGTCAATTTTAAGTATAAACCTAATTAAGGCTTCAATTCATTAATTAAAATCCTATGAATATCATTAGTTTTTGGACTTGTGTGATAACACCCAAATGATTGGGCACTACCCATATTAGGCCCAAAAATAGAATATTCTTACTATTAACGATACTTACTATTTAATCCTAATTTGAATTTTATTGAACTAACTATCCAATTACATGTAATAACCATATTCTAAGTTTGAATGAAATATTAAATATTTCACTAAAACACCCCCTTTGAATAACATCACAATACAATGTGATACTAATCAACCTAGGGCATTAAAGTGATCATTTAATATCCATTCATTTTCTACAATGATCTTCCTTTTCAATTTCAAATCATTCAAAATAGAGAACCTAATTATAGGGTTTTAATTATGCTAAGAGTATTTAAGGTTCTCTAAACAAATATACTACATGATTATTTAAAAACATGCATCGTACAAACAATTAAATAAATCAAATTAAGAGTTATTAAAATAAGGAAATTGAACTGCCCAGGACCAAATTAAATTAAATTGGAAATTTAAAGGTCGAATTACAAAGAATTAAGTGACCAAAATGTAAAGCGGGATAAACTAGAGGGCCCAAATCCAAACATATTAAAAATCTCGTTCACAAACCGATCTAAATCAAATCAAATCGGTCGGTTTAAACCCCAAACGACCCAAACTGTTATAACCGGATCTTGAGTCAGACCGCGGCCCCGTGCCCAGACCCGTATTAGAAACATGCAGATCTTTTTGACCCAGCACCAAAACGGTGCCGTGTCGACTCGGCCATAAATAGGCCATTTTCGAGTTAAATCGGTTATTATAACACTTCACTCTCTCTCTTCTCTCTCTCTATCCCATAAATCCTTTGAACCCAAACAGAAAAACCCAGAAAAACCAACGAATTTTTGATCAAAATCCCCTTGTTCATCCTTGTCCTTCATCCGTTCTTCAATTTTTCCTTCGTTCAATCCATCAGCAACTCAAAACACCTCTCATTTCCTGTTTCTCAAAGATCAAACCCCTGTTTTCTCAAGAACATAACCTCAGTTCTTCCAACCTCCATAGCTTCAATCTTCAACCACCATCAAACCTTAACCCCGGCCTGTTCCTCAGCCGCTGGAGGTAACACCGACCACTGGCCGTCGTCTCCGGTTATCCCTTTCGATAAACCTTGTCTATCCAGCCACCGTCTAGCCTAACTCCGGTCATCTCTGACCTTCCTCTGATCACCGTGCTCCGCCGCTAGAGTGATTTCCGGCCACCGCCAAAACCCTAAAAACTCTAGAAATATTCTTTTTCCATCATAAACCCTAATCTAAGCCCCGATTCATCATAATCGCCCTTCTTCCCCATCCTAAACTACCTATCAAAAACCAATATCCTATCATTTTCAACTCCTCCATGAATCCTATCATTCCTCCTACTTCAATCACAACACTGACAATGTTCACAGCGGCAGAGACTCAAGATAAGTGTCTGAAATCCTTTTTAGTTTCTGTTTTCGTTTCCATTTTTAGATCTAGTGTTTTTTAGGTTTCTAACTTTAAATTTAGAATTTATGTAGGTTTAGGACACTGATATCACTGATTTTTAAATGTTTGAGGCCTAGATTTAGATGTTTTGCTCGTTTAATTGTAGGAAAAGAAAGAAAAGAGGCAGAAATATACCTCTGGATGTGTATCAACGGCTCCGTCGAATCTCCAGCGATGAAACAACTATTCCGATTGTCTTCTCCGAGTGTCTTTTCCTTTCAGGTAATCTTTTCGACTTCTCCATCTTTTTCCCTTCAATTATTGCACATTTATTGCACAAGCATTAATTAATTATGACTTTCTCTCTCCTTTTTATAGCAGGTGATGTGGCTGACGTCAGCTATGCTCTTAATCCATGTGCTGGGGCTGTGGATCAATCCAGTAGCGCAACGTGGTCAAATTTGGCGGGCTCAAGAAAAACATTTGTGTTTCTTGGGCTGATGAAGACAGATAATGGGTGGGAATTCATTTGAAAATAGGCTGTAAAATTTGTAATTGGGACTCTCAGATTTGTAGAGGGAAATTTAATGTAATATGGACTATTTATTTAATGTGGACATTGGGGAATTATTTCTATTTAATAGACTACTTTATTGTTTATTATCATTTGGTCATACGTATAGTGAACATATACATATACACAAGACCTGGACGAAATTCGAGTATTACATGTTGTTTTGTCCTCATTTGCGCATGCATGTAATACCGATTGCTAGGATTGGGATAGAGGCGGGAGAGGCACGGGTGTGGAAGCTGGCAGCTGTACGGTCGGCGCGTGGACTACACGTGCGCGTGGGAATCCAAGGAGTCGGCGCGTGTGAGCCACGCACGCACGTGGGAGAATCTGACCGGTCAATCTTCTTTTAATCTGAGCCGTTGGATCAAAATTTGATCCAACGATTCAGATCGGACAAATGCAACAAAGAAAGGGGAACACGTTAGCCTCTTAAGGTTTCTTTTTGGTTTAAGGCTATATTGGGCCAGATACTATGTATTATTTTTTTTTGGGGGGGGGGTTTGTAAATGGACTTGGACTCTATTTTAATACTTGGGCTTTTTATTTAGTTTATCTGATGTATTTTTTTATATATGGGCTGATAATAAAAATTTGCAATTGAGCTTTTACTTATATATTTTTTTGGGTTTTCAGTTTAGCATAATAATAATAATAATAAATAGTAGTAATATCTAATATATGATAACAAACATGAACATAATAATAATAGTAAGTAATAACAATGACAACAATAATATAACATACTTAAAATATTATACTCACATATATAAACAAACATTAAACAATAGCCTAAATAGATAATAACACATACTAATGACACGGAAAAAATACTAAATAATAATGATAATAACAATGAACAATCATAATAACACGACACACATAAAAATATATTTGCCTAGATAGGTAATAAACACATATAATGGACATATTAGACATAGGTAATAATAATGGTGATAATAACGAAGATGGCAAATGGTAATATGATAGTAACATAACATATATTATAACAATAATAAAACCACATAATATACTTAGTAATATTTAGATTTTCATTTTCAAATGGATAATAATATATAAAAGCTTAATTAAAAAGGTAATAGTAGTTAACTAATTTTGTAGGGTTTTAAAGTTGTAATAAAGGATAAATAAAGCCCAATATGTACATAAGCCCATTATTGTAACAATAGAGAAGAAAAGGGTTTACCCCTGATAAAATTAGTGATTATAGCTGCCCATCTTTACTTATCCATGTAGAAAAAGAATAAAGCAAAGGCTATAAGCATTAATTTTGTTTCACTTCCCTTTTTGGAGGTTCTGAGCTTCGAGTTCTTCCTCTGTAGAATTGTTCACCATTCCTCTCCTAAAACCTGGAGCCATGAGTTCTCTCTCTATAGAACCCTTTGGCAGAATTTGCAGGTTTTTTCTCCATAGGATTTGCATCTCTTCCTCAAATCTACGAGTTCTTCCTTCTATAGAACCCTTCGCTGTCGAGATCCTGGAACTGAAGCCTTGGAGCCATAGGTTCTTTCTTCGTAGAACCCTTCTTATTCCTTGGCAAATTTGAGTTACATGTCATTCCCTCATAGGACTTGCTTCTTCTCCTCATTGGAATCTAGAGCTATGAATGTCTGCCTTCTTTTCCCCGAAGTTGTTGAGCTACGAGTATCTGCCTCCTTCACTCCGAAGTCCTTACGTGGCAAGTTTGAAAATCTTTTGCCTAAATTTTTTTGAGTTTTCGTTTTGTCGTTTACTCCTCTTCTTAGGAGATATCTGACCTATCTTTCAAATGTTTAGATTTTCTTGGTCACTTCCTTCTCCTTGGTCCCTTGGTCTTGACCTTTTCTTGCTTTCCTCTTCTTTTTTCTTTGCAAAGATAGTGTCCCCTCTCTCGGGTTCACCCTGTGTATCCCCTCTTTTCTTAAGTTTTCGAGCAGGTTTTCACCTCGGAGATTTTCTTTTTCTTTCTTTCTTTTCTATCTTCTTATTTTTCTCTTTTTCGTTGCCTTTTCCTATTCTTCTTTTTTCTTTTTTACTTTCTTCTTCTTCTTTTTCTTCTACTTTTTCATTTTCCTTTCTGTTTTTTTTTTCTTTTTTGTTTTTTTATTTTCTTTCTTTTTCTTTTCTCTTCTTTTCTTCTCTTCTTCTTTCATTCTTTTTTTTTCTTTCTCTTTTTTTTTCTTTTTTTTTCTTTTCTTTCTTTTTTCTCATTTCTTTTTTATTTCTCTTTTCTTCTTCTTTTCTCGGGTGCCCTTCCAGGTTTTTGCCCCTTGATTTCGACATGATAGGCGTTCGTTGTCCTTTCTCGGCAGGTCTTGTCAACTTCGCACCCAATATCCTCTCGTCTTAGCTTTGGCTTTTTCTCCATTAATATTTACCTCTCCAACGGGAAGTTATAGTTCAAAAGTTTTTCAATTCTTTTAATCTATCAAAATAATCAAAATGATTTGGATGATATGAGTCAGCATGTTTCTAACCTATGGATGTCTAACTAAATATGATATATGAGTGGAGTCATTCTAGAGATGTTGGGAAAAAATCCTCGCTTTCTGGTCGACCACCCCTAACTTCCACGGGCTTTTTATCTTTGCTAAGTCTTTGTTTTTGTCTCATCTCGAAGGGATATGGTCGGCTTATACTGGTTTGACTAGAATCTATCACCTCCTGAAGTCCCTCTTCGAAACACTGTCCCACTCAACTCGGGCTTCTTCATTGACTCTTCATGACGAGTCTTCTTTATTCTCAACATTGGGGTGAACACAGGCTCCTAAACTTTCCTACTTTCATGGGGTCTAATATTTATTTTCTTTACTGAATCTTGCTCTTTCGTTTTTCTTGAAAGAAGATGCTGACTTGCACTGGTCAGAAAAGAACATAACACTTCTCGTGTTGTCCATTATTATCGCATTGCCCCCACTCAATCTTAGGATTCAATGTTTCTTTGTCTTGACTCATCATGGCCGGTTCTCTTCTATCTCAACATTAGGGGAATGACACGCTCTCAAGCCCCTAGGCTCCCTTTAAGTTTAATCTTCGTTTTACCAAAACTTATTTGGCGAAGATTGGCTTTACAACCTTGCACTTTACTGACATGCAGTCTTGTTATCCCAAAGGTGGTATCTTAATGTTGAGTTTCCAAAGATGTTCTTTATGGGTATTACTTGCCTTCCCTCAAGTCACAGGTACTTACAGTACACGAAAAGGTCAGTCCACTTATTCATTCCAAATCAAGAGACTTATGAGGATGATATAGATAAAATAATTTATTATATTTCTTATTATTACTATTATTATTTTTTTAAAACATGCAAGCACTGTTTACTTAAATCAAGCTTAGTTTTTTTAAAAAAATCAACCTAAGTGAAACTTTTGTTTAAAAGACCACGAACGTTATGGTGATACATACACATGTGAAACCCTTATTGGGCTATTAAGCTTCTGAGATGAACAACTCCCATACCTAATTTCTACCCAATTTAAGGTGGCTCTCTTTAACTTGATATCTCACCGTGTCCCATCTTTCCCTCTTTTCTAATCTCAATCAGGCATTGGGAGTGTGGCAATCCCTGAAGAAAGGTTAACCCCGATAGGCGGGATGTGATCTAAAGACGAATTCATCTAACTCAGATATCCATGCATGGTCGAAATGGTCTTTCAAGGCTTGTAATGTAGACTATGGCTCATAGTTATGAAAAGAAGGATATATAGGCCCAAACAAGTGTTTAAGAGTGGTGAAACCAATGATCATTTCTTCTGACTGGAACTCTCAATTACATATTGTTTGATCTGGATATGCTCAGGTGAAACATTATTTTCTCTTTTTTTGGATCGTTCTAGACTGCCCGTTTTTGGGTTTTTCCCTTAGAGTTCATTTTCTTTCTTCTATCGTGGCTTCGGATCACCTTGCATCTTCACGCTATATTGATGTATACTTACATTCAAATGTGATCAATCTTTCAAGGATGATTCATTTGGATGGGGAATTCCTATAACACTTTCTCTATTTATCTCTTACCTATTTTTTTCTCTCTTTCTCTTTTTTTTACAACTGCACTCTTCAACTTAGTGCTTTCACTTTCAACTTCTTTAACTTTTGCACTGGTGATTTTCAACTTGATTTGGGTTGTCTCTTTGAGCACAAACTTTTCTTTATTTGGGTTGTCTCTTTGAGCACAAACTTTTCTTTCTCTATTTCCTTTTAATGTTTCTGTTGCTAAAACTGAGAATTGTATTCAACACATTTATTTTCCTTTATCACCCCTTAATTCATGAGGCATCATCTTCATAACATAATTGGAATTCACTATCACAAACTTTTATCTCTTTTGCCCCCGGTGTAGGGGTGATCCTTGGTTTGGGTTGAATCAGAAAGAAACATTATCAAGCTCAAAAGGGGACAACGATGAATATTTTTCTTATTTTCTTTCTTTGTGAAGGGAAATGAAGGAATGCCAAATGTCCTTCCATTCATGGATATCAAATAGTCTTCAGGTGGTAGATGTTTTAGGGTTATCACTTCATTCAAGGACCTTGAACAACAATACATGAGAGGAAAATTCACTCAATGGGATCAGCCCATTATTCCTGAACACTAATTGTTGTTCCACCTTTGGCCTAGATAGCATAGAAGGTGTTCTCATTTGTAGTGTCCTCACAACATTCGATTTTTAAATTTTGAACTAAAGTTGATCTTGCAGAAGATATATACATATATGTTTGGGAATAAAAAAGTAAGCTCATAATAAAAAGGAATAAATGAAATGTTTAAAAGAAATCAAAGAATATAAAACGCTTGCCAAATGAATTGCACGTGAATGACTCTTTCATTGAAATCGAACAAGTAAACATAACATAAGCCCCTAAAAGGTATTTGCTACTCCCAAGCAAATAGTAGCAAAGTTGGCTACACACGTCAAAGAAGAAAAAGGAAAAACTTAACAACATGAATAGGATGCAACAGAAATCCTTGACCATCACATCACCGATCATTCATCCCATCCCTTCAAACTTCCCAAAAACTTGACCACTTTTTTGGAATTTAGGTCTTCCATTCTCAAAGGAAAGCATTCATTTCTTAATAAGCTCATATATTTTGCCCTTCAGGAACGCGCACTCATCTGTTGTATGGCCGAAGTCTCCGTGATGATATTCGCACGAAATTTTGGCACCAAATACATCGGTATTGAAATAAACATATCGTTTTGGGGGAGGTGGCCTCAAGAGTTTGTTCTGAACCAACAAAAGTAACAGCTCCAAATTTGTCATCGGGGATAACACCCATGTCTTCTTGTCACCCCCTCTTGCATTGTGCATTTCAGCTTTCTTTTTCCCTTTTTCCCTCAAGCAGGGCTCATCTTTTTTGAAGACACCATCATTATCAAGGTATGTCGCTTTTGTGGACTCTTTCGGAACTACTTCAGATCTTTTAAGCGGGTTCAAAACTAAGCCTTCCATAGGACTATTGTGATCATGATGGCTGCTGACGTTTTCAGACTTTACCGGTGTTGGTAACTTCGCCTTATCCTCATATTTTGTTATGGCAACCCGATCCTCTACTATTTTCACATTATTGGCCATGGCTGGAGAATTAATTATCAGACATGGACTCATTGTCTCAAACTCTAACACCCCAAATATCTAGGAGGTGCTGAACTTTACATTTAAAACTCACGCATCTCTTGATAGAATACCCTTGAGTCCCTACATGGTAATCACAGTGATCTTTCCCATTAAACCAACTTGGATATGGAGGTGATCGGGATTTGACAAAGCAAGACACCACCAATCAAGCGTGTAGTAGCTTGGAATACAAATCTCGGTAGGTGAAAGGACTGGGAGTTAACTGGAAGTCCTTTAATTCTTCCTCATTTTTCTGAACCTTGGAAGCCTCGCGAACTGACAGCTGATGAGGTTTTGGAGCCACAGACATCAAAGGTTGGTCATGTATTTGCAGGGATGATAATACAGGAGCCAGTGTAGTCGACATCCTCATCCTCTTGTTGCATATTGTACCTTTCTCATCTTGTAGCTCTAACTTTTTTGGCTTTTCGCTTGTTGGCGAGGATAAAGTTTTCAAGGGAGAGTCTTTAGTCTTATCCAACATCGAACTGGTTGGGCATTCGAAGGTAATGCATGCTATCTCATATTGGTTAAGGATAGCTTGGTCTTCAACTGATAAAGTCTGCTCCGCTATGAAGTCATAGCCCCAATTCTCGTCTTCCACAAAAGAGTCTTCTTTGATATCCTCTTCTTTAGTCTCGGTGGTCATCATACCCATCAATTCGTCGATTTTCCCCGTCGTTTCCTCTCGAAACTTCTTCACATATGAAATTGTCTCTTTTTGGTTCCAAACTCTTGAAGCTGTTCGAATTTATCCATTCTAGCCACTAGGTCATCCATGCTTCTGAAGCTATCTTGATCTGAAGTCATTCTCTCTTCACTTCTACTTTTTGATACGGATATTCTTTCCAATCAGTAATGGATATGATGTGATGAATATGTTATCAAAATTTTAAATAATTCTAATATTATGGATAAGTATGTCACGGAATGCATAAAACAAACATTAATAATGTCACAACACAAGTATGAATGCAAATAAAGGTGTTAATTCCAACAGGTGATCACCCTAGAGCAACTTTCATTGAATACGAAGAGGTCTTTATTACAAAATGGATAATAGCAAATTCCCCATATAGGCGCTATCCCTAACTCAATTTTTCAACGGCCTGAAGTAGTTGAATGGATCTTGGTGCTTCCTCCATTCCTAGGATAACAACAAGGCGAAGAGTTTCGGCTTCGTCAGCTAGATTCCCCACATGTTGGGCCATCTCTTGCACCTTCACATTCTACGTCTTCTTCAAGAAACCCAACTTGAGCCTAGTAGTCTTGAACTGTAGCCACTAGAGACTCAATTTAAGCTCGAAGCGTCACACTCACTTTATGATTGGTCTGAAATTCAAGAAAGCCATTCCAATCACCGTATTCTTGTAATGATCGGTTCGATTCTGCTATCCTTGCTTCTAACTAGTCACTATGAGCTTGGCTTTGATTCAAACTCCTGAAAGTAGTGTTATACCAACCTCGCATCTCTTTTAGATAATTCATGTTGTCGTGTGGAAATGTTTTCTTTCTCATTCTCTTGTTTGATTTTTTTCCTTTCCCGAATGGTTACATTCCTACAAGCATTTGTTTCTTCTCTGATCATCTTTCTATTTTTTAGTTCTTCCTCGATTGCTTGCTTACCTCTTTTCTTTTCTTCCTCGACCATCTATAGGTCATTCCTTCTTTATTTCCTCAATTGCTACAAATCTCCTTTGATCGGCATTTCGCACCAAAGCCAGAAGCTTGACAGCATCACTTCGTTGTGGACTTACATAAACGTACCTCAGTACTATGTGTTCACTGACGCCTTGAACTCTTTGGCTAACCTCAGACCAATGTCGAACTTACGAGTTGATTTCTCATTTCCTAAGTAACCTCCCATCCATAATGAAAGTTCTCTAATCGGGCAAACCACCTCACTTCAACACCTTTATGTCATGAGATGAATGCAACAGATATATGCAAAGCAAATTAAAATGCCAAAAGAATAAAGTCAGTACCGAATAAAATCAACAAACAAAAACGAGAGATTAGATAAAGCATCAAACAAAACAACCCTATTTACATCTCGTCTAAAACACCTAGGTTAACCGTATGGCTCTAAAAGTGGTGGGTTTTCTATGTTCGCTACATGCAGTTTTGGTACTAGGAAGGTACCCAAATTGTCCTCGTTGTCCCTTACTAAGGGTAGCAAGGCCCTCGATCATCACCTGTTATAGGCCCATTTCAATCGAGTTCAGTTCAGAGGGACCCTTTCGCTATGTCCATACGGAGAAACAATATTCCCACGAAAACATAGGGTAGTCGAGCCCCAAAGGTACTTACTATGGCCATACAAAGGAACAATATCCCCACGAAAGCACCAGCGTTTCCCCCCACTTAAACGGACGAGCTTATATGCCAAATTTTAAATGCGTTAAAATAAACTCGCATTTATATACAAATATCAACTTAATTGTTACTTTAGTTCACAATTTCCAATATTAAATAAGCGGTAAAAAATTTAGGTATGATTCTCTTTTTTGTAAAAATAAAAAATTTCCCCAGTGGAGTCGCCATGCTGTAGCTACGTTTTTTGGAAACTCGAAGGGTTTGGGGGTTTCCTGCTTTTATTTGAAAATATTTTAAAAAGGGAAATTTCTTTTAAAACGCACTTTTAAAATGAAACTGGAGTCGCCACCGGTCACTTGGGTAAGGTAGACCGGACACCAGAAAACAAAACCAGAGATTCTAGGGCTCGGGAGTCGGTTACGTGTGGGGCAGGGTTAGCACCCCCACAACGCCCGAAATTAAAGTGACAATTTAATTGAAATTCGGTTATACAGGCGAGTATATTTTAAGGGTCCTAATATTCGAGAAGAAACGCCCAAACCACCACCACTACGACTGGTACTGGCCTCGTTCGTTCCCGAATAAAAAGACACCGCATAACATATATATTACGGTATGCAAGAACTTAAAAAACAATATAAAAAGAAAACATCGGCAAATAAAAATAAATGAAGACATAAAAAGAAACTAGATCTCAAATTATCACATTTAAGCATATATTACATGGAAACTTTGTTGTTTATTATAAATATATATGCATTATATATATACTCTATATATTAAATATTTTTAAAACATATATTACATATGTCCTTTATAAAACTATATTATATATACTACATATTTTAAAAGCTTGAGTTGGAACTTATATTTTATACTTATATATTAATAAAACTATATTTATTAATTATAGATTAAATACATTATAAAACTACGTATTATATATACTTTATGAAAAACAAGTATTATAGGCTTTATAAAAAAACATATATTTTGTATTTGTAAAAAAACTATATATTATATTTTATAAAGGCTAAGTATTACATTTTATTAACTAGATGTCGCATATATGTAAAAATCACATATTATATATACCAAAATCACATATTTTACTTACAAATACATCCTCATATTATATGCTACAAAATCCACATATTACATGTGTATGAAAATCATGTATTATATATATATATATTAAAATCACATATTTTATACATATAATATATAACATAAAACCACATATTTTAAATATATAATATATATTATACAAACTAACTATATGATAATAATGTGCAAAATACATACAAATAATACAACAATAAATTAACAAAGCCCAGAAAATGTGATTAAGGTAAAGGGAATACCAAGCCCAACACTTTGGGTTGTGGGCAGCCGGTTAGGAACGGATCCGGGCCGAGGGTTGGAGCGGGTTGATGGGGAGCTGGGAGACAAACCGGTTCTAGCTTAGTAAAAGGAGGTTAACGCTTTTTCCTTTATTTGTTTCTTCCCAAGTAAAATAAGGAGAGAGAGCTTTGAAACCCAGCCGCCGTCATATCTTTTGGCCGCTGTTGGGTCGTCGTCCGGCATCGATTCGGCGCGTGTGAAATTATTTGCATTTATCTGTATGCGTTTTGCCATTTCCGATATCCTTTATTGCTTCTTTCTTTGTCTGCAATTTCCTTTTTCTCTTCTTTCAGTTTTGTCATTTCAAGCTTTGACTGTTGTTTTGTCCTTATTTGCGCATACATGTAACACTAGTTGCCCGGATTGGGATGGAGCAGAAAGAGGCACGGGTGTGGAAGCTGGCAGCTAGACGGTCGGCGCGTGGACTACACGCGCGTGGGAATTCGAAGAGTCGGCGAGTGTGATCCACGCGTGCACGTTGGGAATCTGATCGGTCAATCTTCATTTAATATGAGCCGTTGAATCAAAATTTAATCCAACAATTTAGATCGGGCGGCTGCAACTAAGAAATGGGAACAAGTTAGCCTCTTTGGGTTTCTTTTTGGTTTAAGGCCTTATTGGGCCAGATACTATGTATTATTATTATTTTTTTAGATTTTGTAAATAGACTAGGACTCTATTTTAATACTTGGGCTTTTGATTTAATTTATCTGATGCATTTTTTTTATATATGGGCTGATAATAAAAATTTGCAATTGGGCTTTTACTCATATATATTTTTTTGGGTTTTTAGATTAGCATCGTAATAATAATAATAATAATAATAATAATAATAATAATAATAATAATAGTAGTAATATCTAATATACGAGAACAAACATGAACATAATAATAATAGTGAGTAATAACAATGACAACAATAATATAGCATACTTAAAATATTATACTCACATATATAAACAAACATTAAACAATAGCCTAAATAGATAATAACACATACTAATGACATGAAAAACATACTAAATAATAATGATAATAACAATGAACAATCATAATAACACGACACACATAAAAATATATTTACCTAGATAGGCAATAAACACATTAGACATAGGTTATAATAATGGTGATAATAACGAAGATGGCAAATGGTAATATGATAGTAACATAACATACATTATAATAATAATAAAACCACATAATATACTTAGTAATATTTAGATTTTCATTTTTAAATGGATAATAATAATTTATAAAAGCTTAATTAAAAATGTAATAATAGTTAACTAATTTTTTAGGGTTTTAAAGTTGTAAGAAAGGATAAATAAAGCCCAATATGTACATAAGCCCATTATTGTAACAACAGAGAAGAAACGGGTTCACCCCAGACAAAATTAGTGATTACAGTAACACCCCGACCCATATGTCATAATTTGGGCCTCAAACCCAAACCAAAAACCATAAAATTTATCAAACTGGGTTTAGCCCAACAAGGTAATTCTCAAAAGCATTTAAAGCAGCTAGTTTAAAATATAGATAAATAATATAAATCGTAACAAACGATCTTCACTTTAATTTAAAATATTTAAAAATTTGACTTTAATTAATACAATTTCAAAATTAAGAATTACAAATTCGACCACGTAAGGTTATATGAATATATAACTCATAAAAAACAAGTACCGTACTCTGAAAACCTCCACATGTTGGAATCCTGTAGCGATATTGCTCCTTGAACCCACGATCTGACGATCAACCTACGCACGAAAACAACGATTCTGAGCGCTGAGCTTACAAAGCTCAATGGTACACATCTACCCTACTATACTTCATGCTAATTATAAACATAAGCATGCAAGCTAGTACGAGCTATAAGGATAGATAAATAAACACGTGGCGCTACCAATAGTCACCTAAACACATGCTCTCAACATAGAAATCATCATACATTGCCCACAAGGCCCAACCATACTCGGGATCTGCCAGATCATTTGAGCGAAAGCACACAAGTTATACCACAAACCTGGAGTGACGCCCGCGTCAACACAACATTGGGATCGTACACTCCTGAGTGAAGCTCGCGTCTACGCAACACTGGGATCCTAGACTCGTAGGGATGAGGCCCGCGTCCATACAACATCAGGATCCTGCATCCATACTCAGGATTTCTCATCAAGCATCATTGAATGAGGCCCGCGTCTACACTGCATCAGGATCTTACATTCAGAAATCTTCAACCATAGTATTGCAACACTCTTTCTCTAGGTATTTGGATCTCATCAATCAAGAAGACTCGACCAATCAAATGCCTACCCTGTATACATGTAACGCGATTCCAATGATCCCCATTTTGTTGCTAATCATCATCACATCATTTATTTTACATTATCGAGTAGTTAATACATTATGGAGAATTATACAATTAAGCTCATTTATTGTCTCCATTGAACCTCATTATCTCATTTATTAATGCATAATTCAATTATTAATATACACATCAACTTTCGCCCTTAATTTACTGTTATTGATTATTTAGCGTATTGGGTACCGATACTCAAACATGAGTATCAGTATGACATTCTCAAATATTAATACTCACACACTTACCGACACTGAAACAGCTTACTAGAAATCTTCAATTCCCACAAGTACCGGTACGAGTTGAACCGAACCAATACGACCTCCAATCGCGTACCGGTACATCCAAAGCTCGTACTGATACCCTATTCACAGGTTCATATAATTTTATTAAATTAAGATGTTAAATGCTTATTCGATCCTTAAAGCTTATGAAAGTCATTAAAGCTTGTTTACTAACGCATTAATTCCATTAATATTAATTATCGGCTTCAAAATCATTAAATCGAGTATTAATTCCTTAAGTATAATTCTCGTCAAATTACATTAATTCATTTCTAACAAGCATACCAGACATCACAATTATATCAATCAATCAACCAATCATCAAGTAATCATACGAGCATCTCAAACGATATTACAAGGTCTTTGAAACCTCTAATAGTCCCATCATATCCGCAACATCATCATGCATCTCATAAATATCGAGTCTCATACTATCGGTCTCCACACATGCACATTCATCATGTACCTAATTTGCAGATACTAAAACGTTAAGCAAACACATTTATGATGCTCATGAAGCCATATAAGTTCGAGGTGTACTAACCTTTAGTGATTATCGATAAATCCAAACTCGAGCTCCTCAAATGCTCCTTTTGATCCGATATTTGAGCCCAAACGATCCTCATAATTATACGAATACCAAAAATATTAATTAACCTTAATGACTAACTAATCCACAAGGTCAAATGCGTAAAAAAAACTTACCGGTTCAAATTTGGCAAAACAGACTACGTCAAAGGACTCAAAACGTCGAGAAACCCTCGGGTAGTGTTTCTAAAAAAGTTAACGGCTCAGTCAACGGTCAACACGACTAGGAAGCTTGAGGTCAATGGCTCGACAGCTCTGGGTCAACGACTCACCCAGTCTGGATTGGCTTGGCAGCTAGCTTAATGGCTCGGCTCAACCGGCTAACAAGATCCAACCGCCCTAGATAATGCCCACGCACGGCTGGCGGACGGATAGCGATAGAAATCTCTAGACTTGCTCTTCATGTGACATGGAAACTCATTATGGTGACAGTTTTACAGCAGTGGACAACATAGCTTGTCGAACCAACTTCTTCGATTTTTTTTTCTCCTTACCTCGACGAGTGGCAGCGGCAGCGGTAACGGGGTGACCACCAATCCACTTGTTTCAACGAGGCGTGAGTGATGGTGCCGGTGACGAGAGACACGGCGACTTGGACGGTGATGGGTTGGGGTGAAAGTTGTCCCCCTTTATTTCCTCTCATTTTCTCTCTCTTCCATATAGCTCCACATTTTTCTTTTTTCTCTCTCTTCATAAAATTCTCCCCTTTTTCCAACTACCCACCAATCTTTTTAAATTTCAAAATCTTTATCATACAATATAATGAACCCAACTTAATATCCTTAACTTGGGCTTCTAAAATAAAGACCTATAACTCGGGTCCATGACCCGATTCGCTAACCCAAAAATTGGATCGTTACAATTCGAACTCATATAAGATGAGACAACATTAATATATTTGACCACTCGTCAATTAGTGGATCTCAAAAGCAATGAGACAACATTTGTAACCATTATTGTGGAAAATAGCGGTCCACAATAACAACAATTCATCTGTTATTGTCCGCGACCGCAATTTAAATCCATGCTCAAAAGTCGCTCATTCTTATTAATTTGGCATTAGTATTATAGAACTAGAAATTAAATCTTTTAGATAAGATTAAAAATTTAATTCCTGATGTTGTAAAGGAAATAAATTGAAATGAACTAACGACGATTTTGGCTGAATATTCCCTTTTGGGAAATTATTTGGAAAAAATACCCCCACTAAAAATCATTTGGAAAAATACCCCTCATTCGGCCCATGTAATAACGACTCAAGTTCTGCCAGACACGATTTCTGAACTCGCGTCAAAGAGACGCGAGTTCAATCTAATGTGGCATGTCTTAACCGTAGGCCTATTTTTATATTCAATAAAAAAGAACTCGTGCCTAGCAGGACGCGAGTTCCATGAGAAATTGAGATGAAACGACGCGAACTTATCGCAGAATCTGAATGGATCTCGCGTTTGTTAGTACACGAGTTTTGTGTATTCTTGTTGTTAAAACAACTTTGATAGGCATATTTTAGGTGAATATATGCGGTGTTGGGGAATAATATTTCATATTTTTGATGTTTCACACCGTAGTAATAAAACATCTCTTGAAAATGGTGTAAAGATCGGTGAGTATAAGGCATCCTAAAGGGTGTAAAAATCACGTTAAAAATGCTATCTAGCTATGTTTTTTTGCATGAAGAACAAGCAAACATGGATGGATCAATAGACATGTTTAAATGGATTTTATGGTATGTTAGGGGATATATTTTCTTATTGTTTAACTTTCACGTCGTAGTAATGAAACATATGTTTACAATAGTGCTAAAACTTGCGCGTATAAGGCATATTAAAGGGTGTAGAAATCGCGTTAAAAATGCAATCTAGCCATGTTTTTTTCATGAAGAACAAGCAAAGAGAGGTCAATAGACATGTTTAAGTGGATTTTGTGGTATGTTGAGGGATTTTTTTCTTATTGCTTAACTTTCACGTCGTAGTCCTAAAACATATGTTTACAATGGTGCAAAATTTGACATGTATAAGGCATCCTAAAGGGTGTAGAAATTGCATTAAAAATGGTACAAAAACCAAAAAATGAAGCTTGGAAGATCAATTTTGATATTTAGAAATAAAACATTAACCTGAGAAGTACAATTAGTCGATTCGAGGGTTGGTCCTAAGAGGACATTTTCTCCTATAATGTCTAGTGTTCCTATATTTAGTGCACTGTTTAGGTTGTCCGGTCCGTTCTCGATGAACCATATCCTCGGCATAGTGAATCTTAGTTAAAAGTGGGCAACATTTTCTCTTGCATCATAGGGAAAGATCTAAGCGTATCTTAGGTTCATTGTCAATTATATCACGATCAAGTTTACTTTCGATCGGAAGAAACTCATATCGTTATACCTTGAATACATTTTCAATTCAGTATACCAGATCAACGAGTGTCATGGCATCAAAATAAAAGGATGCACATGCAGTGAAAGCGTGCGTACATAGATACTTGAATGTCTAGAAGAATCCACAATCATACGTTATTCAGTGCAGATCAACCACGTAATTGTTTTACATTATTCTTTCAAGCGGTCACGAATATTCAGAAACCTGAAAGTGATGTTGGCGACGAGAGAAGCATATCACACCCATCGCGTTTGCGTGTGCCTTGTATATTTGAAATTTTTGCTGGAGATCTGGATGGAACTTGTGGCCACCTACCATCCAGTCCATTGCTTGTTTTTTGAGGGTTGCAAAAAGGGTAGTCAGTCGGTAATATATCGTCTTGACAACAGACGTGATAGGTAAATAACGTGTTCCCTTCAGAGATGAATTGATCGCCTCAGCCAAGTTCGTTGTTATGTGACCATATCGACAACCCCCATCATAACATCGCAACCATTTGTCTATCGGGATATCAACAAGATAGTCATATCCAGTTAAATTTCTTACTCTCAACTCTTCCAAGAGCTCATCAACTTGATCTACTCGGTGTGCGTTGCCTATTCAATAAAAGACGAAATAGTTAACAAGAAATAATAATAAAAGCAATGATAATTAAAGTTGTACAATGTGAAAGCCATACCTATGCAAAGAACCATTATACGTTCATCACCATTCTTATATCTTGGGTAGCAATTTGCAGCAATGTGTCATAAACAGTACCAGTGATGTATATATGAGGGTTCCCAAGGTACATCCATACGCGAGGTTGCTCCTTATATTTCTGCGCCTCTGTCTGAAATAATACATTTCCCTCTTCTCTTTCTCGTAGAACCTGGCGTAGGACATGTGTGTGCAGGTTGGTGAGAAAAAACATCCAAGAAGGGATATAATCCTTTTCAACAATTGCGAAAGCTACTAGAATGCATTTTATATTGTCGTCTTGTACAACTTCCAGTAGTAAGATCTAGGTGTATCTACCATACAAGAATGTTTCGTCGATCTGAAGCATCAGCTCGCAGTGGCGGAAAGCCTTAATGCATTGCGAAAATGTCCAAAAAGGACAAAAATTGGCACTCCCTAGGTACGATACGATCATTGTAGTATGACGGTATGTTTCAAGTTGCACAATCGTTCCTAGATTTTATTTCTGATCATCTTCAGCCACGTTCGCAACTCTCTATACGATTCTTCCCACTACCCATACAGTTGTTGGATGACACGATATCTTACAAACGCTTTATCTTATTTAACCGTGTAAGTGTATTGGGATTTAATGGTAGCTACCAGCACAGTTACACGTGGATTTGCTTTCACGAGTGGAAAGATGGCATTATAAAGCACGTGCATGTATAAGGTCTGTCATATCTTGTTATCTTTCACAAGTTGTTCAGCCGCTTCAATCGTGATACATAGATCCTCCAATTACATCTTTGGTACTTATGGGGACATTTCGCAATATGTTTATCCGCTTTAGTTTTCCTCACGATGGATGTAATTGAGCGGCATATGTTGTAATACTTAATTGCAGCCTCTGCGAGTTTTTTAGTCCTGAGGACCATTCCAATTTGCAGTTCACCCTCATTTCTTTTGTTGTACTACTCAAATTGTGAGAATTTTGAAAATTCTGTAGCGTTGAAGCATTCCATATGTACTGTTATGAAGTGGGATGGTGGTTCGTAATATGTTGAGCTACTGCATGCTCCAATAAAGTTGCGCGAGGTAACATCTTCCTTCGCATCATCCTCCGAAGCATCCTCTGCAGCAGCATTTGCATCATGCTCCGCATTCACAGGCTTTTCAAGATCTGTTGGTTCTTTAGGAAATAAACCCATCTCATCACCATTGAGCCTGATCTCCCTAAGTGGTTATTCATCAAAATTATCTCCTTCAAATTGAAAAAGTTCTGCTTCATCAACAATCTGTACATTAATATGTTCTGCAGCCGTAACCCGATCATGAGACTGCTGACGAGGCCTATATCCAATATCTAAGTTGACAACAACAACGCTTGAATATCTTCCCATAGATGAGAAATCATCTACTTTTTGCTCACTAGGGATATAAGTTGAGTGTCGTCCAATTGGGAAATCATCGAACGGGTTAAACTCTTCATGGTAAGATGACCCCATAGATGATGATGGCCCTACACCCGCATTGTATGGATTGTACATTGAGTGTTAGGTTAGTCACATGTTCAGGTCAAAGTCAAACCTGGCCACGCAAGAATGTCTTGGCCTCAAAGTAGAAGACGATGAAGCTTGGTCATTGCCCGTATTTAGTAAGTTGAAGTCATGTCACAGGCTTGATGTTGGACTATGAGCATTTGGGTCGAAGTCAAGATTTACTCATAGCCAATTTGGAACCACGTTATGACCTCCGACATAACCTTCAAAAAATGTTACAAATAGCTCTAGGGGCCATCCCAATAAATACTGAGTATTGGTATCAATCATCATATCCACGACTCCATCATCTAGAACATCGAATATTATGAAATACAATGGTTTTAACGATGAAAGTAGTCGACACTTGAATGATCTAAGCTATAAATACCACCAGAATGAAGTTTACACCACCGGCCACAATATCCACCTACCTATATTTCGAACCTACAAATACAAATTATGGCGCAATTTTTTTGCTACTATTTTCTTTTGTGAAACCTATTTCTACACTTATTTCAATGACAAAATAAAAAAAAGATGATTTGTTTGAGTTGATTTCAACACGGGTTGACGAGTCTACAAGCAAAAAAAATCGGCCTTGCATGTCAAAATTCCAGTCAATGAGCCTGGCCCAGAAAAACACTACATGCTAACATTATCCAATGAGAAAAATATGCGCAAGATGTTTCGTTCATACAAACATGTTGGGGGTACAAACATCGAGCTCACTGTAAAATTTGGTGAAGGCTCCAGTTCATCAACCAATGATTCAACACCCCCCATTGTCCAAACGAAGACGCAATCGCTACACGAAATTATAGGAGACAATAGGAGAAAGAAAAAATAGTTGAGGAATTAGACTTAACATCCAACATAAGTACAGACTACGATAACAATGAATCAGATTCCTCTTCCATTCATTTTAATTAGCTTAGTAATTTAACATTGGTGTAACTATTTCAATTAACTATCGTGTAGTACGTTTCGTTAATATAATTTTGTGCATCTATCTGGTTTAAATTTCTTACTTACATTACATATTTTTTATCACATCATAAACAACGAAAAGCGAAGATGCCTAATGTTATTTCGATGAGAGGGAAACTCCAAAGATGAAATTTAAATCATTATAGGAAATAACATTTTCAATCCATTAACATTCACAAAAGATGTAATTAAAAACGTCCAAATCATCCAATTACAAAGGAAGAACTAGCATGTATGAGGTTCCTTCTATCTTGTTATCCGCCACACGTTGTTCAGCCTCTTCATTCATGATACACGAATCCTCCAGTTACATCTGTGTTCTTTTTGGACATATTCTGCAATATAGTTGTTCGCATTCATTTTCTTCACCGTCGACACAAGTGAGCGGCGTATGTTGTAGATCTTAATTGCATCCACCGCGATTTTCTTTTTCGTGAATATCATTCCAACTTGTAGTTCACCGTGACTATCAATGGCAGCATCGCATGACTGTCTCCCCATAGATGAGAAATCATCCACGTTTCCAACCATTATAAAGTGAATTAGTACGGAATTGACTAAGAGAAATATAGATCAAATTAGTATGAAATTGAAGGAGTGAGTTTTTGAGGATGTGGAGGGGTCTATTTATAGGAGTGTAAATGAATCGAGCTTGAACGAACAAGACTATGTTAATGTGGGTTTGTTTATTTTTGAAGGTGTTCATGTTCGTTTAAATTTATGTTTGTGTTCATTTATTTATTTTTGAAAGTGTTTGTGTCCGTTTATTTAATTAATATTTACGAACGTGTTGGTCTAAGTGTTCGTGAACGAGCTTAGAAATGAGTCTATAAACACGTAAATTGTACCCATAAACATGCTTGTAAAGAAGCTTACAAAATAACATAAATGAACGATAAACAAGCATTTTACCCCTAAATTGCCGATACTCTTCTTCAAGCACTTTTACCCCAATAAAATATAGAGAGATACAATGGGTGCTACATAGAGCTGAGTAGTCGTTGTTAACATAACCTCGACTTAATTCTAGAGATGAGTAGTCCATCAAGTTTAAAACATTGGGGTATACATTTTACGAAGCCTTTTTTAACATACCCCTAAACAACTAATGCTCTTATTCAAGCCTATAGACATATTTGAGGTTGATATTGTACCGCTAAACATGTTTTCACGAAATAGGCAGATAAACAAGCTCCGTGGATTTCGTAGTACCCATAAAAGACCAATTTTACCCACTTATCATCAGCATCATCTTCAATGGTGGAGGCTTTGACTACGATTACATACGATGGTCTTCATCTAGCCTCCATGATTAAGGCATAAAAATAAGTTACCCGTAGCCTCGAATAAAAGGTTAAGAAGTCTACTGGCACTTCAAAACACCATGCATTTTCGAATATTGTGATTTACCGTTCCTCTTGAACAAAAACACGAAATACCCATCTCACCAAAACTGTTAACCCACTAAAAGCATATACTCATCATATAAATGCAACTACATATACCAACAAACCACAATATTCAAAAAATCTCTTTGCAAAATTTGTTTCCAAATACGTCGTTTGTTTCCATTAGTACAATAGAATCGAAACCTAAATCACTATAATGCAATCAAATTTTTTGGTTTGCATTTGCACCCTGCTAGGATGATGAATAATTTAGCAGTATTTAAAGTGCAAAGGTAACTCGTGTTTATCTAGATGCGAGTTCTGTTAAACACGGAACTCGCGCTTGACCAAACGCTACTTCAGCCAGCTTTGAAAGGATTTCTAATGTGTTAATGGAACTCGCATTCATGTTGAAGCGATTTCTTGTGAAAGGATTGTAGCAAGCTTGAATCGATCTCCGAAAATCGTCAAGTGGGTTGTATTTGGTTCTTGGATGAATTGGCTAAAAACCAAAAGAAAGGTAGACAAATTACACAAGGATTTTAGAGTGGTTTAACTATCCAACTGAGTCTACATCCACTACCTTAGCACACCACTAAGGATTTCCCAATTCACTAAGAATTCGTCCCCTTTTCAAGGCTTAGGAGGAAACCTTTACAACCTATCTTTTAATGGCTAAGATAGAACCACTCTAGCTTTTACTTGGGCTAAACTAGAACATATCCCTTTTACAAGGTTTGTTTGGTAAACTAAATACCTTACAAGGTGGGTGTTTATACAATTTAAGTTCCAAAAGTGTATAAGATGAAAACAATAAAAACACTCTTTACAAGAGAAATATGAATTGGAAGCTAATTTCTCTTGATCATGATGCTTGGATGTGTTCTCTAACCATCTTCAAATGTTCCAGCCTTTATAATATAGTTAGGAATAAGCTTGTGGCCGTTGGTGACCGTTGGGGATAAAATGGAGCTGTTGGAGATGATCTCCATGCTGAATTTCCCAATCTGGTGTTGTCGGTATCGGTATGCAGGGTACCTGTATCAATACATCCCAGATTGGAAAATAGCCGTTGGAGTAGTTAAAGCATAGGGTATCGATACGCTTTGAGGCGTATCGATACGACCCCTCTATATCGCTACAGCTAAGCCTGTACCGCTACGGGTTTTTGCTACTGGAAAAAACACTATAGCTGAAATCTTAAAAGGTATCGGTACGGTGTTTTACCGTATCAGTACGGGGTTGAGAAAATGGTTGGTTTGGCTATATAAAATCATTTTAAAACATGCCAAAATCCTTTGAAACATTTACAAACATATTTTCAAGTTGTTTGGACTTTAATACAAGTTTACAAATTATTCAAACATGTCCAAAAACATTTTTCAAATTATTATATCAAAACAAATATCCTAACAATCTCCCCTTTTTATATAATAAAACCAACTTGAAACTTTTTTTGTGATTCTCTCTCTTAGTAAAATAAAATTTTGAATAAGAGAAAATAGATTCAAAAGAGTTAAAAGTCCCCTTTATTCATTTGAAAATTCAACTTTTTAAACCATTCTTTCCCTTTTTGTTATATCAAAATAAATTTTGTAACTTAAAGTTCAATAACAATGAAGGTTTCAAAAAGACTTTGCAATTAAAAATTGGCTCCCCTTACTCAAAACATTCCATTTTAATAAATTTAGCTCAAATATTTGGCACTTAAAAGACATTGAATTTCACTATTGAATCAAATCAATTTAAAATCACATGAAATTCAATTTATCCAACTTTAAAACTTTATGCAAAAATTGATTGACACAATTTAAGAACAAATATGCATAAAGCACTTAAACAATGTCATGCTATTTAGATATTGAGATAAAAGCACATATATGCATGAACATTAAACAATCAAAAATAGATAACCAAAAATATAGAATAAAAAGCATTAAGTTAGAGGTTACCCATTTTCTTCACTTGTGTGACTAGAGCATTTTCATGTCTTTGAATTTCATTCCATTTGCTCCAACACACATACAAGAGACAATTACTTGGATTTTGGTATCTAAATTGCTATGGATCCATTAACATTAGTCTCAACATCTCTAGTTTCTTTAGGACCCATACTTGTCTAATCCTATAAGATTTTATCTTCTTTATAGGACAAGTATGAAAGGAATGACGACGATAATGGCAATGTGAACATTTTGCCATTATGTGACAAGATGAATTATTAAAAATAATTTCTTTTTATTTTGTTAAGCTTTCAAGCTTAACTTTCAAATCAAGATTTTCTTTTTCTAAAACTTCATTGCTTGTTTTTGAAAACTCTAAATCATTTTTAAAATTTCATTTTTGGTTTTCAAAATCCAATTTTTTTTTCAAAATAAAATCGTTTCCAAATTCAAGTTTAGAAATTATTTTATTAAATTTGGAATTCATGATCTCAAATTACAAAAATAATTCATCGAATGCATCATTTAACTCATCGAATGAATATGAGTTTGAATCACTAGAGCTAAAAGGTACATCGGGCTCATCGAAAGCCAAAACACCATCCACCTTAGGGATTGAGAGGGGGTTTGTACAAGATTAAGCACCATCCTTTTTCTCTCCCTTCTTATTGCCATAGAGTTTCTCAAGTTTCTCCCATATTTCTTTGTCACTTTTGAATGTGGAGACTTTCTTGGAAATGTCTTCATTGAGGCCACAAAAAAGAATGTGCAACATATTTGTGTTTAGCTTGGTCTTCGTGCCATTTGCACTTTTTTGCTTCTTCTTCTTCTTCTTCTTAGGATCTTTCAAATAACCTTCTTCAATGGTATCTCAAACCTCAAAATCGAGAGATTTGATTAAATACTTCATGACATTGCTCCATTAGAAGTATGTTTCTCATTCGAAGAGCGAAGGACACGAGATAAAGTGGTTTTTTTTTCAAATCTTACCATTTTCTTGAACGGTGGACTTCGAGCAAATGATCTTTACTCACGGATGTTAGTCCTTCGATGGAGATGAGACTCTAATACCAATTAAAAGGATTGTAGCACACTCAAATCGATCTTCAAAAATCGTAAAGTGGGTTGTATTTGGTCCTTGGATGAATTGGCTAAAAACCAAAAGAAAGGTAGACAAATTGTACAATGATTTTAGAGTGGTTCGACTACTCAACTGAGTCTACGCCCACTACCTTAGCACACTACTAAGGATTTCTCAATTCATTAAGAATTCGTCCATTTTTCAAGGCTTAGGAGGAAACCTTTACAACCTTATCTTTTTTATCTCTTCCTTCTTCTTTTCCTTATCTCTTCTTTTCTTCATGATTTTATGAGTGAGAAGAAACCCCAAGCTTTAGGGTCTTGGATCTTTGTCTTCGATGATGGTGGTCTTTTTTGAGTCCCTTGACTCGGGAATAGAATAAATGAGATTTCAGACAAGTTTTTCTTCTAGAATGATTTCTCTATAGCCTTTGAGTCCATTAGTGATGACGTAGAATCTATCAAACATCTTGGTGATGTCTTCATCCAGTTTCAGCTTGAAGTTTTCATACTCAAGGTTGAGAAGACCAATCTTGGTCTATTTCACATCATTGGTTCCCTCATGAGTGACTTCAAGCTTGTCCCAAATCTCTTTGGCACTCTCACAAGAAGATATTTTGGCATATTGATCTGCGCCAAGTGTACAAAAGAGAAAGTGCAAGGCCTTTGCATTGAGCTCCATTTTCTTGCGATCATCGGCACTCCAATCCGCCTTGCTCTTTTGTGGAACGAACGTGCCATAAAGAATAATATCCCAAATATGGTAGTCATTATCTCTCAAGAAGAACATCATCATATTCTTCCAATAGGCCTAGTTGGTCCCGTCGAATAAAGTAGGTCGGTTGATGGATTGCGCCATAATCTCCGATTGATGTAGAAAGGTTGAGCTCCTCTAGGATTGACTCTTAGATGTTAATCCAATAAAGAGACGCAGCTCTGATACCAATTGTTGGGAGGCTCGATCGATCAACAGTGTTGTCAAGAGAGGGTGAATTGGTTTTAAGGTGATTTGAATGGAAGAAAAGAGAAATTAAAAAATAGACACGCGATTTATAGTGGTTCGAGCTTTTAACCAAGCTCTACATCAACTATCTTAGCTTCCCACTAAGGATTTCCCAAATTCACTATTGAATTTCTTCCCCTTTTTTAGGCTAAGGAGGTAACCCTTATACACTCAAAGCTTTCTAACCCAAAGTTTAAGTAAACCCTCTTTTACAAAAAAAATGAATAGCAAACTAGGAAAACCTCTACAAGCAATATGTTTGCACAATTAAGCACTCACCCAAAACCTAAACACTTGAGAAAATGTAACAATTTTGGCTCACTAGTGTTTTCTACAAAGAATATGACAAATTAAAGCACTAGAACAATTTTTCTCTCATTGAATGTTGGCTTGATGATTCGTGGTATTCCATAGATGCTTGGAGGTGTCTTTTAAACCTTTAACAACTCTATGGTCGTTACTAACCGTTGGGGGTTGTTTGAAGCCGTTGGAGACTTTATTTCCTGCAATAAATGCAGCTCTAGACTCCTCGATATCGGTACGCAGGGATCCGTATCAGTACATGTTCTTCAGAAAACTAGCCGTTGGAGCAGTTAAAGCATAGGTTATCGATACGCTTTGAGGCGTATCGGTACGAACCCCTCCGTATCGATACGGCTAAGCCTATACTAGTACGGGTTATCGCTACTGGAAAAACACTGTAGATGAAACCCTAGAAGGTATCCGTACGGTGTTTTACCGTATCGGTACAGGGCTGAGAAAATGGCTAATTTGTCTATATAAATCATTTTAAAACATGCCAAAAGCCTTAGAAATATTTACAAACATATTTTCAAGTTGTTTGGACTTTAATACAAGTTTACAAATTACTCAAACAAGTCCAAAAACATTTTTCAAATTATTATATCAAAACAAATATCCTAAAATCTGGGAACATTGAAATCATGTTTCATTATTCATTCGATTATTTCACAATACTTGTAGGTACGTCATCCGATTTCGCTTATGTTATTCATTCGATACAATTAAGTACGACTTGGTCAAAATAAAGGCAAAAATAAATGTAAAATATATAATACTTTTAAAAAATAAAATGTTATATATTACTTAAATATATTTAGATATAATAAAATATTTTCAGATACAACAAATAAAACTAATGATGCCTATGTCCACTGGTACTACACCTCGGTGGACGACGAGGTCGATTGGGATTGCGTCGGTGACGAAGGGGATCAACTGGTTGCTCATCATCATCGTCATCATTCTTGGTTCCAACTCCAATAGTACCACTCATTCTAACTAGACCACCTGTGAAGAAAATGGATTGTGGTGGTGTTTGCTAAACAAACCCGCTTCCAAAATTGATTGCCACCAGTGGAAACTGATACAAAGGTATGTAGGGTGGAAGAACACTCGACGTCCCATTCATCATCGTCGTAAATGAACCATAGGGGTCGGACACAATAGGCATGAAAAAACCTTTTGTTAGACTCGGCAGTGGATGAAATGATGAGTGCATCGAGTGGGTGAATGTCTATGGTCGTATCGGTGGGGTGGCCTGTGATGGTCCCGATGCTGAGGAGGTAGAAACATGTCTTCTCCTCGATGCTGAAGCACCGCAAAAAGTGTTCCGTACTCCCCTTGTACTTTGAGTCGATGGGCGGTAGCGTTGCATACACTCAATGACGACTGCACGTTTCTCTGGAGTCAAAATAAATGGCTTCTCATTCGTCATAAACCACACAAAGTAATCGTTGCTGACCATCGTATCAAACATTACGTAGTCATGAATGGGTTGCCGTCGTGAATGATCTTTTTCCCTCTACTAACCGATCCAATGTATGTACTTCATCGACCAATCAACCTATCAAACAATAATTTTTTTATTTTACTTTATAAATATAAATTACGTTTAAATTAATAAAACATTAAATCAATTAAAATAATTTTACCTCAAGCTTCCCTTATCGAGTGAGCCTATGTAACTCGTCCAAATTTAGAGAGTCTATCGGGATTCGTTGGACACAACCAAACTACTGTAAGATGCGATCGCTTGGATGTCACTCAACTATAGCGTACCAGATGAGTGGTACATTGGTCATCCAAGCAATCTTCGTCGCTTCTAAAAATTCTGGGAGACGTTCGTTGACGTCTAAATCTGCATACAATGTCCATAAAAACTGTATAATATTTAATTATAACTATGTATAAACTTTAATTTAAATAAATACGATACACCAAATTCAATAACAAATAAACTCAAAATTTTTACCTAATTTTCGGATTCATTCTTAACGTCCTATCTGATAGCCTTCAGACCTTTGGGAAGACCAACATGAATTAAATTACCGCTCCACCTACAAAACAACATCATAACTTTAATATTAAAAAAATGTTACTTTTTTCTTACCTTTGGATTAGTGGAAAAATATATAGACTCGACTCGCTCAGTTGAGGGTGTAAAAAGGTCATTCTGAACCACGCCCACAACTGAAGCAATAGAAGGCAACCTCCAATGTTGTACTTCTCTAGATCGGTGTTATGGCACATCTCTCTAAATAGAACTGCCAATAGTGCCGATCCCAGCTCAATTTATCGACATCATCAAAATCCTGCAAATGTCGCAACTATAACATGTGAACTTTATTGTGGGATTTGTCAGGCATCAATATCCCGCCGATTATTTGTAAAATATAAGTGTGATCATATGCCTACAGTAAGAAAAAAATATTTTAACATATGAAAATTTAATTATTTCATTAATTTTCACTAAAAATTGAATTTTTACCTTCTTTACATCTTCATTCTCGTCATCCGGTAAATGGGTAAAATTTTACCCTAGCCACTTTAGAAACACACGGCCACCATCCATCCTGCGCAACCCATAGCAACTCCAAACATAGGTCATACCATTCTCCTCACCTCAAGGAATGTGGAATGTGTGTGTCTCCGACCTCCACCTCTCTAGAAGAGCGTTGATCAAATTAATTTCTAATTTTGCACCTCTGATGATTTTTTATATGTGAAAAATCCGGCCTTCTCCATATATTCTTCTAGATCCGGGTGGGGTCTACTCGTCATCCGAGTGATAAAATCTTCTAGACGACATTCTATCCCATCCTAAAAAATTAAACAAATAAAAACTAAAACTACTCTACTATTTATTTATAAAATATTAAAACTATTTTTAATTACAAAATATAGCAAAATAACAAAATGAAATTACAAAATTTAAATAAATAGATAAAACTTACATGTCTCCGCCAATAATCGAAAACATGTTTATGATCTAACCTTATCAACCCCGAGAAATTGACCGAGATATTTTAAAGATCTAAGACCCGAAAAATTGATAGAGAGTAAATTGAGAGTAAAAATTTTGGTGTGGGGAAAAGGGGTGGGGGAGCGGTCCATTTATAGTGAAACTCACACCAATTGGAGAGCGAGTATAGAATAAAATTCGCGCCCTGTACGACGCGAGTTCTGTGTAAAATTAACGTAGTCATTTATTTCTCAACCGGTCAAATTATAATGCATGCGATAAATTCACGCTGTTGCATCTCAATTTCTCGCAAAACTTGTGCCTAAAAAGATACGAGTTCTTTTTCTTAGAATATAAAGAGGCCAACTAATAAGACGCGCCACATCAGATTGAACTCGTGTCTCTCTGACTGGGAGTTCAGAAATCTTAGCTGATAGAACACGAGTCGTCATTACGTGGACCGAATGAGAGGTATTTTTTGAAATGATTTTAAGTGGGGTGTTTTTCTAAATAATTTTATAAAAGGGAATATTCAGCCAAATTCGCCATGAACTAACCGTTCTCGTAATAAACCTTTACAATATTTAATTCAAAATAATTAACTAATTATTAAATACCAGTAATCATAGAATATAAAAAGAGGCCAACTGATAAAGCGCGCCACATCAGATTGAACTCTCGTCTCTCTAACCACGAGTTAAGAAATCGTGGCTGGCAGAACCCGAGTCGTCATTATGTAGACCGAATGGAAGGTATTTTTTAAATAATTTTTAGTGGGGGTATTTATCCAAATAATTTCAAAAAAAGAAATATTCAACCAAATTCGTCATGAACTAACCGTCCTCGTAATAAACCTTTACAATATTTGATTTAAAATAATTAACTAATATATTAAATGCCGATAAACATATAAAAAACCACCCTCCTTTTTACTCTCGTCCATTCGAAATTATGAGTCCCAAATCAATCAATAATTGAAGGTCTAATCATGATGTCAAAACTTAATACTGTTCAAATGACGGGTAGGTTGTATATGCACCGGATTTTGTTTTGATTTTTTTATTAACAGTCAAATAAGTATCCAAATTATATTTTTTTTAGTTACGTGCTTAAACTTTATTTTTGGCCAAATAAGTTCATAATATTTTTAACGTTATTCAAATTGATGCTTAGGCATTATTGTCCGTTAATTTTTATCGTTAACTTCCGTTATCTGACATGTGTCATATTCTTAAATTTTCGAAATTATATTTAAAAATTAATAAAACAAAACAAATTCAAATTTTACAAAATAGCCTCAAATTTTAAAATTCATAACACCCAAATCCCGATTTGACTTGATTTCGCCGCTGATTGTTACGTCGCCGCCCATCACTTCTACCGCCGGATTATTACGACCATTTACCCCATCACCTCGTCGCCGCAAATCAATCGACACCATGAGAAATCGTTAAATGGTTCATTCGAATGATTCACGGTGAACAGCGACATAATGAACGACGAACGGTGTGTGTGTCGTTCGGCAATGGGAGGTTGCTTCATCCGTCACCAGAAACGCGACCAATGCCGGTGGGAGTGGCTGAATTTGTTGGGTTTAGGGATTTGGAGACTATTTTGGAATTATTTAAAAATTTCAAGATATTTAAAAAAATTTGATTTATTTTAAAAAAAAATAAAATTCAAAAAATGTTTAATATTGTCATGTGTTTGATTTTGATTGGATAACGGCAAAAAATTAATGTTAGTCACAGCCAAACCTTAAGTGAGTCAATGAATGAAACGTTAGGCACCTATTTGGCCCAAAATATAGTTTGAGCACCTAACTAAAATAAAATGTATAGTCTGGGTACTTATTTGACGGTTAAGTTTTTTTTTTAAAAATAATACACAATGCAGAGATATCTAAGTTTATAGATTTCTTTGATGCACTATTAATTTAAAAACATTGTATAATAATTTTTATTTAAATTTATATTTCTATACATTTTAGTACTATTTTATTTACTTAAAAGTGAAATTTTAAAATGCACGATCACATTGATTTAAAAATAATTTACATATGTGAATTAACGAGTGACTCCAATGGAAGAAGATGATGTTCATTTTAGGAGTTTCGGGTTCGAAAATATGTATGTGCAAGGTGTGTGTGAGTTGTCAAGTTATAAGAAAACTGATTTAAAAATAATTTAAATATGTAAACTAATGAGTGACTCCAATAGAAGAGGATGATGTTCATCCTAAGAGTTTCAGGTTCGAGCACATGTATGCGCAAGGTGTGTGAGAGTTGTCAAAGGTATAAAAAATATAAATAAATAGTACCATATAATCACACTATTCTAAAATAATAATTTAATATGTCGATAAAATTTAATTTAGTTGATACAAACTAATGTGAGATTATATATGCTTAAAAATTCATTATCCTCTGATTTAAAGAGGAAGAAGACCTTAGATAATCTAGATATTATATAAAAAATTTATACATGATATCTTTATTGCTATCGAAAATCAATTTTTTGTTCCAAATATTAACAAACAAACTGTTACGATTCTCGCAAATCATTAGCTTAATAACAAGGTTCAAGTCTCACAGTAAGTAAATATACAAATTTATATATCAATAATCTCTAGAGAATGTAGTTAATGTTCTTGGTTGACATCATTATCTTCTTTTAAGTTGTGATTAATTAAATTTTTAATGACTCTTAAATTAATATTAAAAATCTTAAAGATTGAACATGCAACTAAAATTATTTCAAAATAAAATTAAAATTTTGATCTAATAAACTATTTTATATTTGTTGATTAAAATACTAAAATCAAATCCTCCATCATCTATAAACCCTAATCTCAACCTAAAACTTTTCAATTCAGCTTTGAACTGGGTATTTCTCAATGATATTACTTATTATAGTGGTCGACAATGAAATGAATCACCTCTTTCGAATCATATCTGCTTGCATAGGGATCTAGGCCTCATGTGTATATAGGAAACACAAGATACACGACGCTAGTTGATTTGATTTAAATCATTCGATACGATTTTAATAAATTTAGATTCAAACTCCAAAACAAAATTATTATTTAGCCGTGGTGGTGGCGGCTAAAAGAAAAATGAAAGTTTAGAGTTGAAGTCAGGGTTTATGAACTATGGAGAATTTGATTTTAATATTTTAGTTAACAAATAGTATAAAATAAATATAAAATTGTTTATTAAATTAAAATTAAAATTTTATCTTAAGATAATTTTAATTATATGTTTAATATTTAAAATATTTAATAATAATTTAAAAATTATTAATACTTTAAAAATATACAACGATGTATTGCGTTAATAATGTATAGCAGTGCGCTTTACTCGTTACAAACTCATGTACAAATATGATGATTATAATTATAATTAGATTTTTCTTAAAAAAAATATATATAGGGGATCGGGTCCTGTATTTCTGCAAATCTAAAAAAAGTACGGACTTCAATGATTATCAACCAGCACCAAACAAGATACGATACCTTTTAAATTTTCATGTTTGCTTTGGTTGGAGGAATGCAATCATCTTAGTTGTATTTAGTGATGTGGGTCAAAAACCAAAAATAATTAAATTATTTTTAGTGCCCACCACACATTGCAATCGTATACTCTACAATTATACATGAAAGATATATTGTATAAAATAACATAAACATAAAATCTTTATAATATTACCATATCAATTTTCATTTAAATCTAAAATGTTATATCATTAGTGAGCGCCACAATCCTAATATTTTCCCTGTAAATTAGAGAGCGCCGTAATTTTTTTGCTTTTGTCTCTTTAGCCGGTGGTTGGTTATTAATTTTAGTATTAGTTATCGACTATCGAGTTTAATATTTTTTTATATTTTAATAAGAATTTCTGTCTTTGTGACATGTTTTTTTATCTACCTTTGTGGCACATTTTTTTTTTTTGGTGTTTCGTTTCATCTGTCGTTTTGGCATGATTTCAGCATACTCTAGCTGTCATTTGGTGCTCACACAGAGATTTCAACGGCGCTAGTTTCTGATTATAATTATGATGGTGGTCATAGAAAGTTAGATCATCACTCGGCTGATGGTTGTTTGCCGATATAATCAGTCCTAAGCAGCGAAACATTCTGTCTGATAGTTTTGGTCGTTCACCACTCCTTCTTCACCCCGTTATGTGTCTCGATTGGATAGAGACAAGGAAATTCATGAAGGCTTCTAGATTTTGATGGTATGTTATTCTCTATGACAGTATTCACTTTTCTTTGCACTTTTGGGTTTGTAAGATATTTTAGTGGATTAACTCCATTATTCTCCTTTGTGGGTGCATTGTATTTGTGATATTTCTATAGTTTTTTAATAAAAATTCAGTGACCATTATAAAAAAAAAAGTATATCATTATGTTAACAATCTCTAGAGTAGGTGGTTAAAGCTCTTAGTTGACATCCTCCCCTTTCTTTAGGTTGTAAGTTCAAGACCCAATAGAAACAAAAAAATTTCCCCTCCCCTATGTAGAAATTGTTAAAAAAATGTTATATTATCATCTTCAAAGAGACTGTTCTAAAACAAGACGTTTTCTACCCTTAACTTCATAATGAGAAATTTTGAGGCCATACTCTCGTACTTAGGGGTGTTCAATCGGTCTGTTCGGTAAATCGACCGAATCGAACCATCCAAAATTAATTAATCAATTTTTTCCTATCAACTGTTAACTAAACTGAAAAAAATTGATTAATTCAGTCTGTTTTCGAACTAACCAAAATTTGTTATAAAATTTTGGATAAATTACACAAATGGTCACTAAACTATGTTAAAATGATCTTTTTAGTCACTAAATTTTTAGAAGTCATAAAATAACCACTAAACTTATTAAACTATTATAAAATAGTCATTGTCTCGTTACAAGTTATAATTATTGATAAATATCGAAAATTTTAATGATCATTTTTTATAATTCAATAAATTTAAAGATCATTTTGTGCTAATTTGATAAAGTTTAATGATAATTTTATAATATATCAAAAAATTTAATAATCATTTAATAATTTTTAAAGTATAGTGACCAATATATATATATATATATATAATTTCGGTTAATTCGATTAATTAACCGATCTTGAACCGAATTAACTAATAACTGAAGTTTAAAAAAAACATTAACTATTAACTGACAAACCTAAAATTAACCGATTTTTTTTGGTTTGGTCGGTTAATTCGACTAAAACCGAAGTTTGAACACCCTTATTCATACCACTCCTCTAACCACTTACGACTACTCTATGTTGGTAAAATTGTTGTAATGCAAAGAAGTTTCTTGTTTTCTACATTGGTGAGATACTAGCTTGAAAAAGAGTTTATATACAAACCCATGTCCTTACTCACATTGTGAAGTAATGTTTAGGCTAAACCCAATCCATAAGCATGCGCATCGATCGCCGAACTCGGTTTGGTATAACACATGTCCATGATAGGGATGGCAAATGGGCGAAGTTTAAACCAAATTTTTGGTTTGGTCGGTTAATTCGACTAAAACCAAAGTTTGAACACCCTTATTCATACCACTCCTCTAACCACTTACGACTACTCTATGTTGGTAAATTTGTTGTAATGCAAAAAAGTTTCTTCTTTTCTACATTGATGAGATACTAGCTTGAAAAAGAGTTTATATACAAACTCATGTCCTTACTCACCTTGTGAAGTAATGTTTAGGCTAAACCCAATGCACAAGCATGCGCATCGATCGCCGAACTCGGTTTGGTATAACACATGTCCATGATAGGGATGGCAAATGGGCGAGGTGAATATTCCCTCCTCCATACCTGTACTCACCTAAAATTTTTCATATCTACCATATACCAACCACCCAAGACATGTACAATTTTCAAATCCACACCCTCTTATATAGGTACATTCTCAAATCTATCCCCACACCCACTACCCAATTAGACACTCACCATCCAAACCGTACCAACTGGCAAACAACCACTAATATTGAATTATGTAAAAATAAACTAGACTTTTGTAAAAAAAGAATAAATTTTTGCATACTTTATTAATTGATAAAATGGACATATATAATATATTTACATTGGTATCAATTTAGCTACAACTAACTGACTAACAATAACTAACTTAATTAAACTTAACTACAACTAACTAAATAACTAAATATAGCTAACTTAACTAAAGCATATTTACACTCATATAATTAAATTATACTTAACCACACATATTAAAAACTTACAACCTGATTAATTCAAGCCCGATCATAAGCCATAAATTCAAGATCGATCATAAACTATCATTTTTTTCAAACTAAATTAATTGAGTTCAAAGTATACAAATTTAAGGATTAACGTAGATTTTAAAACAAACCAAGATCTTAAGGATTAACTATAGTGCACATATATAATATATTTACATTAGTATCAATTTAGCTACAACTAACTGACTAACAATAACTAACTTAATTAAACTTAACTACAGCTAACTAAATATAGCTAACTTAACTAAAGCATATTTACACTCATATAATTAAATTCTACTTAACCACACATATTAAAAAGTTACAACCTGATTAATTCAAGCCCCATCATAAACAATAAATTCAAGCTCGATCATAAACTATCATTTTTTCAAACTAAATTAATTGAGTTCAAAGTATACAAACTTAAGGATTAACGTAGATTTTAAAACAAACCAAGATCTTAGTACATAAAACACCATAATAAAAGGAATAATCAAAGACTACAAACATAATTGGTCTAAAATTCATATTGTGGGTAGTTAGTGAGCGGGCGGATGAGGGGCGAGCAGGTATAGACGGATACGGTGTGGGTAAAGCCTCAAATCCATCACTTACCTACTACCCACGACGGGTATGACTTTTTACATCCACACTCGCCCACTTCACACCAAACACATACCCATCCATGCCCTAACTAGGACGGATGCGGTGCAGAATCTACGAAACTATATCGTCTGCCATCCCTACTCCATGACACATTCGTGTGCATATCTTTTTGGACTTGATCCGCATAATTTTTATTCTTATTATTAATTTTTTTTGAAAAAATAATCTTTTAGATTTAAAATTTGAAATTCGAAATTCAAAATATTTATCCTATCTACGAGGATATATTTTGTGTGGTTGAGAGTGAATTACAACTTTCAAATTTATATATGTTGGACAAATTTTACCTTCATTTTCACTACAAAAATAAACTTCATGCTTCATAATTTATACACACCCAAATCATTCTCTATTGCTTTCTCTTCCAACGATCTTTTCTCCTCATCTCCCAGACCAGAAAAGAGCAATAATATTTGAGTTTCACTTTCTTCTTTTGGAAATTGTGTTATCTTTAGAGGCAATATTTATTTTTGAGATTACACTCGTGCGGACATAAATGCCTCTAAGGCAGTGATTATATAGCACAATAACCATTTCATTCTTCTTCAGTTTTTTTACCTATATATTGTTTAGCCCGTACGAACCATATTGTTTTGCAATAATAAATTTACTAACAATTTACACGCATTTAGTGTTTTTGTGAAACAAGATTGAACCATTGCTCGAATCCAAACTATGTTTCAATGGTTGATGGATTATTCTTGGGAGTGTATTGATGATCTTTTACGGGCGTAATGGACTTGTCAATTGAAGAGAACATGTGTTGGCTGAAAGTTGAAGTTAATTTAATGAAGCTCTTACGCCGTGCCATTTTCGTGTCTCTTGATCTCGATGACAAGGTTTCAAAATATGATACTTTATTTAGGTTGTGGAAAAATACATCATGTTCTTAAAGATTGCATTGATGTATATATTGAGATAAAAGACACTTTAGACAACCCTTTGTCTCTTTTAGAAGCCTTGAAGGTTGAGACGAAAGTAATGAATAGGGAGAGCTGGATCTTCTCGTTTATTGGTTGTAAAACCACAGTCAATGGTGGTATATACTGGCGATGGAAGTTCAGTAGCTAAGATCCCAATACATGTACCGAGAATAATATAACATGTTTGAATAATATCACATCTAGAGAAACATCAAATGCTCAAGTGTTTATAAAAACATATAAAAAATGCATAGAATAATACCAAATGTTTGAATATCACACATTAATTGTATGAATATTATTATAGGTTAACATTATTGTGACAAAAAAATTCATGTGATAAAAGGCATGCAACTTTATATATTTCATAAAGAGTGACATTAAATTTACATGTGATGTATTTATATAATATTCTATATTTATATGAGAATGGATATTATTTATAAAAATGGATGAATATGTTACGAGTATTGATCGTCATGCATGATTTATGTTATTGGCATATTAATCTTGATTTTGTTCATGAGTGTATGCGTAACTTTTGAACGTTGTCTTTATAATTAAAGTATATCACTACATTTGTGGTACTTATATTTTTACTTTTTGAGAAGTACAAATTTATAAAGACAACAAGACGAATAAAAGACCAGATGGTGAACAACCCCTTCGAGATCAATTCGATTGAGAATAAAGATGAGTGGATTGGAGACTCAAACATTTGCATCCATCTCTGGGCCATAAAAGGTAAACAAGTTTATTTGAGATATTGACTATGAAATTAGATTAAATTCTTAATCTAAGTTGATTGTCAATTCATGATTTATTGCATGAATTGTATATCATTTAAAATGAGCAAGCCTTAACAATAGTATTTAAAAGTGGGGAACAATATGGGCTTGACCAAACCATAAAATCTAAAGACTAAAAAAATTAGTAAGCACAATTTATATTTTTAATAATGGTTTTTACATACTTAAAAAATACTAAAACGCGAGGAAATATATTGTGTAATCCATATATAATCATTGTGAAGTAATGTGATAATATGAAAATGCATGCCTAAGAGTGATCTTAGGAAAGACTTGATATTTGAAAGTGTTTTCTGCACCACCTCTCTTTTTTGAAAATTTACCTAGTGCATTATTCATAACTATGTTCACTATTCTAATTTATTTTTATAATAAAAGATAAATGAGAATATAGAAAAGGAAAAGACTATTGAAGATATTATAACTTACTCCACATAATATTTTTTATATTTGATAATGAATGCCTATTATTGGGGAAATTGGAGTAAAAAATTTCCTTAAAATGTGACAATGTTTTAATTTTAAAATAAAAATATGTTGAATATGCAAGTCACACTTCTCGCATGATTTTGTGAATATAGATTCATGTATACAAAAATTATTAGACACGAGTATTATTATTTCAACCCTTAAAATGATAAAAAAAATGTGGGTGTCTAAAATTATGTCATGAACTTCTATCACATGTGTTTGTTGGGCAATGTATAAATATATATGCATGACTGTGATATTTTCTATAACTGCATAAAACTAAGAGTATGTTATCTTATTAATTTAAAATGTATGACTTGGATGAAGGTAAATAGAATCTTAGGATTGAAATATACTAAAACTAATAGGATATCTTTAATTTCTTCATAAAAGTTTTAGTTTTAAAATGATTCCTTGAGACTTGTATGTTCTTAATGAATCGTACTTGATATGGCTTTATAGATGTTGTAGATATACCCAAAGCAATGAACATTCAAATCTTTGCTTAAATTTCTTAGAGGGGTGATAACTTTGGGTTGTAAAGTGTTAGATATCTTATAATATTAAAAGAAGATTATTATGTAACAAATAATGATGAGACATCTTTCACTAGTGGGTGCTTTTGAAGAGCAATTATCTCTTAGAAGTCTGTTAAATAGACATATGTTGTCAGTACTATTATGTAGTCTGAGTTTATAAATCAGGACTTAACCAAACAAGAAGTCGAGTGACTTTTTGAATCGACTTGTTGAGATCATTTATGGGGGGAAATTCCACACGCCTTGTGTTTATCATGTGACTCAAAAGTTACAATTTGTGTAGTTAAAAATGAGACATAACATATTGAAAGGAATGCTCAAGAAAATTAAACGTGGGTTCATGAAACATCTGATAAAAGTGAAATACTCATTGTAGAATACATGAGGACATAGAGAAACCTCGTTGATTTCTTTACTAAAAGATAAAGTAAGAAAAGTGGTTGATGATTCGTTGATGGGGATAGGTTTTAAGCATGTTGTTGAGAAATTTATGGTGGATACCTAACTCAGTCTTTTAAGTTCAATATAGTTAAACGAAACCATGAAAAAACTATAGTGTACATTTCTACTTATCCCTATAGCGAACAATGTACATGTATAAGTTTGAGCTTTTGCTCTTAATGGATCCATAGCCTATGGTTTTGGGTGGTCCTAATGAGAAATACTTTATGCCCTTAATGATTTCATGCCACAGGTTTTGGATGGTCCTTGTGAGATTGACTTGATGAATTCACCGAATTTTAAAGCGAAACACTGAGCTTATTAAATGTTCTTAATGATTTTATAATCCTAATTTGGGTTGTCTATATTGAGATGGACTTGATGAAATCACCTATGTAAGTGTGAAGGATTAGCCACCTCCTATGAAAGAGGTTGGGACATTTTAGCAAGGAAAAATGAAGAGTTGTCAAGGCTGAAATTCAACTCCAGCTTTCCTTGAATAAAGATTGGCAGTTGGACCACAAAAGATCTATCTACAGTTTTAGGACCATTATAGAATAATACCCTGAACCTTCCCAATTGCTTTTGCAGCGAGCATTGGGGATCCTTTGTAAGGGAAGCTATTTCAGTTTATTTGTATTAGATGCATGTTTCCTACATAATTTTTCTCAAATGGCAAACATTTTGCATTCATTGATTCTTTTAATATTTCAATTATTCCTTGTTATGGGTTAGTTTTGTTCTCCCATACCTATATGTATATATCTTCACTATCATTTTATCAAGTCGTTCAACATTAGTTGTAGGAGTGACTATGAATCAAATTCAAAGATCAATTCAAAATGTGACTCTTTTCTAAGTCATTTAGGCCAATGGGAAGACATTAATGAGTGTTCAGGAATCATGAGAAAATCCCAAATACAAATTCTGAGTGAATTTTTCTCCCAGGCATTATTGACTAAGGTTCTTGAATAAAGTGATAACCCAAAACATCTACCACCTGAAGACTGCTTTTCTTCAAAGATATCTATATACGAGATGACTTGGCATTCCTTTATCTCCCTTCACAAAGAAAGAAAATAAAAAATATCATTTGTTGTCCCCTTTGAGCCTGATGATTTTCTTTAGATTCAACTCAAACCCAGGATCACCCCTACACTAGGGGAAAGAGGAGGAACGTTTGTTTGCAAGTGAAAAATGTTTGGTTTTTGATCTTGTCATAATAGTAATGCCTTATGAATTTGCGGCAAGAAAACAAAAGTGGATGTTTTGAGTACAAGAGCAAGAGAGACATGTTGAATGAAAGCAAATATTCAAAATCCAGTCAAAAAGAAAAAGAAAGAGAAAGAGAAAGAAGAGAAAAGAAAAGAAAAGAAAAAGAAATAGTGGAAAGTTTTTGTTCAAAAGTCAACTAAATCAAGTTGGAAATTGCTTACATAAAAGATTGAAGTAGTTGAAAGAGAAAGTACAAAGTTGAAAAAAGTGCAAGAAAAACAAGCGACAAATGTGAGATCTTTTGTGAGTCTCTATCTAAATGAGTGGTAGAGGACTAATCACTTTTGAATTAAAGGAAAAGAAATGAACTATAGGGTGAAAACCTAGAAATGGGTAGTCTAGAGCGATCCAAAAAATAAAGAAAAGGAAAAAAGACCATTCTGATCATTCTGATCATATACGAGTATTGGAGTAAAGGAAGTTTGTCTTCAAAATATATCCCGCTTATCAGGGTTAACCTTTCTTCAAGGATTTCTAGACTTCTAATGCCTAATTGAGATCAGAAAAGTGGAAAGGATTGGGTTAGTGAGTTAGTGAGGCAAAGAGAGCCACTTAAATGGGATAGAATTAGGTATATGGGAAATGTTTTTCTCGAAAGTCTAACAATTTGGAAGGGGTCACATTTGAGTTGATCATTTTCAATTTGGGTCAAAGGCTCTGTTGCATTTGATGTTCGAGGGCCTAATTTGGGTTTTTCCTCATGTTTGTCATGACTTATCAAATTGTTCCATTTTCTCAAATTTATTAAAATAATATTTTGAGTCTTTCACTTATCGTTCCAACAAGCATCTTGTATATGAATTGATTAGATAAAAATAAAAATTTTGTGAGTATTATTATGATGTACCAATCTTTTAAGCGCAGGCAGAACAGGAGATGGCATCGGTACTTGTTTAATGATGAAAAATATGTCGGGGAAAAGACACAACTTTGAGTGTTAGAAATATGTAAACAAAGCTGCAAGAAAGTGACACAGATTACCCTGGGGCAAAGAAAGAACATGAGCTATCTTTTGGGGCAAAAGCTGCAACAAGGTTGATCCATTAAAAGTTCACATTATTCAAAAGCAAAGATCATTACTTCTGAGGCATTGCAAGACAAGAAAGCTTTGTGAATGTTAGAGTGAACAAAGATGATAGTTTAATTAAAGACCGGAGTAATGTTACAAAGAACATTATAGAAGAATATGTTTTATTTCGGTGAATAGAGTTCGCCATCTGAAGCAACAGAAGTGATGATCCCTTTTGGAACCATGAGAAAGAATGTTTTCAAAAAAGCTAAATGAAGAAAAGAGTGGCTTCACAAGAAAGAAGTTGTCATCTGTACTTAAGTTTTTCTGAAGATAAGTGTATGGTGAGACATGGCAAGAGAAAAGTTTATGTGATAAATCCATGAAAAACAAGTACGAGTTCCATCAGAATTGAAACAATTCTTATTTGGAACAAAGGAAAAACATCATTGTAGAAAAGAAAGAACATAGGTGAAAACTCGCAATGACACTTCAAAAAGAAATTAGGAACAAGGAAAAAGGAAAAAAGAAAATGAAAAAATTGAGGTGAAAACTTGAAAGGGCACCTCGAGAAAAAGAAGAATATAAAAAACCAAAGTCAAAATCCGAAAGGGTGCTTTGAGAAAAGCAATCTAAAGTGAAAACCTGAAAAGGTGCTTTAGAGCAAAAAAATACAGATATCCTAAATATTGAACCTGAGTGTGAGATGGGTTACCTTGATAGCAAAAGGAGTTTTTGAAAAACAAAGTCGGGACTTTTGAGCTACTTTGAAGATGAAGGTTCACCCAAGTGGTCCTCAATTGACAAAATTCGTGCATCATATAGTTAGACATTCATAAGATATGAGCATGCTAACTCATACATTCATATTATTTTTGCATATTTTGGTAGGAATCTTCCAGAATCAGCAAGAAACAAGAAAAGATTTCAACCTACAGCTTCAAGCTTGGAGGAGTAGACCCAATAATATATGTTCCAAGCATAGAAGAGATTGAGCAACAAAGGAAGAGAAACAAAAGACCTAATACGAGTTTCAAACTGAAAGATCGAGATACTTTAGGCAGAATGATCTGTGACTTTAAAGATCTCAACACATCAAGTGGAAAATTGAAGATATTTCACAAGAAAAATGCTTATTAACTGTTGATATTTATTTTTGTAGATTCAGTCTTCCCCTAGAGGTTGCAGGGCTCCTAATGAGAAGAGTTCGTTCAAGTTCTTAATTAGAAGAACTCGATTACTCAAATATCTTTACAGAGGGGTGGATTAACATTACAAAAGAGAGAATCTCGTAACTGCTCTAGTCTTCATCAATGTATCAAGGAAAAAATGCATATATCAGAAAGTTTAAGGACCTAAGTAAGTTTCTACCTTGGCTTTTTGAATGATTCTAAAGAATGAACCTGAAGAAAGTATATGGACTTCGAGAAAATTCAGGGATCTGAAGCATTTGCTCACCCTAAATGATGAAATAAGGGGAAAATTCTACGCGTCGGAGCTAGAAACAAAGAGATTAGAGGGGCATCATTTTTCATAAGAGTGCATATTAGAATAGAAAAGAAAGGATGCAGATCCTAAAAGAAATTTGATTACTAAAGAAGTCAATATTTTCTCAAGAAGAATAAGAGCTCAACAATGAAGACAACATGAGTTTTAGATCAAACTCAAGAAGATCAAACAAAACAAGATTTGATAAGAACAATCTTAATAGATGAGGTGCCATTGCAACAGAATCAGAAAACGTAATAGAGAAGCAAAGAAGATTATAGCCCATCCAAGTGGAATTTACAAGAATTAGTGAAGAACAGATAAAGATTTCAATCTACAACTTCAAGAATAGAGAAGTAGATCCAGCAAAGATTATCAAAGATTTCAATCATATTTTCGTGAAGCAAAGATATCAATCTATTTGAAGAGACGAATCGCAGCAAATATTTCTTGATTATTTTCATAGAACAGAAAGTGCAGTGCAATTCTAAAGCCTTCGGGTCATCAATCATACATGTTGCAAGCCCAAAAGGAGGTTGATCAACAGAAGATGAGCAACAAGAGATCTGATGTGAGTTTCAGATTGAAAGATCAAGACACCATAGACAGAAAAGTAGTGACTCTATAGATCTCAACACTTCAAGCTGAGAATTAAGGATATTCTATACCACTCCAATTTGAATTCTTATTAATTGATGATATTTCTTTTTGCAGGTTTGGTTTTTCCCTAGAGGATGAGGTGAATAGGAATTCCTAACAAAGAATAAAAAGCTCCTAATGAGAAGAGTTTGCCAAGCAAAGAATATAGAGTTCCCAATGAGAAAAACTCGCCCATAACTCCTAATGAGAAGAGTTCACCAAGAAAAGAATACAGAGTTCCTAATGAGAAGAACTCGCCCAAAGCACCTAATGAGAAGAGTTCTCCTAGCAAAGAATGAAGAACTCCCAATGAGAAGAGTTCACCCTTCGAAGAATGAGAAGTTCCTAATGAGAAGAACTTACTTATTCGACAACTTTATAGAGAGGTGGATTGATGTTTTCAAAGAAGAATGGGAAGTTCATAGTGAGAAAAACTTGTTTTTTTGATGCCTTTGTAGAGAGGTCATTTATTAAACCATATCAACATTTTCAAGAAGAACAAAAAGTTCCTAACGAGAATAGCTCGCTTGTTCAACACCTTTTCAGAGAAGTGGATTGATGTTTCCAAGAAAAACAAAGAGTTCCTAATGAGAAGAGCTCATTTGTTTGACATCTTTATAGAGAGGTGGATTAGTATTTCTAACGGTGAATGGGGAGTTCATAATGAGAAGAGCTCACTTGTTCAACACCTTTTACAAAGATGTGGATTAACATTTGCAAGAAGAATGAAGAACTCATAATGAGAAGAGTTCAATTTTTGAAGAATGAAAAATTCCTAATGAGAAGAGCTTGCTTATTTAATGTTTTTACAAAGAGGTAGATCAATGTTTTCAAGAAGAATGAGGAGTTCCTAATGAGAAGAGCTCGCTTGTTCGATACCTTTAATGAGAGGTAGATCATAATGACCAATGGGGATAAATGGGTTCCTAATGAAAAGAACTAGTTCAAACTTTTCGGTTACCCTTGTTAGAAGGATTGGGAAGTTCCTAATGAGAAGAACTTGTTCAAGCTTTTTAGAGAGGAAGAAGAAGGAAAGTGCAACGGTTAGATGTTTTGGGCCAAATTTGTGTATTTTCAGTCTTTACCCTATTCCTGTTCCACATTAATGAGCAAAGAAGGGCAGCTGTAATACCCGAATTTTACTTGGGTATACCTATGTAACACCCCAAAATCTAGCCTTGTCAGAATCAGGTTATGGCGATCAGAAACCCTACATCAAAATTGTCTAAATATTGTATTGACTTTAACTGGAATGTCAAAGGTATCAATGTTGGAATCTAATCGAGTCAAATTATTGTATAAGGAACTTATTGAAAGTATTGAAAATCTTTTAGTAGCTAAATTGTAAGAAGTGAAAGTTGGGGATAAAAGTATAAGGAATAGAGAGTTGAGAGACTAATCTTGCGATTAGCCCCTCCTCAATTATAAACATTCCTATGTGGGGTATTGTGGTGACTTTCCTTCATATGAAGGAAAGCTAATTCCTTAAAATACATGAATAGTTAAGGGAATTGAAGCTTACTCGAGAGTTGAGAAGCAAGCACCTCCCTCTATCATCTTCTTCACCTAAGCAAGCACCTCCATTGGAGCTTGATTTTAAGCTTGTCTTTTCTTCGATTTATTGTTATTGAATCATTTCTATTCGACCAGGTAAGCTATAATCCCTAGACAATCAATGAAATCCATGGATAAATCAAGTTTAATCACAAAGTTAGGATTTTGACTATCCATGGAAATCTTGTAGCTAATGGCCTTTAGTGTCTGGATATATATTTTGATATCGTTATATTGTTTACGATATCATATTGATGATTTTAATATGATCCTATTGATTTCTTAGTTCAAGAAATCGACAAGGAGCATCCATCGACCTCACTGAAGACTAGAAACAAAGAGGTTGTCATTTTAGAGCCGTAAAAGTATCAGATTATTGAGGTGAGTGTAGTCGGAGTATCAGGATTAGGCTAGGTGCCTTTCCCGATTCCATTGTCATTGTATATAGTATTACTAACATCATTGTTAAGGAATATTGCATCGAACCACTCAAGTGGATTCCATTGGTAATTTTGGTAAGCCATTACATTGAATGTTGACCATTGATATTGCCAGAGCCACTGCCATCGCTCATTGTCATTAGATTCGCCATCGGTATAGTCATTGTATTGTTGAAGAATTGGACATTGAACATAGAGTATAGAATGGTCATTTCTATTGTCATTGTCATTATTATTGTCATTGTATATTGATATCGATAAAGTTATTGTCATTGAGACATAGTAAATGAAGCATCGGGCATTGTCATTATCATCGAGGTCATCGAACATTGCCATTGTTATTAATATTGTCAATGAACATGGTCACCGGAATATTGTTTATTGATAAGAAAATTGAGCATGGCTATTGACATTGAACATGAACTATTGATATTGTCACGGGACCTTGGATTCGGAAGGACTTTGGATACAATTGGCATGCCATAGAATTCATGAGCTCAGTGTACTGGTGGAATACGGTCTTTGGGATACGGCCTATATTGATTTGGTGAGGCAAAGGGATGTATTGTGATATTGGTCATATTGGTGAGGCGGAGGGACTATTCATTGATTTGGCGAGGCATAGGAATTCGCGTATCCACTATCCCGAATCGATCCAAGGGTTATTGATGAATTATGAATTTATTGCAATTGAACATGTTCATTGCATTGCTTCTATTGATTCATCGCATTTTTATTGTCAAGATATGAATTGGAGTGCAATTTATTGATATGATGTTTATTTGTGACTACCTTACTAGGCAAAGTATGCCTAATGCATTTCATTTCATATATTTGAGTTTAATGATTTTGTCGTTGAAGATCGGATGTTTTGACGTCGTTGACAAGTCAATGTAGGTCAACTCATATCGATACAGGTCAAGCTATATCAATACAAGTTATTGAGTTTCTAGGAATTGGGTTGTCCTCTTGAATACGGTACTGATACGGCCCCAACCGTACTGATACAAGTTTGGTTAGTTCCATCTAGACCTCAGCCTTATGCACACCCATACCGATACGACCCCAAGGTGTATCAATACGGTGGTAGTTAATTCTGTTAAGAGGCACCGAACACAGTTTTAAAATGTTTACAAAATGATCACTGAATATCGCATGGTCTAATTGGTCAGGTAAATGTTATTGGAATAACATGAAAATCTATAACATCACTATTATAGTATTGAATTTCATTATTGCATAGTTGATTACATCAAGGGACCCCTAAATTATCAAATTTACAATTTAGTCCCTAGAACTTGTAAAAGTTACAAATTGGCCTTAATTGATCAATTGCCGGTTCACCATGGATAAGTTGAGCTAAGCTTATACCTAGTAACGTTTGAAAAGTGTATCGTCGATTGAATGTCAATCTGTATAATGAAATTTTATTGCACTCATCATTGTTTTATTTACCGGTAACATTCTCTGACCCGATTCCTGACTAGGTCGGGCGGTGGATGTTACATTTGTGGTATCAGAGCTAGAGTTTAGTCGATTCTAGGACTAAACGAAAGCCTATTGTATTGTCATTGTGTTACTTTGCCACCTAGGTGTTTTATATTGTGAATATTGTGACTTGTTGACTAATTCGATCTCTTAATGTTATAGATATGTCTGGAACTAATGAAGCTCACATAGATGAGCCCGCTACCGGCTCCTCAACATACGGTGAGGAGGTAAGGGGAGTAAATCCTCCGAACGTATCTAATTCCCCACCTCAGAATGTCGAGCTAAAGTTGCCTAATGTGCAGGAAAAGTGTTATCGGAACATGGATGACATGTTCAAGCAATTTATGACATCTATGAAGGTCGAGACGGTGGTGCAACCAACCCCACTAGTTGTTCATTATGCTCGAGCCCCTATTGACAAGCTGGCCTCACTTCAGGCATACACTTTTATCGGCCAGGATGACAATAATCCTGAGGTTGCCGAGTACTGGCTGGACAATACGTTGAGAATCTTGAACAAGAAATTACAGTTTTCTGATGAATACAAGTTGGAGTGAGCCATTGCTTTGTTAGCTGATGAAGCACTTTAGTGGTGGGAGACCATTATTCTTACCGTCCCTGAAGAAGCTGTCACGTGGGAGTTCTTCCTACAAGAATTCTGAAGGAAATATGTTAGTGAATACTACCTTGCAGAGAGGCGTAGTATCTTTTTTCATTTGATGCAAGGCGGTCGACCTATCGAGTAGTATATACATGATTTTTGCAAGTACTACCGATATGGTACAAAGTACATCAAGAAGGAGGAAGACAAATGCAAGATGTTCATTTCCGAGCTTAATAATGAGTTACGCCATATGTTCACTGCTTTGGGTATCACTGACTTCCAAGACCTCGTAAACCAAGTTAAGGCCACTAAAGTTGCACAGAGGGCTAAGAGATCAAGTGAATCTAGCAAAGTAGAGAAGAGGTCCAGAGATGATTCCCGACTTCCCAGGGGGAACAAGAAGAATAAATACCAAGGTCCCAAGCAGAACATGTACTCACAGCCTTCCCGATCTGGGAACATTGAGAAACCACAGACTGTAACGTAATCTTTTGCTAAGATAGCCTCAGTTGAGAGCACTGGAGGCTCCAATCGAATTTTATAGAATCCAATTTGCAACTACTACCAAAAATGACACCCAGCAGGCTAGTGTCGTAAACAGACTAGAGCGTGTTTCTATTGCAAAGAATAGGGCCATTTTATTTATGATTTTCCTCTTGGTGCAACCAAGTCTATGGCTACACCGGCAAGTATTGCAACCTTTACCCAGTCCTTTCGAGGTAAGGGGTCAAGGCAAGGTTCGTCGGGGGCTACATGGAGACCCAATGGCTCTAGCAAGGCACCGAGTAAGTAAGAGTCCAAGACTCATGCTCAGATGTATCATGTGAGAAGCAGGGAGGAGGAAGATGAGCCAGATGTTATTGCAAGTATCATTGAATTGTACTCTCATTCTTTATATGCATTGATTGACCCTGGCTCTACACATTCCTTTGTAAGCACTGAACTGGTTAAGAAGCATGAAATGACTAGTGAACCTATAGCATCGAATCTCTGTAACTAATCCATTGGGTGATTGTGTCGCTATAAACCTTGTGTGTAAGAATTGCCCTTTAGTGATTCAAGGGATTCCTTTTTTGGCCAACCTATTGGCCCTACCGATCCATGAGTTTGATGTGATATTGGGTCTAGATTGGCTTGGCGAGCATCAAGCATGGTTAGATTGTAGCAAAATTAAATTGTATCTCTGAGGCCTTGGAAAGGAGAGCATTATGTTGATGAGTTCAAGAAATCCTTCCTTGTATGCTTTGACAATAGAAGCTAAGGATGGACCATAGCTATCAGATGTTGACACAGTGTGTGAATTTCCCGATGTCTTCTTTAATGAACTCTCGGGTTTACCCCTAACCTGTAAGGTTGAATTTGGCATCGAAGTGCAATATGGAACTGCTCTAGTATCATTGCACCATATCGAATGGTAGTCGTTGAACTAAAGGAGTTGAAAGCCCAGATTCAAGATTTGCTTGATAAAGGCTTCATTCAACCAAGTTCCTCACCCTGAGGAGCTTCGGATCTCTTTGTAAAGAAGAAATATGGTTTTATGAGACTATGTATTGACTACCGGTAGTTGAACAAGGTGACCATTAAGAAAAAATACCCATTGCCAAGGATTGATTACCTATTCGATCAACTCAAGGATGCCACTGTGTTTTCCAAGATCGACTTAAGGTCTGGCTATTATCAAATGAGAGTTAAAGAATGTGATGTGCCTAAAACTACCTTTCGTACGAGATACGGTCACTACGAATTCTTGGTGATGCCATTTGGGCTAACCAATGCAATGTCTGCTTTTATGGACTTGATGAATCAGGTTTTTAGACACTACCTCAATAAATTCGTAGTGGTATTCATTGATGACATTCTAATCTATTCCAAGCATGCATCGGAACATAGTGATCATCTCCGTATTGTGCTTCAAACCCTCCGTGAGAAGCAGTTATTCGCCAAATTCTCAAAATGTGAATTTTGGCTTACAGATGTTACTTTTCTAGAGCATATTGTGTCGGCTTCAGGCATCCAAGTAGACCCAAAAAAGATTTAAGCCATTCTTGACTGGCACCCACCGAAGAACATTAATGAGGTAAGGAGTTTTCTTGGTCTTGTTGTCTATTATAGGAGATTCGTCAAGGGATTCTCTATGATAGCAACTCCTCTGACTATGTTATTGAGAAAGGAAGCTCCGTTTGTTTGGACTGCGGCTTAACAAAAGAGCTTCGATCAATTGAAATAATTTTTGACTCATGCACCAGTCCTAACCCAACCCGAGTCAGGAAAGGACTATACAGTTTATAGTGATGCATCGCATCTCAGGTTAGGATGTGTATTGATGCAAGAAGGCAAGGTCATTGCATATGCATCGCTATAGCTCAAGCCACACAAAATGAATTATCCCACTCATGACCTAGAGTTGGTTGCAGTTGTTTTTGCGTTGAAAATTTAGAGATATTTTCTTTATGGAAGAAATGTTACGTCTTTCCCAATCACAAAAGTCTTAAATATCTCTTGACCCAAAAGGATTTGAATCTTCGACAATGGAGATGGATGGAACTCCTCAAAGATTATAATCTTGTCATTGATTACCATCCGGGCAAGGCCAATGTTGTAGCTGATACACTCAGCCGCAAACCTATGTCTGGTAAGTATTGTTATTGATCATTGAGTTTAATGTGTTGATTCGTACATCGACTCATTGCAAGTCCATGTGGTTTAGCTCCTCAAGCTATCAATGCTCACTTTCGTCTTAGAAAACATTGATGCTTCGTAGTTTAACTTCAAGTTCAGTCTACCATTATATTGATAATTCAAGCATTGCAAAAACAAGATTCTAAGCTTCAAACTATCATTTCCAAGTTGCAAGATAATCCTGATTTCAAAGTCAATTATGAAGGGCTCTTATGTTTCCGTGATCGGGTCTGTGTACTTGATAATGAACCCCTTCGCATTGATATTCTCAAGGAAGCTCAACTCTATTCACCTGAGGTTATTGAAGATGTACAAGGGCCTACGGGAGCTTTATTGGTGGTCGGGCATGAAATGAGCCATAGTTGAGTTTATGTCTAAGTGTCTTACGTGTCAGCGTGTTAGAGCTGAACATCGTGTCCCTGCAAGATTATTGCAAGCTATTGATCTACCGCAATGGAAGTGGGAGAAGATCACTATAGACTTTGCCAGTGGTCTACCTTTGACTCCTACTAAACACGATGCCATTTGGGTCATCGTAGATCATTTAACCAAGTCAGCACATTTCTTGCCAGTACGAATGGACTACGATCTTCCCAAGCTAGCTGATTTGTATATCAAAGAAGTTTTCCGACTCCACAAAGTGCCTCAGTCTATCATTTCTGATCGAGACCCCCGATTTGCAGGTTGATTCTAAAATACATTACAAGGAGCTCTGGGCACCAGAATCAATCTTAGTACCGCCTTTTACCCTCAGTCTGATGGCCAATCAGAAAGGGTAATACAGATCTTAGAGGATATGCTATGAGCATGTATTATTGATTTTGGCAGATCATAGGAGAAATCCCTACCCCTCATTGAATTTGCCTACAACAATAGCTACCAAGCCTCTATCAAAATGGCACCGTATGAAGCATTTTATGGAAGGTGTTGTTGAACTCCCTTATGCTAGTATGAGCTCAGTGAAGGCAAGATGTTGGGCCCTAATTTACTTTGGGAAACTGAAGAGAAGTTATCATCATCTACGATCGTTTGAAAGCATCATTTGACCGACAAAAGACCTATGCTGATCATAAGTGTAAGGATATTCAATATGAAGTTGGTGAGAAAGCTTTCTTCAAAGTTTCACCATGGAATAAAGTTACGAGGTTTGGTAAGAAAGGAAAATTGAGTCCCCGATTTATTGGCCCTTTCGAGGTTATTGAAAAAGTTGGCCATGTGGCTTATCGCTTGTTGTTGCCTCAGAAATGAGTAAAATCCATGATGTGTTTTATGTATCCATACTTTGGAAGTATCGTTCAGACCCTTTGCACATCATTGAGCCTGAATCTGTGGAAATTCAATCCAACTTATCCTATGAAGAATAACCAGTTCAGATTCTTGCAAGAGAAGTCAAGAGACTCCACAACAAGACTATTCAATTGGTTAAAGTGCTCTGGAAGAGCCATCCTGCTAAATAAGCAACATGGGAGCTAAAAGAAACAATGCGAAAGCAATATCCTCATCTCTTCAATCCAGATAAAATTCGAGGACGAATGTTCCTTAAGGGGGAGAGTTGTAACACCCCGAAATTTGGCCTAGTCAGAATCAGGTTCTGGCAATCAGAAACCCTACATCAGAATTGTCTAAATATTATATTGACTTTGACTGCAAGGTTAAAGGTATCAATGTTGGACTCCAATCGAGTCAAATTATTGTATAAGGACCTTATTGAAAGTATTGAAAATCTTTTAGTTGCTAAATTGTGAGAAGTGAAAGTTTGGGGATAAAAGTATAAAAAATAGAGAGCTGAGGGGCTAGATTAGCCCCTCCTTAATTATAAACATTCCTACGTGGGGTATTCTGGTGACTTTCCTTCATATGAAGGAAAGCTAATTCCTTAAAATACATGAATAGTTAAGGGAATTGAAGCTTACCCGAGAGTTGAGAAGCAAGCACCTCACTCTATCATCTTCTTCACCTAAGCAAGCACCTCTATTGGAACTTGAGTTCAAGCTTGTTTTTTCTTCGATTTATTGTTATCGAATCATTGCTATCGATCAGGTAAGCTCTAATCACTAGACAATCAATGAAATCCATGGATAAATCAAGTTTAATCACAAAGTTAGGGTTTTAACTATTGTTGAGTGGACCAAATGATAGTGATTTGGCCAAGAGTGGGTGAATTGGCTATTTAAAATTTGAGGGAGCAAAAAGGAAATTAAAAATGGAAGGACAAAGGCAATTATATGGTTCAAGCTTCTAACAAGCTCTACATCCACTACCTTAGCTCCCACTAAGGATTTTCAACAAAATCCACTAGATTTTCTTCCCCTTTTCTAGGATTAGGAGGTAACCTTTACAATTGGTCAATCTTTCTACCCAAAGATTGACCCAAGAAATCTCTCAATACAAATAAGAAGTTGGCAATCTAAATATATCTCTCACAAGATGGATATTGCCTAATTACAATCAAAACACACCCCAAACTCTAAATAAAGATTTACAATGAAAAACTCCAATGAGTTGGGTACAAAGATATGACTCTATAAGGCAAAAAGGTTTGGATTAATGCTTGGATGTTGCTTGATGATTCAATAATTGTTGCTGGTGCTTTGGACGCTTGCTTTTATACCCTTGCATTGATTTCTAGCCATTTAGGTGGTTGAGATCAATATTGTAGCAGTTGGGCTGCATTTTTTGCGCAATTAATGCTCTTGATCAACCAACTGTATCGGTACCTGTCTATAAGAAGAAAGAGCTATTGTGCACAAAATAACATAGGCGTATCGATACGCGAGGAAGCGTATTGGTACGGTCTCGGTGAAAACAAAGGGGTGTATCGATATGGAAGAAGCCATATCGATGCAATTTTGCTCGCATGAGCTACTGACTGAACCTGTATCGGTACAGCTTGACGGTGTATCGATATGGGTCCAACGACATTTTGAAATTGGTCTTTCCCAATATCTGACTCTAACGGTTATATCATTAAATTCTGATATTTGAGAAAATCTTCAAAGCGTATCGATACACATAGTGGCGTATCAGTATGCAATGCTTAAAACTTAAACCCAGTATGAATGGCGTATCGATACGGAAAGAGCCGTATCAAAACGAATGCTTACAGTGGCCAATGTTTCAAAAATTGTTTCGATACGCTTATAGGCGTATCGATACGCCTGGGCATAATTCAATAGTTTGGCCTTTAAAACACTTAGAAAAATTTAGGGCTTTAAGTTTTTTTGACTTAGACTCAAATATGCTTTAAAATATTTGTCAGTTTGGGACACTTTAAAATTTTGTTTACTTTACAATTAAGTCCTTGAAAAATATTTTTTATATCAAAATCATCAAAGGTTTTACAATTTCCCCCTTTTTGATATAACAAAACCAAAGCAAATTTTTAAGTGTTTTGAAATTACTCCCCCTTAGAATAAGCTAGGTTAAAAAAATTTAGCTTATGCACATTCTCCCTCTTTTTGTTAGATCAAAATCAATGATAGTAAAGGATAATTCAAAGCAACATACTTATCATAATTCAAAGCATAAACTAAGCAACATAAGTATCATTAAGGCAACATAATCCAAATCCAAACAAAGCTAAAATTAAAGCATAGGTTCATAGAGTAAATAACATAGGTGCATAAAAAGAAAAGTCTAATATGATATGCAATAAAATGAAAGTCTAGGGAGCATCATCTTCATCCTCGTCTTGATCTTCATCTTCATCATGGGTGTGATTAGCCTGAGATTGACGCCATTCTCCATGAAAAGCCGTAAGTGATATGTCCATTGAACTTTGTTGACTTTCTATGGCTTGAACTCAATCCTGTAAGGAAGTAAATCGAGTATCAATAGCAGCAAACCCTTTGGTCATGGTTGTACTTAATGAAGTGAATTGCTCATTTAGATAAGCCATAAGAGTGTCCATAGCTTGTGGAGTAATCGGAGCTTGAGGGGCGGTTGGAGAAGGAACTTCCGGTGTGCCGAGAAACGATCGTGTGGAAGCTCGGCAAGACGTAACCACTTACCATTAAAATAGTGGAACTTTGAGCGAAAAAAGAGATCACTCATCAATGGGATCGGTAAGAGGCTCGAAAAAATTTGGCGAGCTATCAATCTCCAACTGAGTGAACATGTAACTCAAAGCTGTCTCATAAGTGAATGATGCAACAAGAGGGGTGTGTCGATGTTGGATAAGGTAGACTAGCTCCGCAAACATGATTCGAGCAAGATTAGGTTGCTTCTCTTCACAAAAGCATCGAATCCAAAAGTCATCCACTTGGTGAATAGTGGAAAACTTTCCACCGGATGGCCGAAACCACCAAGTGATCATAAGATGCAAGAAATGATCATGAGCATCTAGAACCGTAACAGAACCACCAAGAACATGTCCCAATGAGTCTTCATCATCGATTCCTTCATCTTCGAACCCAAAAATACTAACAAGAGTTTGAACATCAATCCAAAATTTCTTCCCTATTAAGAATGACTCAATAGCAACCACTTTAGTACGGTTTTGGTTGGGGATACATCGGGCATTGGCAAAGAAAATCAAGACAATATTACGGTACAAAAAACTGTGGATTGACAAAAAAGGCATAAAGTTCCAACGGTGTAAAAGAGGAAGATATTTGAACTTGAAACGTTCAAAATTTAGAAAAGGGATAGATGTTACTCTTTTGCGGCGGATTTTATAATTTTTGTATTGCTAGAAGTTGTTTAGAGCCGCCGGGTTGCAAAACCCTTTTGATAAATGACACTGGATTAGGACGTGCCAAATTATCTTCAGTAGAAGACTCACCAACCTCGTTTGTTCGACCTCTTTTTCGTGGTGCCATATCGAATCTGAAAATAAATTAAGGCACAAAACATATGTGTGCATAAATCATCAAATTCAATCCAATATGTAATCCAAAATTCAAGGTATTAATGAAAAACTATACAATATAATTTTAGAAAGATTTTGGTAAAAAGAAATCTAGAAAAACAAATTTAAAAATAATTTTTATATTCAAATAAAAAATTTGGATTTTTGAAAGAATTTTTGCAAATAGTTTAAAACCCATACTATTAGTATAGTTTTTGTACAAAAAATATTAAAAATATTATATTAATCTAAACGAAAATAAAAAAGAAAAAGAAAGAGTTTATACCTTGATTTGAGGAAATTGGAAGAATGGGTGGATAATAATGCACCAATTTGATTAGAGATCTTAGACTTGGTTTGTTGAACAAAAATCCTCAAAATTTTGTGTGAGAAACTAGAGGATTTGAAGGGTATTTATAGTTTAAAAAGTTAGTGTTTCAGATGAAAAAGGGTTTAAAGAGATTGATTTAAGGTTGGATTCTCATTAAAGGCTAATTTAAAGACTCAGCGCCCGCGCGTACCGGTACGCCACATGGCATATCGATACAGGTGTGTCGAAATATAGGGACCGTTTCGATACGGACTTACCTGTATCAAAACATGTTCTTGAGACCGTATCGATACGTTTGGACACGTATTGATACACTTGTGCTGAGAAATGCAATATGGGTTGAGTCAAGAATGGTGTATCGATAAACTTTAACCCGTTTCGATACGAATAACCCAGAAAATGCATTTTGGACCACAAGTTGCTCAAAAGTTCAATTTTACTTGAACTGAAATACATGTATATGATGAATGAACAGGATGAAGGTTAAGAATAGAGACAAGCTCCCCCTAACTAAAGGCATAGATACATCAAGAGGAACAAATTACATAAACATGGCAATCAAATCAATTCAAGAAAATTATTGGTCTTTTGGGACTCTAAAGGGTTAAGGAAGGCTTGTTAAACCTAACTATCTCTTAAGGGTCCAAAAACATTCTTTATCCAATGATTTAGTAAAAATATTCGCTAATTGATTCAAGGTATCGACATACTCAAGAACTACGTTATTCTTTAAGACATGATCCCTAATGAAATGATGTCTTATTTATATGTGCTTGGTTGGAGTGTTGGATGGGATTCTTAGTGAGACAAATGGCACTAGTGTTGTCACACTTAAGGGGTATGGTATCTATTTTAACACCATAGTCTAAGAGTGGTTGCTTCATCCAAATGACTTGAGCACAACAACTCCCTAAGGATATGTACTCCGCCGGTGGTAGATAAGGCTACACTTTAGAGAACCAAGATACGAGCATACTATCTAAGAATTGACATATTCCAGAGGTACTTTTCCTATCGATCTTACACCCCCATAATCCACATCCGAATAAGCATGAAGGTTGAAGGAAGAGTCTCTAGGATACCAAAGACCTAAACTAGGTGTATCTCTAAGGTATCTAAAGATCCTCTTAATGGCTACTAGGTGTGATTCTCTAGGGCTAGCTTGAAACCTAGCACACAAGAAAACACTAAACATGACATTGGGTCTACTTGCGGTAAGGTAAAACAAAGAGCCAATCATTGAACGATAAAGCTTAGAATCGACACACTTACTACCTTCATCTTTGTCAAGCTTAATAGATGAGCTCATTGGAGTCGCTTGAGGCTTTACGTTCTCTGCCGAACTTCTTGAGCATATCCTTGATGTACTTAGCTTGATTGATGAAGGTGTCATCCTTCCTTTGCATGATTTGGAGCCCCGGGAAAAATGAGAGCTCACATATCATGCTCATCTCAAACTCACCTTGCATTAGCTTAGAAAATTCTTGGCAATAAACCTCATTAGTAGAACCAAAAATAATATCATCAACATATATTTGAACTACTAAGATGTCATAGCCATATCTTTTAATGAAAAGTGTAGTGTCCACCTTGCCTTTTTCAAAACCTTTTTCAATTAAAAAGTTTGAAAGCCTTTCATACCAAGCTCTAGGAGCTTGTTTTAAACCATATAAGGCTTTGGTCAATTTAAAAACATGGTTTGGAAAATTTGGATCTTCAAAATCTGGTGGTTGTTCAACATACACTTCTTCATTAATAAAACCATTTAAAAAAGCACTTTTAACATCCATTTGAAAAAGCTTGAAAGCATGCAAATGCAAGAAGCATCCTGATGGCTTCCATACTAGCTACGGGTGCATAAGTTTCATCGAAATATATTCACTCTTCTTGAGTGTAACCTTGAGAAACAAGTCTAGCCTTGTTTCTCACTATGTTACCACTCTCATCTAGCTTGTTTCTAAAGACCCATATAGTTCCTATAGTAGATTGATTACTAGGCCTATCAACTAATGTCCATACTTGACTTCTCTCAAATTGATTAAGTTCTTCTTGCATGGCCAATATCCAAAACTCATCTTTTAATGCTTTTTTGATATTTTTAGGCTCAATGCATGAAATAAATGCAACATTATTTATAAGTTTGAGAGAGGATCTAGTGGTTACCCCTTTGGATGGATCACCCAAAATTTTACCACCTTTGACATAGTTGAAGTCCCTTGGGTAGAAGACCTCATTTTCCTCTAGAGCCAAGTCCTTCAAGGCTTCAAGAGGTGAATCTTGTGTTTCCTCTTCTTTGCTTGGAATCTCATCCACCTTTGATGTTTTTTTCTCCACTTACGGCTTCAATGATCCCTACATCATCATCATCACAAGATTCCTTCCTCATAAGGAGGTTATCATTGAAAATAACATGTATAGACTCTTCTACAACCAAAGTTCGTTTATTGAATACTCGATAGGCTTTAGAGTTTGAAGAGTAACCTAGAAAAATAGCTTCATCACTTTTTGCATCAAATTTACCTAAATTATCTTTTTTCCATTTTAAAACAAAACATCTACAACCAAAAGGATGGAAATAGCTAATGTTAGGCCTTTTGGATTTTAAAATCTCATAAGATGTTTTGAAATATCTAATGTTAGGCCTTTTGGATTTTAAAATAGGCCTAATCATTACTCTATTAATTATGTAACAAGTCGTATTTATGGCTTCCGCCCAAAAATATTTAGGTAAATTATTTTCACAAAGCCTGGTCCTAGCTATTTCTTCTAAAGTTCTATTTTTCCTCTCAACTACCCTATTTTGTTGAGAGAGTACGATGAGCCGAAAAGTTGTGGCTAATACCATTTTCATTACAAAAATATTCAAAACCCATATTTTGAAATTCGGTTCCATGATCTCTTCTAACATGTGAAATTTTAAGATCAATATCATTTTGGGTGATTTTTGAAAACGTGGTGAATTTTTCTAAAGCCTAATCCTTAGTACTTAAGAAGAAAACCCAAGTGTATCTAGAATAGTCATCTACTAACACATATGCATATTATTTACCACCCAAACTCATAGTCCTAATAGGCCTAAAGAGATCCATATGGATCAATTGTAAACATCTATTAGTAGAAACGTCATTAATGGATTTAAATGAGGTTCTTTGTTGTTTACCCTTAGCACATGCATCACAAATTTTATCTTTAGAGAACTTTAGCTTAGGTAAACCTCTTACTAGATCAAGGGAAATCAATTTCTCTAAAACACTAATGCTAGCATGTCCTAGTTTCCTATGCCACAACCATATATCATTTTCATTATGTGCCAGAAGGCATGCATTGGATGTATGTATGTTGTCTAAATGCACCATATAGATATTACTTATGCGATGACCTATGAGCATTATTTGATTTATTTTAATGTTCATGATTTTACACCCATTAGTGTAAAAAAGAACATTAAAACTCTTATCTCACAATTGACTAATGCTCAACAAATTATGTTTAAGACCATTGACATAAAGAACATTTTCAATAAGAGTAGTTGAGAGATTACCAATGGAGCTAATTCCTTCAATGTGGCCTTTGGAATTGTCACCAAATGTCACTACTCCTCCGCTCTTTGGTTTGAGCTCCAAGAATCTGCTCTTGTCTCCGGTCATGTGTCTTGAGCAACCATTATCAAGGTACTAAGAATTTTGACTTGTGGTTTTGACCTTGTAGCATTGCTCCCCCTACAAACAAAGATCAAGCTTTGAATTTTGGTACCAAAATCATTTTGGGTCCATAAACATTAGTTCCCAAAATCTTGGTTCCCTTAGGAATCCAAGAAGCAATAGCATTCATATTGTTAGAAACTATGAGTTTCTTAGGTACCCATACACTCCTAACTCTTTTAGTTTTAGATTGCTTTTGAAAACTTCTTTGTTTGGGGTTAAAAGTCTTTCTCTTTACATATTGGGTTTTGAAGAACTACCCTTTTCAAAAGTATTTTTCCCAATAGTAAGAGAAGTTTTAAGATTATTCACCTCCTTCGTGTGATAATCTTGGAAATTGGAAAGAAGTTTTCTAAATCGTGATTTTTCTTTTTAAGCTTATTTGAAAGATTTACTAAATATAAAAAAAATTTCCAATTCGTAATTGGTTTTTGAAAGAGACCCATTTTGAAATTTCAAATTGGAAATGTTTTTCTTGTTTTTCAAAATAGACTCTTTGTATTTTTCTACCAATTCATCGTAAACATCTTGTAGCTCATCATAAGCATCATATAATTCATCATAAGTAAAAGATGATGAGTTAGAGTTTACCATTGGTTCCTCCTCAAGGGCCATGAGGCAAAGGTTGGCCACTTCATGCTCCTCATCCTTGGATGACTCCTTGTCACTCCAAGTTGCCATTTAAGCTTTGAGCTTCTTCTTCTTTCTAAAGCTTTTCTTCTTTAGTTGAGGGCAATTGGTGCGAATGTGGCCCGGGCTTCTTGCACTCATAACAAATGAGTTGGTCTTTCTCTTCTTCTTTGCTCTTGTTCTTGAACTCCCATCTTCTATTGAATTTTCTTCCACGGTTGGACTTCATGAACCGGGTAAACCACTTGGCCAACATGGGCATCTCTTCGTCTTCCTCTTCGCTTGAATCACTCTCCTCAAAGGAAGCTTTGAGAGCAATACCAAGCTTCTTCTTGTCCACCTCCTTCTTCTCTACTCTTTTTTTCTTCTCTTTTCTTTTCTTCTTCCATTCCTTGCTTCATGATCTCATGAGTAAGGAGAGATCCTACTAATTCATCGAGCTTCAACGTCTTTAAGTTCTTCACCTCGATGATTGCAGTTCTTCCCATCCCATGATTCGGGAAGAGAGTAGAGTAGTTTATGGACAAGTTTATCTTCAAGAATGATCTCACCGAAGCCCTTGAGACCATTTACAATAATTGAGAACCGGTCGAACATCTTAGAGACGCTTTTATTTGACTTCATCTTGAAGTTCTCATAGCTTAGATTGAGGATCCCGATCTTGGTCTCCTTCACGTCGTTGGTGCCCTCATAAGTGGTCTCTAACTTGTCCCGCGCCTCATTTTCACTTGTGCACAAAGACATCTTGGCATACATGTCGGGACTGAGTGCACAAAACAAGATATATAGGGCTTTATCATTGATTTGGAGTCTTCTCCGATCTTCATTGGTAATCTCCACCCTTGTCTTCGGAACAAGTCTTCATTCGTCATCTCTTTTCATCAGAATGGCCGATCCATCTTCACTACATCCTAAAGGACATAGTCGATAGATTTGATGAAGAGTCTCGTCTGGTTCTTCCAATAGGGATAGTTATCCCTATTAAAATAAGGTGGCTTTGTGATCAATTGTGACTCGTATAGATTTTGCATGGAGGTAGAAGCCATGGCAATGAATAGATAGATTATCAAAAGTCTTCAAGGGTCGCCTCTTGTGGATGTTAAGCCTTCAAAGAGTTAGGCTCTGATACCAATTGTTGAATGGAAAAAATGATAGTGATTTGGCCAAGATGAGGTGAATTGGCTATTTAAAATTTGAGGAGAAAAAGAAAATTAAAAATTGAAGGACAAAGGCAATTATATGGTTCAAGCTTCTAACAAGCTCTACATCCACTACCTTAGCTCCCACTAAGGATTTTCAACAAAATCCACTAGATTTTCTTCCTCTTTTATAGGATTAGAAGGTAACCTTTACAATTGGTCAATCTTTCTACCCAAAGATTGATCCAAGAAATCTCTCAATACAAATAAGAAGTTGGCAATCTAAATATATCTCTCACAAGATGGATATTGCCTAATTACAATCAAAACACACCCCAAACTCTAAATAAAGATTTACAATGAAAAACTCCAATGAGTTGGGTACAAAGATATGACTATATAAAGGCAAAAAGGTTTGGATTAATGCTTGGATGTTTCTTGATGATTCAATAATTGTTGCTGGTGCTTTGGAGGCTTGCTTTTATACCCTTGCATTGATTTCTAGCCATTTGGGTGGTTGAGATCATTATTGTAGCAGATTGGGCTGCATTTTTTTTGCAATTAATGCTCTTAATCAACCATCTCAGACGGTACACGAAGGCCTGTGATCGGTACTTGTCTATAAGAAGAAAGAGTTGTTGTGCACAAAATAACATAGGTGTATCGATACGCGCGGGAAGCGTATTGGTACGGTCTCAATGAAAACAAAGGGGTGTATCGATATGGAAGAAGCCATATCGATGCAATTTTGCTTGCATGAGCTATCGACTAAACATGTATCAAGTGCGACTTGATGGTGTATCGATATGGGTCCAACGGTATTTTAAAATTGGTCTTTCCCAATATCCGACTCTAACGGTTATATCATTAAATTCTGATATTTGAGAAAATCTTCAAAGCGTATCGATACACATAGTGGTGTGTCGGTATGCAATGCTTAAAACTTAAACCCAAGTATGAATGGTGTATCGATACGGAAAGAGCCGTATCAAAACGGATGCTTACAATGACCAATGTTTCAAAATTGTTTCGATACGCTTTATAGGCGTATCGATACGCCTGGGCATAATTCAATAGTTTGGCCTTTAAAACACTTAGAAAAATTTAGGGCTTTAAGTTTTTTTGACTTAGACTCAAATATGCTTTAAAATATTTGTCAGTTTGGGACACTTTAAAATTTTGTTTACTTTACAATTAAGTCCTTGAAAAATATTTTTTATATCAAAATCATCAAAGGTTTTACAATTTCCCCCTTTTTGATATAACAAAACCAAAGCAAATTTTTAAGTGTTTTGAAATTACTCCCCTTAGAATAAGCTAGGTTAAAAAAATTTAGCTTATGCACATTCTCCTCTTTTGTTAGATCAAAATCAATGATAGTAAAGGATAATTCAAAGCAACATACTTATCATAATTCAAAGCATAAACTAAGCAACATAAGTATCATTAAGGCAACATAATCCAAATCCAAACAAAGCTAAAATTAAAGCATAGGTTCATAGAGTAAATAACATAGGTGCATAAAAAGAAAAGTCTAATATGATATGCAATAAAATGAAAGTCTAGGGAGCATCATCTTCATCCTCGTCTTGATCTTCATCTTCATCATGGGTGTGATTAGCCTGAGATTGACGCCATTCTCCATGAAAAGCCGTAAGTGATATGTCCATTGAACTTTGTTGACTTTCTATGGCTTGAACTCAATCCTGTAAGGAAGTAAATCGAGTATCAATAGCAGCAAACCCTTTGGTCATGGTTGTACTTAATGAAGTGAATTGCTCATTTAGATAAGCCATAAGAGTGTCCATAGCTTGTGGAGTAATCGGAGCTTGAGGGGCGGTTGGAGAAGGAACTTCCGGTACTTCGAGAAACGCATCGTGTGGAAGCTCGGCAAGACGTAACCACTTACCATTAAAATAGTGGAACTTTGAGCGAAAAAAGAGATCACTCATCAATGGGATCGGTAAGAGGCTCGAAAAAATTTGGCGAGCTATCAATCTCCAACTGAGTGAACATGTAACTCAAAGCTGTCTCATAAGTGAATGATGCAACAAGAGGGGTGTGTCGATGTTGGATAAGGTAGACTAGCTCCGCAAACATGATTCGAGCAAGATTAGGTTGCTTCTCTTCACAAAAGCATCGAATCCAAAAGTCATCCACTTGGTGAATAGTGGAAAACTTTCCACCGGATGGCCGAAACCACCAAGTGATCATAAGATGCAAGAAATGATCATGAGCATCTAGAACCGTAACAGAACCACCAAGAACATGTCCCAATGAGTCTTCATCATCGATTCCTTCATCTTGAACCAAAAAAATACTAACAAGAGTTTGAACATCAATCCAAAATTTCTTCCCTATTAAGAATGACTCAATAGCAACCACTTTAGTACGGTTTTGGTTGGGGATACATCGGGCATTGGCAAAGAAAATCAAGACAATATTACGGTACAAAAAACTGTGGATTGACAAAAAAGGCATAAAGTTCCAACGGTGTAAAAGAGGAAGATATTTGAACTTGAAACGTTCAAAATTTAGAAAAGGGATAGATGTTACTCTTTTGCGGCGGATTTTATAATTTTTGTATTGCTAGAAGTTGTTTAGAGCCGCCGGGTTGCAAAACCCTTTTGATAAATGACACTGGATTAGGACGTGCCAAATTATCTTCAGTAGAAGACTCACCAACCTCGTTTGTTCGACCTCTTTTTCGTGGTGCCATATCGAATCTGAAAATAAATTAAGGCACAAAACATATGTGTGCATAAATCATCAAATTCAATCCAATATGTAATCCAAAATTCAAGGTATTAATGAAAAACTATACAATATAATTTTAGAAAGATTTTGGTAAAAAGAAATCTAGAAAAACAAATTTAAAAAATAATTTTTTATATTCAAATAAAAAATTTGGATTTTTGAAAGAATTTTTGCAAATAGTTTAAAACCCATACTATTAGTATAGTTTTTGTACAAAAAATATTAAAAATATTATATTAATCTAAACGAAAATAAAAAAGAAAAAGAAAGAGTTTATACCTTGATTTGAGGAAATTGGAAGAATGGGTGGATAATAATGCACCAATTTGATTAGAGATCTTAGACTTGGTTTGTTGAACAAAAATCCTCAAAATTTTGTGTGAGAAACTAGAGGATTTGAAGGGTATTTATAGTTTAAAAAGTTAGTGTTTCAGATGAAAAAGGGTTTAAAGAGATTGATTTAAGGTTGGATTCTCATTAAAGGCTAATTTAAAGACTCAGCGCCCGCGCGTACCGGTACGCCACATGGCATATCGATACAGGTGTGTCGAAATATAGGGACCGTTTCGATACGGACTTACCTGTATCAAAACATGTTCTTGAGACCGTATCGATACGTTTGGACACGTATTGATACACTTGTGCTGAGAAATGCAATATGGGTTGAGTCAAGAATGGTGTATCGATAAACTTTAACCCGTTTCGATACGAATAACCCAGAAAATGCATTTTGGACCACAAGTTGCTCAAAAGTTCAATTTTACTTGAACTGAAATACATGTATATGATGAATGAACAGGATGAAGGTTAAGAATAGAGACAAGCTCCCCCTAACTAAAGGCATAGATACATCAAGAGGAACAAATTACATAAACATGGCAATCAAATCAATTCAAGAAAATTATTGGTCTTTTGGGACTCTAAAGGGTTAAGGAAGGCTTGTTAAACCTAACTATCTCTTAAGGGTCCAAAAACATTCTTTATCCAATGATTTAGTAAAAATATTCGCTAATTGATTCAAGGTATCGACATACTCAAGAACTACGTTATTCTTTAAGACATGATCCCTAATGAAATGATGTCTTATTTATATGTGCTTGGTTCTGGAGTGTTGGATGGGATTCTTAGTGAGACAAATGGCACTAGTGTTGTCACACTTAAGGGGTATGGTATCTATTTTAACACCATAGTCTAAGAGTGGTTGCTTCATCCAAATGACTTGAGCACAACAACTCCCTAAGGATATGTACTCCGCTTCGGTGGTAGATAAGGCTACACTTTAGAGAACCAAGATACGAGCATACTATCTAAGAATTGACATATTCCAGAGGTACTTTTCCTATCGATCTTACACCCCCATAATCCACATCCGAATAAGCATGAAGGTTGAAGGAAGAGTCTCTAGGATACCAAAGACCTAAACTAGGTGTATCTCTAAGGTATCTAAAGATCCTCTTAATGGCTACTAGGTGTGATTCTCTAGGGCTAGCTTGAAACCTAGCACACAAGAAAACACTAAACATGACATTGGGTCTACTTGCGGTAAGGTAAAACAAAGAGCCAATCATTGAACGATAAAGCTTAGAATCGACACACTTACTACCTTCATCTTTGTCAAGCTTAATAGATGAGCTCATTGGAGTCGCTTGAGGCTTTACGTTCTCTAAGCCGAACTTCTTGAGCATATCCTTGATGTACTTAGCTTGATTGATGAAGGTGTCATCCTTCCTTTGCATGATTTGGAGCCCCGGGAAAAATGAGAGCTCACATATCATGCTCATCTCAAACTCACCTTGCATTAGCTTAGAAAATTCTTGGCAATAAACCTCATTAGTAGAACCAAAAATAATATCATCAACATATATTTGAACTACTAAGATGTCATAGCCATATCTTTTAATGAAAAGTGTAGTGTCCACCTTGCCTTTTTCAAAACCTTTTTCAATTAAAAAGTTTGAAAGCCTTTCATACCAAGCTCTAGGAGCTTGTTTTAAACCATATAAGGCTTTGGTCAATTTAAAAACATGGTTTGGAAAATTTGGATCTTCAAAATCTGGTGGTTGTTCAACATACACTTCTTCATTAATAAAACCATTTAAAAAGCACTTTTAACATCCATTTGAAAAAGCTTGAAAGCATGCAAATGCAAGAAGCATCTGATGGCTTCCATACTAGCTACGGGTGCATAAGTTTCATCGAAATATATTCACTCTTCTTGAGTGTAACCTTGAGAAACAAGTCTAGCCTTGTTTCTCACTATGTTACCACTCTCATCTAGCTTGTTTCTAAAGACCCATATAGTTCCTATAGTAGATTGATTACTAGGCCTATCAACTAATGTCCATACTTGACTTCTCTCAAATTGATTAAGTTCTTCTTGCATGGCCAATATCCAAAACTCATCTTTTAATGCTTTTTTGATATTTTTAGGCTCAATGCATGAAATAAATGCAACATTATTTATAAGTTTGAGAGAGGATCTAGTGGTTACCCCTTTGGATGGATCACCCAAAATTTTACCACCTTTGACATAGTTGAAGTCCCTTGGGTAGAAGACCTCATTTTCCTCTAGAGCCAAGTCCTTCAAGGCTTCAAGAGGTGAATCTTGTGTTTCCTCTTCTTTGCTTGGAATCTCATCCACCTTTGATGTTTTTTCTCCACTTACGGCTTCAATGATCCCTACATCATCATCATCACAAGATTCCTTCCTCATAAGGAGGTTATCATTGAAAATAACATGTATAGACTCTTCTACAACCAAAGTTCGTTTATTGAATACTCGATAGGCTTTAGAGTTTGAAGAGTAACCTAGAAAAATAGCTTCATCACTTTTTGCATCAAATTTACCTAAATTATCTTTTCCATTGTTTAAAACAAAACATCTACAACCAAAAGGATGGAAATAGCTAATGTTAGGCCTTTTGGATTTTAAAATCTCATAAGATGTTTTGGAAATATCTAATGTTAGGCCTTTTGGATTTTAAAATAGGCCTAATCATTACTCTATTAATTATGTAACAAGCCGTATTTATGGCTTCCGCCCAAAAATATTTAGGTAAATTATTTTCACAAAGCCTGGTCCTAGCTATTTCTTCTAAAGTTCTATTTTTCCTCTCAACTACCCTATTTTGTTGAGGAGTACGATGAGCCGAAAAGTTGTGGCTAATACCATTTTCATTACAAAAATATTCAAAACCCATATTTTGAAATTCGGTTCCATGATCTCTTCTAACATGTGAAATTTTAAGATCAATATCATTTTGGGTGATTTTTGAAAACGTGGTGAATTTTTCTAAAGCCTAATCCTTAGTACTTAAGAAGAAAACCCAAGTGTATCTAGAATAGTCATCTACTAACACATATGCATATTATTTACCACCCAAACTCATAGTCCTAATAGGCCTAAAGAGATCCATATGGATCAATTGTAAACATCTATTAGTAGAAACGTCATTAATGGATTTAAATGAGGTTCTTTGTTGTTTACCCTTAGCACATGCATCACAAATTTTATCTTTAGAGAACTTTAGCTTAGGTAAACCTCTTACTAGATCAAGGGAAATCAATTTCTCTAAAACACTAATGCTAGCATGTCCTAGTTTCCTATGCCACAACCATATATCATTTTCATTATGTGCCAGAAGGCATGCATTGGATGTATGTATGTTGTCTAAATGCACCATATAGATATTACTTATGCGATGACCTATGAGCATTATTTGATTTATTTTAATGTTCATGATTTTACACCCATTAGTGTAAAAAGAACATTAAAACTCTTATCTCACAATTGACTAATGCTCAACAAATTATGTTTAAGACCATTGACATAAAGAACATTTTCAATAAGAGTAGTTGAGAGATTACCAATGGAGCTAATTCCTTCAATGTGGCCTTTGGAATTGTCACCAAATGTCACTACTCCTCCGCTCTTTGGTTTGAGCTCCAAGAATCTGCTCTTGTCTCCGGTCATGTGTCTTGAGCAACCATTATCAAGGTACTAAGAATTTTGACTTGTGGTTTTGACCTTGTAGCATTGCTCCCCCTACAAACAAAGATCAAGCTTTGAATTTTGGTACCAAAATCATTTTGGGTCCATAAACATTAGTTCCCAAAATCTTGGTTCCCTTAGGAATCCAAGAAGCAATAGCATTCATATTGTTAGAAACTATGAGTTTCTTAGGTACCCATACACTCCTAACTCTTTTAGTTTTAGATTGCTTTTGAAAACTTCTTTGTTTGGGGTTAAAGTCTTTCTCTTTACATATTGGGTTTTGAAGAACTACCCTTTTCAAAAGTATTTTCCCAATAGTAAGAGAAGTTTTAAGATTATTCACCTCCTTCGTGTGATAATCTTGGAAATTGGAAAGAAGTTTTCTAAATCGTGATTTTTCTTTTTAAGCTTATTTGAAAGATTTACTAAATATAAAAAAAATTTCCAATTCGTAATTGGTTTTTGAAAGAGACCCATTTTGAAATTTCAAATTGGAAATGTTTTTCTTGTTTTTCAAAATAGACTCTTTGTATTTTTCTACCAATTCATCGTAAACATCTTGTAGCTCATCATAAGCATCATATAATTCATCATAAGTAAAAGATGATGAGTTAGAGTTTACCATTGGTTCCTCCTCAAGGGCCATGAGGCAAAGGTTGGCCACTTCATGCTCCTCATCCTTGGATGACTCCTTGTCACTCCAAGTTGCCATTTAAGCTTTGAGCTTCTTCTTCTTTCTAAAGCTTTTCTTCTTTAGTTGAGGGCAATTGGTGCGAATGTGGCCGGGCTTCTTGCACTCATAACAAATGAGTTGGTCTTTCTCTTCTTCTTTGCTCTTGTTCTTGAACTCCCATCTTCTATTGAATTTTCTTCCACGGTTGGACTTCATGAACCGGGTAAACCACTTGGCCAACATGGGCATCTCTTCGTCTTCCTCCTCGCTTGAATCGCTCTCCTCAAAGGAAGCTTTGAGAGCAATACCAAGCTTCTTCTTGTCCACCTCCTTCTTCTTTACTCTTTTTTCTTCTCTTTTCTTTTCTTCTTCCCTTCCTTGCTTCATGATCTCATGAGTAAGGAGAGATCCTACTAATTCATCGAGCTTCAACATCTTTAAGTTCTTCACCTCGATGATTGCAGTTCTTCCCATCCCATGATTCGGGAAGAGAGTAGAGTAGTTTATGGACAAGTTTATCTTCAAGAATGATCTCACCGAAGCCCTTGAGACCATTTACAATAATTGAGAACCGGTCGAACATCTTAGAGACGCTTTTATTTGACTTCATCTTGAAGTTCTCATAGCTTAGATTGAGGATCCCGATCTTGGTCTCCTTCACGTCGTTGGTGCCCTCATAAGTGGTCTCTAACTTGTCCCGCGCCTCATTTTCACTTGTGCACAAAGACATCTTGGCATACATGTCGGGACTGAGTGCACAAAACAAGATATATAGGGCTTTATCATTGATTTGGAGTCTTCTCCGATCTTCATTGGTAATCTCCACCCTTGTCTTCGGAACAAGTCTTCATTCGTCATCTCTTTTCATCAGAATGGCCGATCCATCTTCACTACATCCTAAAGGACATAGTCGATAGATTTGATGAAGAGTCTCGTCTGGTTCTTCCAATAGGGATAGTTATCCCTATTAAAATAAGGTGGCTTTGTGATCAATTGTGACTCGTATAGATTTTGCATGGAGGTAGAAGCCATGGCAATGAATAGATAGATTATCAAAAGTCTTCAAGGGTCGCCTCTTGTGGATGTTAAGCCTTCAAAGAGTTAGGCTCTGATACCAATTGTTGAATGGAAAAAATGATAGTGATTTGGCCAAGATGAGGTGAATTGGCTATTTAAAATGTGAGGGAGAAAAAAGAAAATTAAAAATTGAAGGACAAAGGCAATTATAGCGGTTCAAGCTTCTAACAAGCTCTACATCCACTACCTTAGCTCCCACTAAGGATTTTCAACAAAATCCACTAGATTTTCTTCCTCTTTTATAGGATTAGAAGGTAACCTTTACAATCGGTCAATCTTTCTACCCAAAGATTGATCCAAGAAATCTCCCAATACAAAGAAGAAGTTGGCAATCTAAATATATCTCTCACAAGATGGATATTGCCCAATTACAATCAAAACACACCCCAAACTCTAAATAAAGATTTACAATGAAAAACTCCAATGAGTTGGGTACAAAGATATGACTATATAAGGCTCAAAGGTTTGGATTAATGCTTGGATGTTTCTTGATGGTTCAATACTTGTTGCTGGTGCTTTGGAGGCTTGCTTTTATTCCCTTGCATTGATTTCTAGCCGTTTGGGTGGTTGAGATCATTATTGTAGCAGTTGGGCTGCATTTTTCGTGCAATTAATGCTCTTAATCAACCATCTGTATCGGTACACGAAGGCCTGTATCGGTACTTGTCTATAAGAAGAAAGAGTTGTTGTGCACAAAATAACAAGGGTGTATCGATATGCGGGGAAGCGTATCAGTACGGTCTCAATGAAAACAAAGGGGCATATCTATACGGAAGAATCCGTATCGATGCAATTTTGCTTGCATGAGCTACTGACTAAACATGTATCAGTACAGCTTGATGGTGTATCGATACAGGTCCAACGGTATTTTAAAATTGGTCTTTCCCAATAACTGACTCTAACGGTTATATCATTAAATGCTGATATTTGAGAAAATCTTCGAAGCCTATCGATACACATAGTGGTGTGTCGGTACGCAATGCTTAAAACTTAAACCCAGTATAAAGGGTGTATCGATACGGAAAGAGCCGTATCGAAACGGATGCTTACAATGACCAATATGTCAAAAATTGTATCGATACGCTTAGAGGCGTATTTATACGCCTGGGCGTAATTCAATAGTTTGGCCTTTAAAACACTTAGAAAAATTTAGGGCTTTAAGTTTTTTTGACTTAGACTCAAATATGCTTTAAAATATTTGTCAGTTTGGGACACTTTAAAAATTTGTTTACTTTACAATTAAGTCCTTGAAAAATATTTGTTATATCAAAATCATCAAAGGTTTTACAACTATCCATGGAAATCTTGTAGCTAATGGCCTTTAGTGTATGGATATTGATTTTGATATCATTATATTGTTTACGATATCGTATTGATAATTCTAATACGATCCTATTGATTTCCTAGTTCAAGAAATCGACAAGGAGCATCCATCAACCTCACCAAAAACTAGGAACAAAGGGGTTATCATCTAAGAGTCGTAAAAGCATCAAATTATTGAGGTGAGTGTAGCCAGAGTCTCGAGATTAGGCTAGGTGTCTTTCCTGATTCCATTGTCATTGTATATAGTATTGCTAACATCATTGTTAAGGAATATTACATCGAACCACTCAAGTAGATTCCATTGGTAAGTTATGGTAAGCCATTACATTGAATGTTGAACATTGATATTGCCATAGCCACTGCCATCACTCATTGTCATTGGATTCACCGTCGGTATAGTCATTGTATTTTTGAAGCATTGGACATTGAACATAGAGTATAGTATGGTCATTGCTATTGTCATTATATATTGATATCGATAAAGTTATTGTCATCAAGACATTGTAAATGAAGCATCAGTCATTGTCATTGTCATCGAACAATGCCATTGTTATTGATATTGTCATTGAACATGGTCACCGGAACATTGTTTATTGATAAGAACATTGAACATGGCTATTGACATTGAACATGAACTATTGATATTGTTATCGGACCTTGGATTTGAAAAGGACTTTGGATACAATTGGCATGCCATAGAATTCATGAGCTCAGTGTACGGGTGGACTACGGTCCTTGGGCTACGGCCTATATTGATTTGGCGAGGCGGAGGGATGTATTGTGATATTGGTCATATTGGCGAGGTGGAGGGACTAGATCATTCATGGATTTGGTGAGGCATAGGAATTCGCGTACCCACTATCCCGAATCGATCCAAGGGTTATTGATGAATTATGAATTTATTGCTATTGAACATGTTCATTACATTGCTTATATTGATTCATTGCATTGTTATTGTCAAGATATGAATTGGAATGCATTTCATTGATATAGTGTTTATTTGTGACTACCTCACTAGGCAAAGTATGTCTAATGCATTTCATTTCATACATTTTAGGTTAAGGATTTTGTCGTTGAAGATCGGAAGTTTTGACGTCGTTGACAAGTCACCACAAGTCTCAAGTAAGTTGTTTTTTCCTTATGAACTCCTAGAATGGTGACAAAGTAGGTGAACTAGTCTTTTATGACCCTTTTGGTATGTATGTATTAAGCATGGTTTGTGGAAGTGTCTAAGGCCCTAAATAACCTATTGGTATAGTGAAAATATGGCTAAAAGTGCATACTTGGCACAAAAAGGTAAAAACCTAGTAAATGGATTCAGATGACTCTAAAATTTGGCTTGCAAGTAGATTATAGCGTTGGAATATGGTTGGTAAAGTTTCATTGCATTTGGACATCAATTGCTAGGTCAAATGGATAAAAAAAACATATAAAAATTGACATTACAGTGCAGGGCGTACCGTTATAGGTCAACCTGTATCAATATGGCCTTTCATATTTGGCCTGGGGAAAATACAAGTTCATCACAGGGTATCGATACAAGTATAGGCGTATCGATACGGATCTTGGTAGGGAGGTCTGTGAAATTAATTGCATCGATACGGACTCAGGGCGAATTGAAACGGGTCATGGTCAAATTCAATGTAGGCCAACCCGTATCGATACAAGTCAAGCTGTATCGATACAAGTTCTTGAGTTTCTAGGAATTGAGTTGTCTCCTTGAATGCGGTATCGATACGGCCCCAATCGTACCGATACGAGTTTGGTCAGTTCTATCTAGACCTTAGCCTTATGCACACCCATACCGATACGGTCCCAAGGTGTATCGATACGGTGGCAGTTAATTTTGTTAAGAGGCATCGAACACAGTTTTAAAATGTTTACAAAATAGTCACTGAATATCGCATGGTCTAATTGGCCAGGTAAATGTTATTGGAATGACATGAAAATCTATAAGATCACTATTATAGTATTGAATTTCATTATTGCATAGTTGATTACACCAAGGGACCCCTATATTATCATATTTATAATTTAGTCCCTAAAACTTGTAAAAGTTACAAATTGGCCCTAATTGATCAATTGATGGTTCACTATGGATAAGTTGGGCTAAGCTTATACCTAGTAATGTTTGAAAAGTGTATCACTGATTGAATTTCAATCTGTATATTGAAATTTTATTGCACTGATCACCGTTTTGTTCACCGGTAGCATTCTACGACCTGGTTCCCGACCAGGTCGGGTGGGGGATGTTGCAACCTACATATACTATATATCTTTATAAATAAAACCAATGAATAAATAAATAGCAAATAAGTAAATAAATAATTAGATATTAAATGATAAATAATATAAGCCCAAAAATATATAAATAGTCCATATACAATAAATGTTCATCTATATTCAAAATTCTTTACCAAAACCCAAAGGCCCAAGTTACATTGCAAAGCCCAAATCTCATTATTTCTCCAACCCATTTATAGCTAAAACCGGTCAAACAAACACAAAAATTCTTATTTCCTGCCCAAATGTGCAACGTGGCATCTCCCTATTCGCCCAGACGCATTTCACGCAAATCATGTGCTTTCTCTTGCTTAGCTGGCATGCCGACGTCAACATGATATCATCCTCGGACAACCCCTATAAATAGGGAGAGAGTGTGTTGTCAGGGGCAATTATGAGCAATTAATAAGAGGCTTAAATAATAATAATAATAATAATAAATATAATAAATATGAGAGAGAACATACCTAAGGGAGCTAAACCGCCTAGGAAGATCGAAGGTTCACCGGAGCAGCCATCGGAGCTTCGATTTGTCGTCAGAGTTAGAGATCGGAGCGTTGTCAATGCCGTTGAGAAGGTAATTTCTTCTGTATTTTTTCTATTCTTATAAAGATAGTAGCACAAAATTAGTTCACATATACATATATAAAAACATAATCGAATCAAAAGAAAAAACGGTGGTTGGGAACTTAGATTTATGGTGGTCGGAGTTTCCAAATGGCGGAGTTGAAAAGGGTTTGGTTCGGGTAGTTAGATTAGGGGTGAAGACGGGTGGTTCTATTGAACCAGGAGTAGGTCTAGGTACTTAGGGTTAAAAATCGGGGTTTTTTTCTAGTGATTTTGAGTTTGAACGGCGGCGGTGTCGGACGAACGATGGCCGAAAATCGCAAGCAGCGGCCGACTAACGGCATAGGATGACCGGCAAGTGGTGGTTGAAGATCTGTGGACGGAGTGTACGGCGGTTTGCTACCAGAGTTACTTGTGTTCTTCATGTTCTTTGAAGAACACGATGAACACTATCCTAAAACCATGGATTTTGGTCCATTTGAGTGAGGCTTCTGGGCTTGTTAAGCGTTTGTGGGAAAGAATTTTAGAGTGAGAGGGAGAGAACGGTAGAGGAGAGAAAAAGAAAAAATGAGAAAGGCCAAAATTTTGGTTGAAATGGCTCTTTAAAGCCAAATGAAACGGTGCATTTCGAAGGACGGGTCAGACCCGGGATCCGCGTGTTTTTACGCGGGTTGGATCTCGGGTCCACATTGTTATTTTAGAATCTTAAGATTGTGGCCTTCAATTTCTCTTGTAACGCATTTCAGCCACTATTATTAATAAAGTCATTTTTAGTTTTCAATTTCAGTCTTGTTTCTTTTAAAATTAATTTTTAATTATTTATTCTAATTGTCTTAATTTATATGAGTGGTGCATATTTTAAATTAGCATATGGTTAATTGTTAGACAATTTAAACACTTAGATTTAATAACTATTTAGAGCCTTAATATTTAGGTTCTTTAATTAGAATTCAATAATTAAATTATGAGAGATAATTGTAGAAAATAAATAAGTATTAAAAGGGAAGCTTTGAAGTTCTAAGTTGGGTAGTGTCTCATTGCAATGAGATGTTATTTAAGGAAAATTTTAAGTATAATATTTGATACCCATTTAAACCTAAAAAAATGACAATTAACCTAGTTAATTAAATTAAAACCTTAATTAGGGCTAGTACTTAAATAATTAGATCCATTAATTAAATTAGGAATATTGTTCAGTTTAGGGTTTTAATATGAGTAGTGCTCAAGCAATTGGGTGTTATTTCATAAATACCCTAAATTTAATAATATTCATAATTTTTAAACAATTCAATTAATTAGATCCATTTTAAGCTAACCTAAAATTAACAAGAAAATAAATTGACCACGCATGAAAACCTTTTATGTTGGAAATATATTTTCAAATATGAATCGAAATGTTCTAAAGTAACTGGATGCTTCCAATCTCATTTTCGGATAAAAATGTATTTTCTTATAAAAGGATATCTCCATTTGGAATAAAAATCCAGTTAATAATTATGATTAAATTAAATTCAAACTATTATTCACAAAAATACCAAAATGCCACGTAAAATTAAAAGGTGCTGATAACGAGCGTTTGTGGGGGTGCTAATCATTCTCCACACGTAACCGACACCCGAACCCAATTTTTAAAGAATGAACCTCTGGTTGTTTTTATGGTGTCCGGTCTACCAAAGTGATCAGTGGCGATTCCAAAATATTTTTCAAGATTAACTAAAGGAAAATCTAATTTAACACAAAAAAATCTAATTTTTTAAGATTAAATAAATAAAAGATAAAACCCTAATTTTTAAGATTAATCTTTAGGCTATTTTCACATCTCGATTTAAAAATGGTCACGACAGTATGCTAATATTAATATAGTTGATTACTGTTTTCATTTTGTTGTACCTATTACAATGTTGGTATAAATTATTATTTTATTATTGGTATACGAATTTAGGTACTTAGTTAGTGAGATGGTTCATAGAATGAGAAATATTATCACTAATATTAGTGTTGTCTCGTATGAACATTACAAACTTTGTTAGTTACTATTATCAATGCAAAGGTTATTTTATTATTATATGGTTATTGGTGTCTCAATTTCTTTTTTGTTATTGACATTTTACTAATGAATCAACATTTGCATAATTATTATTTTGATGGTGGCTCATTCTACATTGATGTTATTATTTTTTATTGTAGAAAACATCGTTAATTATTATTCATTGTAGAAAATGTTTATGAATGTGTCCAAATTTAATCATGAAACAAAGTAATTACAATGTGGTTAAACATTATACAACTATACATATTGGGGTAATAATAAAGTTCAAAAGATATCTCAAGCACAGATTTCTTAATTAAACTTAGATGAATCATATTGTCTTGTACATAATCAGATTCTTAAAATTCTTCGTCTCTAAACAACTACCACTACCACTATTGCCAACGAAATACATAGGATACATAATAGAGAAAAAATGAACAGAATCTTGTAAAAAGAATTCTTGCTTTTGTGAGTTAGATTTTTCTTTCAAGCTCTCAATTTTTCTCCTTAAATCAGTTTATTTTTCGATGTCTTCAACTGTAAAACAAGCTTTCTCTTTCACTTCACTTTGCACACTTCCACTCTCATCCAAATTTGCATTGTTGCTTTGACCAACTGACATAGCCCCATAATTTCTAAGCTTCCTTCGAAGGCTCGTATTCTCCTTTGTTAGATTTCTGTCACTGTCACTATCACGCAATCGTCGTAGTAAATAAATAGTATGCTTTGACATATTATCATTGTACCTTTAAAAATATCCACAACCACGCTAAAATATATAAAACATAAAATTCGAAATTACTAGAACCCTAAACCATTAAATCTGCCATAAAAAAGGTATACTGAAAAATTCTATTTTCAATTTTTCTTACCGGGAAAACCAAACAACCATAATATCTTCCTCCAGGGATTGAATCGCTCCACGCAGTATCTCTAGAAGCCAATTTCTTGCAAAAACACCTTTTATCTTTTTCATCATACACAAACTCTCGTCGTGATGAACTAACAATGTCTGGAAAACTCGGTTTCTCCATCTTGCGATTCGATCCAGATTACTTTGAAAATTATTGACTCACCTTTGATTAACTTAAAATGTCTAAGACTTGAAGTGTTATTACTCAAGGGAATTGATTTGGGTTGAAAGGGAGATATGTAGAAAAAATAGGGTTCAGGATACAATTGAAATGAGAAGAGCATTTGGGGGAGTTTCAGGCTTTAAAAACATGCTTTAAAAGTTCTATTTTTTTTTTTTAGTTTAACGCAACTATTATATTTATTATATGATTTACCCTTTGATATTAATTTAAAGAAAGAAGCTTGACCTAGTGGTTAAGATGAATACATTTGGCCCTTGAAGTCTTGGGTTCAAATGCCATAAGGTTAAATGCAAAAATTGTAAATTTTTTCTTAAATCTTAAACTACCGCGTATTAATTTCTAATTTGGTGATATAAATATAATAAATTAAAATATATATTTAAAAATAATCTAACGTGTATGCCATGTCATCAAATTGTCCACGTGGTTATGCCATGACAACAGACCATTCCACATGTACCTGCTGAATCACCCAGGAACATTGGTGGTCAGTTGACTAACGGTTCTAGTTAACAGAAGGGTGCTTTTGCTAAAAAATGAAACGTTAAGGATAAAATAGCTTCAAAAAAATAAAGGGCCAAAATGACAAAATTGTCAAACGATAGGGGCAAATTTAGGCATTATGTCTATTATATATATACTTTGTTGATTTATCGAGAAATTTAGTGGATGAATGAGGCTAGTCGTGTGTTATGAGTTCCTTTTTATCTTAACAAGTTCAAGATTCGTTTACTTAGTTACGAGAAGAATTTCACATTTTCACTATGTACTAGTTCCGGATACGTTCATTGGTGCTTAAGCGGCTAGTCTCGCTATCGTTGTTCTCCATTTTAAAAATTAAAAATTTCTCAATATTTACAAATAAATTGAGAAAAAAGGGGGAAATTCTTTCACATTAGTGGGGGAATGTCGGTAATGCTCAAGAGAGTACTAGCATGTAATCTAATATACGTGTTCACACATGTCTTTGACACGTACAATGTGTGAATCATTTTTTAGGAAAAAAATTAAGAATTTCTCTTTGTGTTTTTTACATTAGGAAAGAATAATTTCCTTCACTATTTATAAGCTCCGATTTGAATATAGTCATACCAGAATTTAATTGATTTAAATTTGAGGTTTAATTCTTTTAAATTCTGGCCTAATTGCAGCATTTTTCAACTTTGTATTCGGACTAGAAATAAGCTTATATTCGATTGAATAACAGGTACTTGTTACTGCTGCTATTTGGACGGTTCAACGTCTATTACTGCTGCAAATTTCAATCGGTTTCAACATCTATTATGCTGTTGAATTCATTCTAATTTTTAACATTGTTTTAGCGTTAAAAACCATGGATTTAAGCTTTAGTTACTCCTACGTTTTTATGACGTTTTTGTCTTTGAAATGTGCCTATAAATTGAAAGCTTTTGTCCTATTTCTAATTACTCATAAGCAAAGTCATACTTGCATAACAAACACTGTGATTTCAAAAGCTTTTCTAAGCATTTCTCAAATTTTGAGTTTTTTTTAGAGAAGAACAATATCATCAAAGTCTGCTCTAGCTTTCCGGTGTACGAATTTTTAGAGAGATCATACTAACCTTAAAGGGCGTTTATCTATTTTAGCGGTTACACACGTCGGGACGGATTCGTTTCTAAGACAATAATTTACCACGGCACGGTTGTTGATTCTTTACTTCAGTTATTTTTTATTATTGTTCTGCTAATGCTAACGTCTCTTCTAAGGCACTAGTTTACCACGACATGGTTGTTGATTCTTTACTTCAGTTATTTTTTAGGGAAAATTATCCCAGTGACCACCTAACTATTGGTCGCGACTTGTTTTGACCACCCAACTAAAAAAATTTAAAATTTGACCACCAGCCATTAAAATCAAACAGAACGATGACGTGACCGTTAAATTTAAATTTGTATAATTACACATTTGGTCTTTGTTAGTTCTTTATTATATCAATTTAGTCCTAATATTAATTTAAATAAATAAAATTAATCAATCAATCGGGTCACTAATTTGATTTATTTAATATTTACTATATTTATTTTTCACCAATCAAATGATGACACGTGTCACCATCTGGTGGAAGGAAAATTCAAGAACAAGGAAAGTGCTTGGCATGGGATTTGAACCCACAACCTCTTGGGAAAAAACCCAAGACTTTACCTATGCAACAACCCATTTTTTGTGAAATGGAATGCACAGTCTTATATATATTTTATAATGCAGTAAATGCTAGGGAATAAAGAAATAAAAATGACTATAAAGGGATTCAAACCTAAATCACTTGAGATGTGTAAAACCATACAAACCACTTAACCAATTCAAATATTTAATTTAAATGTGAATATATTTTAAATATCTTTAACGTATAGTTAAAGGAAGATTTAAAATGAAATTAAATTTATAATTTATATATTTTTAAACTAAATTGAATATTTTTTATTTTTTACATTTATTTTAATAATTTCATATATATAATATTGAATCGAGTTCTTTAACTTAATTAATACTTTTATTTTTATTAAATATCTTAATTTATTATTAATATGATATATATTATTTAATTAATAATTTTATTTTTTATTAAATATATTAATTCATTATTAATATAATATATATTAATTACATTAAAAATAAAATTATAAATCTAATTTAATTAAAAAATAAAATTATTAAAATAAATGTGAAAAAGAAAAAATATTCAATTTAGTTTAAAAATATAAAAATTATAAATTTAATTCCATTTTAAATCTTGCTTTAACTATACGTTAAAGATATTTAAAATATATTTATATTTAAATTAAATATTTGAATTAGTTAAGTGGTTTATATAGTTTTACATGTCTCAAGTGATTTAGGCTCGAATCCCCTTGTAACCATTTTTATTTCTTTATTCCCTAGAATTTACTACATTATAAGATATATATAAGACTGTGCAATCCATTTCAAAAAAAATGGGTTGGTGTAGTGGTAAAGTCTTAGGGTTTTTCCTAAGAGGTTATGGGTTCATCAAACTCCATGCTAAGCATTTTCCTTATTCTTTAATTTCCTTCCACCCGATGGTGTCACCATCTGATTGGAAGAAAATAAATATAGTAAATATCACCCGATTGGATGATTTTAATTTTATTTATTTAAATTAAAATTAGGACTAAATTGATATAATAAGGAACTAATAAAGACCAAATGTGTAATTATACAAATTCAACTTTAACTACCACGTCATCATTCTGTTAGATTTTAACGGTCGGTGGTCAAAATAGGTCTATTTAAATAGTTGGATAGTCGAATTTTGATTTTTTTTAGTTGGGTGGTCAAAACAGGTCGCGACCAATAGTTGGGTGATTACTGGAGTAGTTTACCCTTTTTTCTATTATTGTCTCGCTAGTATTAACGCCTCATTTTGCAGTAATTTTACTAACAATTTTCTCTTGACTCAAAACTCTCAAACGAGGAAGGAGAAAAATACAATTTAACATATTTCTTGGGTCATTACTTCTTTATATAACTGATTAATAAATCAATTTTTCTAGTAATTGTGTGATAAAATGGTTTAAGTTTTTATCTCTCCTAGAGTCTTTCTTTTTTCCTATTAGGTAAGATTAAAATTAGAATTTATCAATAAAATAATTTATTTTCTAGTAATTGTGTGATAAAATGGTTTAAGTTTTTTTTTTTTCAATGTGATAAAATGCTTTCATTGTGACGTATGATTATTTCTTTTCCCTTAAACCTTAGTAAAAAAATGATTTCTTTCTGGTAATTGTGTGATAAATTTTTTTAAGTTTTTTTCCAATGTGATAAAATGTTATGTTGGGTGTATCATTTATTTGTGCTTAAATTATCTATTTATCTATATCTAAGTTTTAATGATGCACAACTTTTTAACAATCCTAAATTATTAGATTTCGTTTCACTTCCTTGCAAACATGGTTATCTGAATTCAGATTAACAAAGAGGAATAAATAGTGAAAGTCATTGGACCACTAAATGATTTTAATGATTCATGATCTTTTATTTAACCATCGATATTTGACTCATTGATCGATTAATACAGATCGAATTTTGTAAAAGTCTCATATGAGACAACTCTCTCAACCCAGTTTTTTTTGTTCACAATGTTAGAATCGAACTCCTGATCTTACTTAAGGGACCTAACACTTCATCCCGCTAGACCAATTGATTGTTGGTAATGATGCACAATTTATATACATATCAATTGAACAATTAAAAGAATCGAATTCAAACATTAAAAACGGCTTAAAATAAAAATAAGTGCATAAACTATACTTCTTGTTAACTTTAAGTGCTTAAAGTTTTAAGTGGCAAAAATATATGTCTAACGTTTTATTTCATTAATTTTAGGTGTCTGGTAATTAACTGTTGTTAAAAAAATTGTTAACCAATTACAATTTTACATGGGGTAGGTTTTAAGTTATACTTTCATTTAATTATTTTTTATTTTAATAATTTAAAATTTTCAAAAAACATGAAATTATAAAAAATTCTACAATAATTTCCAAAACGCTAAAATCTCAAAACCTGAAATAGGCATTGATGTCACCGTCGAGCCACCCTTTCAGTCGTCAGAGTCAACTGGCCATTTCATTCACCTACCGTTGTTGTAGAACCACCCCTTCAATTGTCGAACCAAACTAGCCATTTTTCTCAACCTATTGTCATCGAAAACCGGCGAATGACGTGTCAATTGAACGTTGAACAATGAATACGAAATTGTCGTTAGACCGGTATGTTGTTCATCGATTTTCAATGAAGGTAGAATGGGGAAAATGGCTGGTTGAGTTTGATGATTGAAGGGGTGGCTCGACGGCGACATCGGTGACTATTTCAAGTTTTGAATTTTTAGAGGTTTGAGGAATTTTTTAAAATTTCATAAAATTTTAGGTTTTTAAATGAAAATAAAAAAAAAACTAAAATTATTGCCACGTGACCTTTAATGACCATGCACCTAAAATTGTAATGATATAAATGTTAGACACCTATTTTTGTCAAAAAAAATAGTTCAAGCATCTAAAATTAACAATAGATATAGTTTAAGTAGTTATTTGTATATTAAGCCTAAAAAGTGCATTTTTAAAAATAAAAAATCCTACTCTTAATCCTACCTAGAGGGAAGGGGAATGAAAGACTCTAAGGGAAGAAAATAGAGTATTTCTAGTTTCCTCATATGAGCATCTTGACTAACCAGCCAAATGAATTTGTTAAAAAAAGTGTGTTGGGCTCAATGATCACCTTCAACTGATGCTTGCCAAGTAGTGGAGAAGTTGAATTTTTGGGTGATTGATTTGTGGAAGCCGAAAATTAAATGACACGATGAATTTATAGTGGTTCGGGCTTCGAACAAGCACCTACATCCACTACCTTAGCTTCCACTAAGGATTTTCCAACCAATTCACTAATTGATTCATCCATTTTTTAGGATTAGGAAGAAACCCTTACAAACGGTTAATCTTTCTACCCAAAGATTAACCAAACACTCTTTACAAGAGACAGAAAATAAGCAAACTAAAATTTCTCTCAAAAGGTATTTGTTTGCACTCTTTAAGCTCTCACTCAAACCTAAACACTTGAGCAAATATGAAATTTTTAGCTCACAAGTGTTGTCTATACAAAGGATGAACAATTAAAGCCCTAAGACACAATTTCTCATCATATAGTTGACATTTGAAGCATTAGTCATCCATAGATGCTTGAAGGTCCATTTTATACTCCCAAATGAGTTCATAGCCATTGGTGACCATTGGGATTGAATTGGAGCCGTTTGGGTCTTTATTTTCCACATTAATTGCAGTTCTGTGATTATCCGTATCGGTACGCGGGTAACCGTATCAGTACGGCCTTCTTTAGAACTAGCCGTTAAGCTTTGGTTAGTTGATGTGTATCGATACGCGTATAGGCATATCGGTACGACCTTTTTTAGAACTAGCCGTTGAGCTATGGTTAGCTGATGCGTATCGATACGCGTATAGGCGTATCTGTACAGCCTACAATTTAAAAGACCGTTGGAAATATGACCATTGATGAGGTTTTGGTAGTTGGGATATATGCCACGTAGGCGTATCGAAACGCCAAAAGAGTGTATCGAAATGACCCCTCTCCATATCGATACGGATAAGGCATGTATCGGTACGAGTTTTGACAGTTTCAAAAACTCGTAGCAAAACATTTAGCCATATCAAAACATGTATACCTTTATCGAAACGGGTACATTAAAATCATAGGTTTGGCTACTTAAAAATGTTTCAAAACACTTCAAAACCTTTTTAAACTTCCTCAAACTTATTTTCAAGTTGTTTTGACTTAAGGCATGTTTTAAATTCTTTTCAATTTAGTCCAAAACATTTTTCAATTTATTATATCAAAATCTATATCTCAACAATCTCCCCTTTTTTATATAATAAAACCAACTTGAAAAATTATTTGGGATTCTCCCCCTTTAAGATTAAAAAATTGAATAAGAGATTTTATATTTTCAAAGAATTTAAAGATCCCTCTTATTCATTTTGAAAAGACAATTTTTCAAACCAACTCTCCCCCCTTTTTGTTATATCAAAAAGAATTTAAAAGACATTAAGCTCAAGAATAACAATAGAGGTTTAAAAATTTTAACTCTATTAAAAGTTTTGGTTTTAAAATTGGCTCCCCATTACTCAAAGCATCAAAATTGTTAGTCTAACAATATGATTATCTAGTTGTCATAGAAAATAAATCTAATAGAAACAAAAACAAAAACAACTAGAAATTTACCAACACTTGAACTTCAAGGGAGGGTGTGAAACCTTTCTTCTTCAAGTGTTCTCCTTCTTGTGTGTATGGAGCTCATTCTCAAATTTGGACTTGTTGATCACTCTCCATTACACCTAAACAAGACAATCATGTAATTTTTCGTATCCAAATTGCTTTAGATCCAAAAACGTTAGTAGCACATAATTTTGTCCCCTTTGGAATCCATTTTTCAATTTCATCCTTTTTAGTTGAAGTACTTAGTCCTTTTGGGACCCAAATACTTCTAAAACATTTGTCGTTTAAAAATCTAGGGGCACTTGATTGTCTAACGTAAAAAATTAATTTTCCCAAATTTTTTTTCTCTTGAAGTTCATCGGAAATCAAATCATTTTCCTTCTTAAGATCATCAATTTCCTTTTGATGGTCTTTTTCCATTGTTTGAAGAAAATTTTGCAAATCTAAAACTGTTTGCTCAAAATCCTTCATTTTTGCTTCAAACTCCAAATTGGTTTTAGAAAGCAAATCATTTTCGATTTTTAACTTTGAAATCAATTTCTTGTTTTTCGAAAAAGAAGTTTTAAACTCAAAAACCAATTGGTCATATGCTTCTTGTAGCTCATCAAAAGTGTAAGAATTTGAACAAGATGAATTATAAGCTACCTCCCCTTCATTGAGGGCCATGAAGCATAGATGGGAAACTTTATCTTCATTTGTGGAGTCTTCATCACTCCATGTTGCCACATACGCCTTCTTTTAAGATGACCCATTTTTCTTGCATTCATAGCTCTTTCGGGGATTCTTCATCTTCTTTATTGATTCATGCTTGGATTCTTCCATTTTGCTCTTCATGAACCGGGCAAATTTCATGAAGAGATAGGTCATCTCTTCATCTTCTTCTTCCTCTTCACTTGAATCTTCATGATGGCATTGGGGGGATTTGAGGACTACGACATTCATATTGATGCCTAGCTTTTTGATTTCCTTCTCCCCATCTTTCTTATCTCTTCCTTCTTCTCCTCTTCATTGTCCTTCTTCATTATTTGATGAGTGGGAAGAGACCCCATGAGTTCATCAAGCTTCAAGGTCTTGAGATTCTTGGCCTCGATGTGGCGGTCTTCTTTGAGATATAGATTTTGATATAATAAATTAAAAAATGTTTTGGACTAAATTGAAAAAATTTAAAACATGCCTTAAGTCAAAACGACTTAAAAATAAGTTTGAGGAAGTTTAAAAAGGTTTTGAAGTGTTTTGAAACGTTTTTAAGTAGCCAAACATGTGATTTCAATGTATCTATTTCGATACGACTAAAGGTTTTTGCTACGAGTTTTTAAAACTATCAAAACCCGTATCGATACGGAGAGGGGTCGTTTCGATACACCCCTTTTGCGTTTCGATACGCCTACGTGGCATATATCCCAACTACCAAAACCCTCAAACGGTCTTTTAAAATACAGGCTGTACCGGTACGCCTATACGCGTATCGATACGCATCAGCTAACCAGAGCTCAAAGGCTAGTTCTAAAGAAGGTCGTACCGATACGGTTACCCGCGTACCAATACGGACAGCCACAGAACTATAATTAATGTGGAAAATAAAGACCCAAACGGCTCCAATTCAATCCAAACGGTCACCAACGGCTATGAACTCATTTGGGAGTATAAAAGTGACCTTCAAGCATCTATGAATGACTAATGCTTCAAATGTCAACAACTATATGATGCGAAATTGTGTCTTAAGGCTTTAATTGTTCATCCTTTGTGTAGACAACACTTGTGAGCTAAAATTGTCATATTTGCTCAAGTGTTTAAGTTTGGGTAAGAGCTTAAAGAGTGCAAACAAATACCTTGTGAGAGGAATTTTAGTTTGCTTATTTTCTTTATCTTGTAAAGAGTGTTTGGTTAATCTTTAGGTAGAAAGATTAACTGTTTGTAAGGGTTTCCTTTTAATCCTAGAAAATGGGACGAATTAATTAGTGAATTGGTTAGAAAATTCTTAGTGGGAGCTAAGGTAGTGGATGTAGGTGCTTGTTCGAAGCCCGAACCACTATAAATTCATCATGTCATTTAATTTTCGGCTTCCACAAATCAATCACCCAAAAATTCAACTTCTCTACCACTTGGCAAGCATCGATTGAAGGTGATCATCGAGCCCAACAATTGGTATCAGAATGAGGCTCAATCGAAGGGGATTAACATCATATTAAGGCAATCAGGCTAGCTCGACCAATATCCATTCATCCGACGAAATGGCGCAATCCATCGACAAGCCACCTTTCTTTGACGGGACCATTTATACTCACTGGAAGACTAGAATGATGTTCTTCATCAAGGCCAAAGATTACAAGCTTTGGGACGTTGTTGAAGATGGTCCATACGTACCACCAAGATGCAAGGCATAATGGAATGTGGATGATCGCAAGAAGATGGAGCTAGATTGCAAGGCTTTGCACATTCTCTTTTGTGCTTTTAGCCCTAATATCTATGAGAAGATGTCTTCTTGTGAGAGTGCCAAGGAGGTATGGGACAAACTTGAAGTCACATACAATGGAACAAATAAAGTGAAGGACCAAGACCGGCCTCCCCAATCTAGAGTATGAGAACTTCAAGATGGGCCTGAAAGAAGACATCGAGAAGATGTTCGATCGTTTCTCCACCATAGTGAATGGACTCAAAGGCTATGGAGAAGTCATTCTGGAAGAAAAGCTTATCCGAAAGCTTACTTACTCCCTTTTCGAGTAATGGGACTCAAAGAAGATCGCCATCATCGAGGCCAAGAATCTCAAGACCTTGAAGCTTGATGAACTCATGGGGTCTCTTCTCACTCATCAAATAATGAAGAATGACAATAAAGAAGAGAAGAAGAAGGAAGAGATAAGAAAGGTGAGGGAGAAGGAAATTAAAAAACTAAGCATCAATATGAATGTCGTAGTCCTCAAATCCCTTCAATGCCATCATGAAGATTCAAGTAAGGAGGAAGAAGAAGATGAAGAGATGACTTATCTCTTCATGAAATTTGCCTGGTTCATGAAGAGAAAAATGAAAGAACCCAAGCATGAATCAAGAAAGAAGATGAAGAATCCCCGAAAGAGCTATGGATGCAAGAAAAAAAGGGTCATCTTCAAAGAATTCGTATGTGGCAACATGGAGTGATGAAGACTCCACAAATGAAGATAAAGTTGCCCATCTATGCATTATGGCCCTAAATGAAGGGAGGTAGCTTTTAACTCATATTGTTCAAATTCTTACACGTTTGATGAGCTACAAGAAGCATATGACCAATTGGTTTTTGAGTTTAAAACTTCTTTTTTGAAAAACAAGAAATTGATTTCAAAGTTAAAAATCGAAAATGATTTGCTTTCTAAAACCAATTTGGAGTTTGAAGCAAGAATGAAGGATTTTGAGCAAAAAGTTTTAGATTTGCAAAATTTGCTTCAAACAATGGAAAAAGATCATCAAAAGGAAATTGATGATCTTAAGAAGGAAAAAGGTTTGATTTCCAATAAACTTCAAGAGAAAAACAATTTGGGAAAATCAAATTTTTACGTTAGACAATCTAGTGCCCCTAGATTTTTAAACGGTAAATGTTTTAGAAGTATTTGGGTCCCAAAAGGACTAAATACTTCAACTAAAAAGGATGAAATTGAAAAATGGATTCCAAAGGGGACAAAATTATGTGTTACTAACGTTTATGGATCCAAAGCAATTTGGATACAAAAAATTACATGATTGTCTTGTTTAGGTGTAATCGAGAGTGATTAACAAGTCCGAATTTGAGGATGAGCTCCATACACACAAGAAGGAGAACACTTGAAGAAGGAAGGCTTCACATCCTCCCTTGAAGTTCAAGTGTTGGTAAATTTCTAGTTGCTTTTGTTTTTGTTTCTATTAGATTTATTTTCTATGACAACTAGATAATCATATTGTTGGACTAACAATATTTGATGCTTTGAGTAGGGGGAGCCAATTTTAAAACCAAAGCTTTTAATAGAGTTAAAATTTTTAAACCTTTATTGTTATTCTTGAGCTTAATGTCTTTTAAATTATTTTTGATATAACAAAAAGGGGGAAAGCTGGTTTGAAAAAATTGTATTTTCAAAATGAATAAGGGGGAGCTTTAAATTATTTGAAAATATAAAATCTCTTATTCAATTTTTTAATCTTAAAGGGGGAGAATCCCAAACAATTTTTCAAGTTAGTTTTATTATATCAAAAAGGGGAAGATCATTGAGATATAGTTTTGATATAATAAATTGAAAAATGTTTTGGACTAAATTGAAAAGAATTTAAAACATGCCTTAAGTCAAAACAACTTGAAAATAAGTTTGAGGAAGTTTAAAAAGGTTTTGAAGTGTTTTGAAACGTTTTTAAGTAGCCAAACCTATGATTTTAATGTACCTGTTTCGATACAGGTATACATGTTTCGATACGGCTAAAGGTTTTTGCTATGAGTTTTTGAAAATGTCAAAACCCGTACCGATACAGGCCTTATCCGTATCGATACGGAGAGGGGTCGTTTCGATACACTACTTTGGAATTTCGATACGCCTACTTGGCATATATCCCAACTACCAAAACCCTCCAAAAGTCATATTTCCAACGGTCTTTTAAATTGCAAGCCGTACCGATACGCTTAAACGCATATCGATACGCATCAACTAACTAGAGCTCAACGGCTAGTTCTAAAGAAGGTCATACCGATACGGTTATCCGCGTACCGATACGGACAGCCACAGAACTGCAATTAATGTGGAAAATAAAGACCCAAACAGATCCAATTCAATCCCAATGGTCACCAACGGCTATGAATTCATTTGGGAGTATAAAAGAGACCTTCAAGCATTTATGAATGACTAATGCTTCAAATGTCAACAACTATATAATGAGAAATTGTGTCTTAGAGCTTTAATTGTTCATCCTTTGTATAGACAACACTTGTGAGGTAAAATTGTCATATTTGCTCAAGTGTTTAGGTTTGGGTGAGAGCTTAAAGAGTGCAAACAAATACCTTGTGAGAGGAATTTTAGTTTGCTTATTTTCTTTCTCTTGTAAAGAGTGCTTGGTTAATCTTTGGGTAGAAAGATTAATCGTTTGTAAGGGTTTCCTCCTAATCCTAGAAAAGGGGACGAATCAATTAGTGAATTGGTTGGAAAATCTTTAGTGAGAGCTAAGGTAGTGGATGTAGGTGCTTGTTCGAAGCCCGAACCACTATAAATTCATCGTGTCATTTAATTTTCGGCTTCCACAAATCAATCACCCAAAAATTCAACTTCTCCACACTTGGCAAGCATCGGTTGAAGGTGATCATCGAGTCCAACAAAGTGCAATTTAAACAATGATTAACAAGAATAATGCTAAGCCCAAATGATTCATTACTACAGAAATCATAGATTAATTAAAATTAAAATAAGTGCTTGAACTATCTCATTTTTTTGGTGTTAAATTTTTTTATCTATTTTAGCTGCACAAACTATCATTTTTACTCCTTTTTAAGGTCAAATGACACATCTTTTTTAACAAAAAATGGTAGTTTGGGCACTTAAAAAGTAAAAAAAAAATTAAACACCTAAAATAAAAAATGATATAGTTTAAACACTTATTTTAATATTAAACGTTGATATATATATATATTGACATATTTGATTTTGATATAACTTAAATGAAAAATATTTTTGACTTAAAAAATTTTACAAAAAAAAAAATTCAAAAGTCCATTAACTTGAAAAATATGTTTGAAAGTTGTTCAAAGGGTTTTTGGCATGCTTAAAATGATTTTAAATAGCCAAAATGTAAAAAACAGGCCTTGTGTACCGATACACTCTTTAGTTATCGATACCCAGTCAATTGTACTGGTACCCATCTTACCTGTACCGATATGACTTTTTGTTTCCCCAAAACTTTAATTTCCAATAGCCAAATAGTGTATCGATACAGCTTTAGCCGTACCGATACACTAGAGGGTGTACGATACACTTGTATAGTGTATCGATACGTAGTGTAAAACTGTCCAACGGCTCTTTCTATTTTGAGGCAGGTAGCAATACTGAAGCCTGTGTATTGATACCGACTTGCCCAGACTGCATTTAATATTGAAAATAAAGTCTCCAACAAGTCTATTCAACCTCCAATGGCTAATAAAGGTCTTGAAGCCATTAGAGGGTTTAAAAGGCATCTTCAAGCAGCTATGGAACAACATGAAACCAACTATCAACATTTAATGTTAGAGAAAGTATTCTAGTGCTCAATTTTCTCATATTTCTTTATAGAACAGACTTGTGAGCTTAATTGTTATATTTGCTCAAGTGTTTAGATTTGAGTGAGTGCTTAAATTGCAAATATTTTTACCTTGTAAGGGTTTTCATTGTTTGCTTGTTTGTTTTCTCTTTGTAAGAGAATGTTTTCAAGACTTTAGGGTATAAATCTTGGTTGTGAGGGTTATCTCATTGAGCCGAGGAAAAGGAAAGACAAATTAGTGAGTTTGTGCAAAAATTCTTAGTGTAGATAACTAAGGTGATGGAGGTAGAGTTAGTTTAGAAGTCGAACCACTATAAATTATTGTGTCGAAATTTTTATTACTTGACTTTTCATCCACCAAAACAAAAATCCAATTCATCCCTCCTAGTACATTCGGTCGATCGTTCGAGCTATCAATGGCCTGTCACACACACACATAACTATATTAAAACGTTTTATATCGATAAAACTCATTCCACATAATCTTAAAAATATAAAAAATAATTATGACACTGAACCAACTCTTTAAACACTTTTTAATAGTTGCAAGTATTAGTATTTATGAAAGGTCATTGATTAATGTACCAAGATCAACATAGATATATAACTCGTATTTTTTTCAAAATTCAAAACTAAAATTTGAAATCCTTAATAAATTGAAAATCAAAGTTATTTATAATTTATCACCAACTACACTTACAAAAACATTTAATTTTGACTGTATATTATAATGCCATTTTATTTAATGCGTCTCGCATTTTTTTTATCAATTTAATAATTAAGTTTCAAGAGCAATTAGGTTTGACCGATTGGTCTAGCTGTTTATCTTTGTTCTCTTGTAGTCTCTTAGATTATGAGTTCTGGACTCACTATGAGCAATTCTTTTCTTCCCCTAGAGTTCCCTCTAGGTATGATTAGATTTAAAATTTATCAAAAAAAAAAATAATTAAGTTTCAAAATTCCAATCTAGAAATATCTAAAAAAAGTTCAAAATTTAATATTCTTTTTTAATATGCTAGTGTGATTATAAGGTAGTATATGTTCAATATTCTTTAATTTTCTGTATTGAATCTTAACTATTTCTTTTTTTTTTTACTTAGAATCTTAACTATTTCTTTTAGTGTATGAATTTAAATCCAAATTTATGTTTTTATGATATAAAAGTAAGTCAATAAATTATAGGAAAAACTACATTGGTGGTCACCAAACTATCACCATTTTCTTGTTTTGGTCCTCAAACTAATTTTTTCGTCAAAATTATTCCTTCTGTTAGATATTTTTTCTGTTTTGGCTGTTTTGGCTCCTCTCCATAAAAAAACTAACAGAATCCCTGGCATGGGATTTTTTATATTTATATTTTTCAAATCAACATTTTCTTTCCTCATCAGCATATTATATAATATTTTTTATTATTTCAATCACCAACCTGGAGGTGACATATGTTACCTCCAAATTTCAAACAAACCAAAGGGGAAAAAATACTCCTTTGTCATCTATGCATGTGGGAGGAATCAAACTAGGGACCCCTTACATAAGGGACCAATGCTTAACCGTTAAGCTAGGTTTGAGATTTGGTTAAATTTTAACCAAACAAATATTTAAGTTATACTATCTTAGCCTCATAAATAAGAAAAATTGCCTCTAGGATGATTAGAACCAGAAACACATTGCACCAAAAGCAAGGGGTTCAACCACTAAGGTATATATCCTCAAATTTAAATAGTTAATTTAAAATGTATTATCACCTTAAAATTAAATCAAATTATTACTAAAATCAATCTAAAACTATTTGTTCAATTTGTTTGGGATTAAAAAATTATTTATTTATTTTTATATAAATGTATTAGATCATTCTAAAAATTAATTAAATGTAAAATAATTTATTCATATACATGTCAATGAATTAAATGTTATTTAAAAAATTATATTTTATCCTAAATAAATATTATAAATTTAATTTTTAGAATTTTTTAATATTAGTTTTATAAAGTAAATAAATATTATTTAATTATTATTTATTAGTTAAAAAAAGTGAAATATAATTCTAGTTTGATCTTCAATTTTAATTACATTTCAAGCTAAAAGTGTTTTAAAAAATTAAAATAATACTTTAAATATAAATAGTTATTTTCAAATAATTCAAAAAATTTATATTCAAAATTTTTAAAATGATCTAAAATATTTTAAAAATATTAAATAATTATTTTATTCCAAAAGAATTGGAAAAATAATTGAGCAGTATTTTGATTTTTTAGGTGATAATAAATCTTAAATTATATATTAGATTTTGTGGATACATAATAAATTCTTAACCTAGTGCAGTAGATAATCATAGAGCTTTTAATTTAAAGTGTTTTTGGTTCAAATCTCCAGAGAGGTAGTTTGCTTATTTTTGTGATTGAGATAGTATAACTTAAATATTTGTTTGGTTAAAAGTTAATCAAATCTCTAGCCTAGCTCAATGGTTAAGCATTGGACCCTTAATTCAAGGGGTCCATTGTTTGATCCTCCCACGTGCAAACAAGGAAAAGGAATGTTGATTTGGAAAGTAAAAATATAAAAAAATTCTATGTCAGCAATTTCATTAGTTTATTAACGAAGAGAGGCTAAAACAAGAAAAGTATGTAAGAGGAGAAATGATTTTGACAAAAAAAAATAGTTGGTAGACTAAAACAAAAAAAGATGATAGTTTGTGACCACCAGTGTAGTTTTTCCTAAATTATATAACCAACTAGATTTTATTTCTACACTTAAACTTCAATTTGAATGAATATACACTCAACTCACAATCCCACCAATTGCTCACTCATTTAATAACAATAATTTCTCTCAACGTATATATCAAAAACTTGTAAATTGAATTTCTTTTTTTTTTGATAATTTGTAAATTGAATTTCAAATTGCGTAAACATCTTAAATTTGAATTTCAAATTTATGAAACTATCAAAGAATCTTTTCCAAACGACAATAATAATGAAATTATAGTAATATTAAGTTATATATTTTTTTCTCATTCACTTATAAGTAATGTTTTACGAAAATATAATAATAATAATAATAATAATAATAATAATAATAATAATTTTTAGAATCATCAACCCTAGCCGTTCAAAGCGTTTTCTCTCTAACCTAAGCGTCTAAATCTTTTTTTTTTCATCTTTGTTTGTCCAGCAGCGACACCAATTTAAATGTTGTTGTCGATAGTCGGTATTTTTTTTAATTTTTAATAAGAGAAATTTTACCTTTGTGACCCGTTTTTTTATGTTTATTGACATATTTTTTGTCTTCTTTCTTGGTCGTTTGACCATTCTTTTCATTTTATGTTTCCTCAGGGGTGAATTCGACGCCACCGCGACTGATCAAGGTGACGCTTATTTGTTATTTTCCCTACTTTGGACCATCAGACTGGATTTGAATACGTGTTCACAATCACTGTTTCATGTTTGCGAATGAACTGTGGTAATGACCGTTTTGTCAACATGCCATAAGGGATATATGCAATTTTTAATGTTAGTGTTCATGGTTTCATCCCTCATCGTCGATTAGTAGTGTTGTTCGTATATAGTTTTTGTTCGAGTCTTTTAGTTGAATTTTTAACCTTTTCATTGTATGGTCCTTGAGTGACTAATTTTTATTTCAATGGTTATAGAAAATGTGCAAATTAAATGTTTAGTTTACGTTTATTGTTGTAAACCCTCGTAGTAATTTAGTACATTTTCCCCTTTTAATAAAACTATCTGTTTTTTCTAAAAAAATAATCATTTTTAAAATATGTTTGTATTAAAAATAAATTAAGGAGATGTTACATGTGGTTGTGAGGGAGTATTATCAATAAATTGTCATAAATTCAAACGGATTTCTGCAACACATAATTTATTTTGATATATTTTTTTAAAAAATGATTAATGAAAAATGAGTAGGAAAACAAAACAGAATGAGGAGAATCTATTTCGTTTTTCCGAGTGTAGGCTTTTTCAATGGTTTATTAATAACAGTATGTGAAATTTGTGTTTGTTATAAAAGATTAATCATTATCATATATAATAGTCTTAAATGCATGCATAAAGAAGTAATCCAGGTTTCATTTTATCATCTAAAAAACAATACTCGAACTTAATATATTTCAAATTATTATTTATACTTATTATTCATTATTTAAACATTAAAAGTTGAGATTTTAATTTGAAGAAAAAAAAAGCAAAATATCACTATCATATGTGCGATTTAAAAATAACTTAATATTAGCTAAAAAAATTTTACAAATCCTAAATTTAATCAACCGACTAAATATGTTCGCTCAATTTTAGCTAAAAGTTAAGTATTACTTTACATAATATTCACGTATAAATTAATTTTATCTAGAAGTTATGTGTAACGGTAATGTGTGGCTGGGGCCCCTATGTGCTCCTGTTGTTTGGTGTTTTTTTTGTTTATGTTGGTGTTAGTTCGATTTTAATATTTGCATAAGTATTTTTTTTAATTTAGGATTAAAGAAATTTTTAATGAGTATTATACAAATATTCGTTTTATATGATTTTTCTAAGAAAATCCTACACGTGCTGACAAAAAAATTAAAATACTGAAAATGGTGAAAAAGGCAAAGTTTATTGTTATTACTGGCATGTGAAAATGACAAATTTATGAAGTTTGAATGGTGTAGGGCCGAATGAAAAAATAAAACCCTAAAAATAATAATTGTATTATTTATAATGTCTTATTATATGGCTGAGGTTAATCAATGCATATAAGCTCCTGTAATGATTATATCATTATTGTTTTTTATTCTTTGAAGTTATTATCATTTTACATTTATTTGCATACAGTATCGTAATTTTTTTGAATTAAGGGGAAAATTACTATTCTTCTTTAAATAATACCTGTTTTAGTAGGCACGCGTTAATATTTCTTTAATAATATTAAATGAGGCATTGATGAAGGTAAATTTTAAAAACAATGAATTATTATCTGGCATGTTATGATTTAATTTTTAAAGCTATTAATTTAGATTTAAATATTTTAAAATCAAAATTTAATTATTTAATTTTAAAATTAACAAAACTTTTATAAGTATTCAAACAGAAAAAGGAGGTTAAATTTAATTTGACCTTTTAAACTAACGAAGACTTGAAAAATATTTAAACTAAAATAAGGACAAATATCTTTTATTCTTTTTCGGTATTCTTTCTTATATCTCAATACTAAAAATTAAATTTAAAACTCTAATCTTAAATTATAAATTTTAAATTTTAGATCTTAAATTTAAAAAAATATATTACACTCTAAATTCTTTAGACTCTAATAAAAAACTCTAACCTTAAACCTTAATCCTAAAATAATAAGAGGGGTGGAGACTTATTTTTCAACTTTAAAAGTAAAAAAAAAAAAAAACTAAAAAAACTAAGAGAACCTTAAAGTAACCAAACCCAAGAAGAAAGATTGTGGTAAAATTAGTTTGTGGGAATAAAGTAAGCCAAAAGTATGAACTAAGATAGGCTGTTTTGAGCATATAAAGGTCGGTTACCATGTGGTTGAGATTTTCAGAGAAATGAGGGGCAAAAGAAAGACAGTGTACAATGACAGAAAAAGCCAATTACTGTTGTGTTGTGTAATAGCAATTAGTAAGAATAAGAACCTCCACTTGCCAGTTTACCACTTTCCTTTGCCAACACCCACCTTTTCAAAATCTGTTCTTTTTCTTCTCTCCATTCTCTCTCTTTCTTAAATTATGAGAGTGGGTAGATTTATTATAAGTAATAATTCCAAACTTTATAAATGAGCCAACTCATCTCTGTTCCTTGTATTGCAGACTACACCACTATATATAATTCATTTCTTCTTCTTATCTTTTGAGAGAGAGGAACAGGAGAACCCGTTTTTAAATCTCTTCTATTGAGTAATGCAGTTATATAATCTATTTCTTGTTTTATATCAGGAATCAATTCTCATGCTCAATCACTGAAATCTTTGTCGGAAGAAAAGATTCAACTGAAAATGGTGAGTGGCTGGAGAAGAGCTTTTTGCACTTCCATTACCAAGAAACAAGACAAGCCTGTTTTACCAGAAAAACAGCAGCAGCAAAGTAATGAAACCAAAACTCCAAGATTTAGCTCCAAGTTTGGGTTTTTCTCCAACCCATCAACCCCAAGTCTTCGTTGTCGAACTACTTCCAACCCATCTTCTTCACTTCCAAATAGCCCCAAACTCCATTGCAAAACATCCCATTTCTCTAATCCTCCTTCGCCTAAGTCCCCTGCCAGTTTCTCCCTCCTTAAGACAACTCTTAACCTTTCCAAAGTAAGCTTCTTTCTCTTTCTTTTTTCACTTTTTGTATTGTTTTGAGCCAAACTTTTGTTTATGATGGTACTTTCTTTCTTTTCTCCAGGGTGACCGATGTAGAATCTGTTCTCAAAGCGTGAAAACGGGTCAAGGTACGGCGATTTTCACGGCGGAGTGTTCCCATTCGTTTCATTTCCCTTGCATCGCCGCCCACATCAAAAAACAACAGTTATTAAATTGCCCCGTCTGTTACGCCAACTGGAAGGAGCTCCCTTTACTTTCCATTGAACAACAACAACCTGGTAAAACATCTCTCGAGAGCATCCACACGAACACTAAGTCGTTCCGGGTCTACAACGACGATGAACCATTGGCCTCCCCTGTTTCCCTTTCTCAGTTTAATCCCATTCCCGAATCCGAAGAAACCGAAAACGACGACGTGGAAGAGGAATTCCAAGGGTTTTCTGCTACCCCAAGGATTGGAGTCCATCCGGGAAATGTGGAGGTTAGGTTGTTACAAGAGACGGCGATAGTGGCAGTTGGGAGGAGTTATGAAAGTTATGTGGTGGTGATGAAAGTGCACGCTCCGACCGCCACGCGAATAGTGAGGAGGGCTCCTATTGACTTGGTTACGGTGTTGGATATTAGTGGCTGCGGGGTGCGGTTGCAATTTGTGAAGCGCGCGATGAGGTTGCTCTTATCTTTGCTTAGCGAAACCGACCGTCTGTCGATTGTGGTTTATTCGTCAGGTTCAAAACGGTTATTGCCGTTGAAACGGATGGGTTCCGACGGACGGAGATTCGCGAGAAGGATTGTTGACGCGCTGGCAAGCAACGGACAGGGGACGAGTGTCAACGACGCGCTTAAAAAGGCGGCTAAAGTGCTGGAAGATCGGAGAGAGAAACGCCGTGGCAGCATCTTGATCTTTTCCGACGGTCAGGATAAACCGTCCCAAAGGAATTCCACCACCAATCACAACCTCCCGGTTGTTTCAACCACGCGCCTGCAGCAGTCAGATATACACGTGCACTCCATCGGTTTCGGCGCGTGCAGTCATCCTCCAAACGACGGCGCTTTTTGTAAAATCTTGAATGGTCTTTTAGGCGCAGTTGTTCAAGATGTCAGACTCCAACTGGGATTCGTATCCGGTTCAGCCCCAGCCGATATTTCGTCGGTCTATTCTTTGACAACCCGACCGGCTTTTGTCGGGTCGTATTCGGTGCGGGTCGGGGATCTACACTCGGGCGAGGAGAGAGAACTATTGGTGGAGCTGCAGGTACCCGTATCAACCAGCGGGTCCCACAGGGCGATGTCCGTACGGTCCTCTCACCGGGATCCATTTACCCAAGAGGTGGTCCACTCGAGGGATCAACGGTTGATGATACCTCGACCGCCGCAGTTGGTACGATCTTCGTGTCACACCATCGAACGGTTGAGGAACCTCCACATCAGCACGCGAGCGGTTGTGGAGTCCCGGCGTTTGACGGAGCGGAACCATTTATCGGTGGCGCACCATTTGCTGACCTCGGCTCGAGCCTTGTTGATGCAATCCGGTTCTAGTTCAGCTGAGGAATTTATCCGCAGGCTGGAAAGTGAGTTAGGCGACTTGAACGGGAGGCGCCGGCGAGAAAGGGTAAATAATACTAATAATAGTGAGGTGGAAGATAAGGCTGAGCCGTTAACACCGACGTCGGCTTGGAGAGCCGCGGAGAGATTGGCTAAAGTCGCAATAATGAGGAAACATATGAACAGAGTTAGTGATTTGCATGGATTTGAAAATGCCAGATTTTAATTTATTTTCTTCTTAATCATTATTCTGCCATTTTCGTTTTGTAAGCTGCAAAATTTATATAAAAAAAGGATTGAGATGCGATGCATATTAATTGCAGTAGAAATTAGGGGTAAAAAGTGAATACGGGTCGAATTTTTTTTTATAAAAAATCGTTTTTTAGTTATTCAGGTCGGTTAATATTCAATTACACTAGTAAAAACTTTGTTTTATACACTTTTAGAACTTCTCCCTATAATTGATATTTTGTAAATTCAATCGTTGAATTTATCCATGTAATTTTATTTATTATACATGACAAATTTTAAATTAATTTGATCTTTATAATATCCAAACTAATTATTAATATATATTAACGGTCATAGAATTTTATATAAATTAAGTAATTAGATATTTTTAATTTATTTAAAACTTTATACATATAATCTATGTGGATAGAATAAAAAATTAAAGATTAAATGGTTAAAATATTAAAAGTAGAAAAAAACTTATAAGAGTAGAAAATTCACTCAATTTTATAATAATTTATTATTATTATTATTATTATTATTATTATATATTGAATAGGTTATATTGAAAAGAAAGGGATGGTGACTTGAATTGAATGAGGACAAAGAGTAGTAGATTGATGGGCCCTTTGTGCAGGAAGAAAAGAACAGATAGTTCAGAAGACCATTTCTACCATTGATACAGTTCAGTCCCCCCCTCCCTTTTTGTTGCTTCTTATCATTGTTTTCAGTTGTTTTTATTATAATAAAAAATTAAAGAAATAATATACATTAAAATAATTGAAATAAAAGGAGATATTTTAAGCTTTTCTTTCTTTCTGAAAAAAAAGTGAATGATTGTATGGTTGGTGGGTCAAAATCAAAAGGATGCTTAAAATGATGAGATGGGAGAGTGACTAATGGGTACTTCTTTCATTTCATTTGTAGTGTTTTTATTATGTGAGCTGTGAATGCTTTTTTCTTTGGAAGATGCCAAATGCTTTTTCATTTCATTTGTTTGATTTCATTCCTTTTTCTTTTTGAAATGTGAATAAAAAAGTTTAATTAAATTGTCACAAATATAGGGAAAGGTGCTCATGGGTTTCCAATTCTTAAGGCATTTTGGGATTTATGTTTATAAAATTAATGCTAAAGTTTTGAAAAGAATGAAAGGAATGATGATTTTATTCACTTGTTTTTAATAGGTTTAAAGAAAAAAAACTCAAATTATGTTTTTTATAGTTAAATTATTATTTAAATAGTTAAACTATTATTTCGAAATTATTTAAAATATTTTTTTATCAAATTAAATACATAAATCATGTTTTTTATTTTAAGTATCTAAGTTCTTTTTCTAAAAGCCACTAGTTTTATTTAAAAGTGAAAATATCCAAGACTACAATAGAGCTTACAACCATAATCGTAATTTAAACACTTAACTTGAACAATTTTCTATAACCCAAAAAACTAGCCACTTGAGATCATACAAGGACCATATAATGAAAATGTTAAAAAACCTAACTAAAAAGGCTTGAACAAAAGATAGATATGAACAAATCTGACAACATCGATAAATGAACCATAAAAATTAATCAAACTGCTGAAATACCATCGACAATCGCGAATCAGAGCTGAGCATTGTGAGAAAGCTATCCACAAACGTGAATCGCTTACCCAAATCCAATCCAAGAGTCCAAAGCATGGAGTATCAACAAGGTGACAAATCAACGAAATCTTGATCAGTCGATACAACGTCAAATCCAACCCTAAAAAACAAAAGGGTAAACTACTTAGGTGACCACCCAACTATTGGGTCAGACACGTTTTGACCACCGAACTATAAAAATTTTAAATTTGACCACCCAACTATTTAATTAGACCTATTTTGACCACTCAACTATTTAATTAGAACTATTTTGACCACCGGCTGTTAAAATTTAACAGATGGGTTACGTGGTTGTTAATAAAAATTTGTATAACTACACATTTGGTCCCTACAAGTTATCTATTCTATCAATTTGATCATAATTTTAATTTAATTTATTGGAGGAATTTAATTAATTATTTTTTATTTAATAATTTTATTTTCCTCCTCAAATCAAGTGGTGACACGTGTTACCTGATTGGATGAGTCTTAAGCGTGTCATATTCGAGTCCTCTCAATTCATATTTATTTTCTTTTTCTTGCATTAACAGCAAATTACATTGTGTATTTTATAACACAATTCACCACTTGGTTTAGTGGTTAACTTGTGCCATTCACTCAAAGGAGTCCTATTTTCGAATCCCATCTAAGCCTATAGCTTTTTTACTTTTATTTTCTTCATCCAATCAGGTGATAGAAGAGAAAAATAAAATTATTAAATAAAAATAATTAATTAAATTCCTCCAATAAGGTGATGACACATGTCGGCACCTAATTGAATGATTAATTTATTAAATTAAATTAAAATTAGGATCAAATTGATAGAATAGATAACTTGTAGGGACCAAATGTATAGTTATATAAATTTTTATTAACAGCCACGTCACCATCTGTTAAATTTTAACGGCCGATGGTCAAAATAGGCCTAATTAAATAGTTGGGTGGTCAAAACATTTTAGATCCAAAAATTGGATGGTCACCCAGGTAGTTTACCCAAAATAAAAAAGGACAATCAAACTACTGATAAAGGAGAACGAAATCGTGCCATAAAAAAAGAAAATGTCATAAAGGCATAGAAAAATGTGCCATAGAGATAGAATTATTTTATAAAATTTAAAAAAAGCAAAGAAAAAAAAAGAGATAAGTAAACAAAGAAAAAAAAAGAAGTATCAGCGGTCGATAACTAACAATAACGCTACTGCTATCGTCGGCCAAGCAAAATGAAAAAAAATAAAAGTTGGGTAGAGAGAGAAGTAGGATAAGCGGTTTAACCTTATTTAAAATTTATAGTATCTAAATTATTTTTATTAAAACTGATACATAAATCTTTGTATCACATCTCATTGGTCAATTTTTTAAACTAAAATAACGATGGAATTTAAAGAATGATTATGAAATAATAATTTAAATATTTTTTAAATAGTATAAAGATGATTATAATGTAGTATCTGTATAAATATTTTTAACCTTTTGGCAATACGCACACACATTACAGACAGAATAATTGAGCCCGAGTCTCTTAGAATGAAAATTATCTAATTTTTCACTAGAACGGTTATTGGGTAATAATTTAAATATATTTTTTACTTTAAGCCTTTTAATATATAGATAATGTGCGGCTAATGTGTCCCGCACTAAAAAAAATTGCTCTCTTAGTGCCACTGCCAAAACAAAGGAGTCCAAAATCATCCAAATTACTAATCAAAACCTTCTTGCAAGACTGGACCAATGTATAAAATATTTCAAGGTAAAGGGAGACTTTGATCTTTGGAAATTATTGCGGAGGCTATTCAAATATTGCTTGCTTGCGATTGGAAGGTACATTCCGACTTATAAGACGATATCAAAATAAAGTTATAGACGTTCTTGCCAGACTGAGTCATGATAAACTATTGGTGATGATCTATGACCTTCTTCTGAATATTGTGAGGGAGATGTTGTAACTCGAAAATTAATTTGAGTTTATGTTTTTATATTAATACAAAAGAAAGTTGTATGTGCTTAAAAAAATTATCTCCAATCGAATTAAACTAGTAAATATTACTTTATATTCAATTTTGATATTTATGTATAATGCGATATCTACATTTTTTTGTGCAATCAAGTATTTAAATATTTTTAATGCAATTATGTATCTAAGTTTTTGTTGGAAAATAAATAATATGAACTCACACTATAAGAAATAAAGCAAATGTAATATGATGATAACCTTTATTAAAACACTTCTTCTTTGTTATTTTCCACATTCATCCTATATCACAACAAGTATTTATAGGATAAAAATACATACGCAACATAACAAATATTAATTCAAATTAAATAAATTTAATTACTACTAAATGTTTGTAAACTACAAACTTATGTTTAATTAACTAAACTGACATCTATTAATAACCTTATTAAAAACAAGTTTAACTTCTAACATCCCCTTAAACTTGATTTTCACTCACTCCTAGCAAACTTCGAAACTTGCAGAATATATCATACTTTAGGGGCTTGGTGAAAATATTTGCAATCTGGTCAAGCGAACTTACGTAATTGTAATTCTCATTTTTCGTCCGGACCTTTAGCCCAAAAAATAAATTAAAGCCCAAATGTCCATTTACAAACCATGTCTATCAAAAGCGAAATCCATATAAAAAAAATCAATTTTCATTAAACCAATGCCCAATTTTCATTGCAAAATCTGATTGCCTACCAAATCTTAAACCCATTTACAATTATCATGACCCAATTCTAACCCTTAAACCCAAAGGCTACCCAAACCATTACATAGCCCAAGATGCCAAAGACAACCTTAAACCCTTGATGCACCCTTTGTCCCGAGCCTCCAACAGACCCCCAGCAACTTTGGTGCACCCCTCTGAAGCCTGAACCGAGCAGCCCTTTGTTTCTTTGAGTGCCGCACACCTGTGCTGCCTTCCCTTCGGACCGTCGAACAATTGCATGCAATATCACAAAAATAGAAAGATTAAAGACATTGAAAAATAAAAAAAATCAGAGAACCCTTTTTTTTTCTTTTTTTATTCAATCTGTAATTTAGTTATAAAAATCAAGTCAAGACAATGTAAAGAAAGGAGAGACATTATCAATACAAAGAAAAAAACAGAGCATTCTAAATATTCTTTTTCTTCTTCATTTGAATAGGATTTAGAGCTTATATTTTGCTTTTAAAAGAAATGGGGTATTGATTTTTCTGGAATCAAAAGCAAAGGTGTTTTAAAAGAAATTTTGAAATTAAAAGTGGGTTTTTCATACTCTTTATCAAATTAAAAAAAAAAACAAAGTTTAGGGGTTTTAAAATTTTACCTGGGTTTTGAGAAAAGGGTCGCCGAAAGCCGTTATTTCTCTCTCTTTTCGTTAACCGTCGTCGTGGTCGAGGTGGCGTCGCCTATAAACGACGTCGTGTGTGATAGAGGGGGGACTGTTTCTGAGGGTTGTCAAAAAGGAAATTTAGGGCTGCTTTGTTTTCTTCTTGCTATGTATACCGACTTTTGTGCACAACGTTTTAAGTGGAAAAAGATCATCTTGTTTTACCTTTGGGGTTATTTCCTCCTTTGGTTTTGTTTACTTTTAGTTTCATACATTTTAGTTTTTTATTTCCTCCTTTACTTGCTGTTTTAGTTTGTTTTTTTCTTTTTAAATCCCTTCCCCCGTTTTATTTGCTTTATAGTACTTATATGTTATATGTATATTATATATATTTTATATTACTCATATGTTATACTTATACTCTATGTTATTCTATAGTATATTCTTATATCATGTGATTTATGTATATTTATATATTTATTTAATTTCGATTGTTTGATCACGATTCACCTACGGTTTTATAATGACTCGCAACGATCTGTATTATTCACCGCATGTTTAATTTAGCTAACATTTAACTTATTAACATCAAACTTTTAATTTCCGTATTTATTTTTTTTGCTTGTTTTTATTTCCGTATTTACTTTATTTGCCTTTACTTACGCCATTTCCTTTCTCTTGCCTTATTTATTTGTTAGCACATATATGTTTTATTTTATTCCATGTCTTTTGTTAGCTTTTTGTGCCATACATTTAATCTCTTTTAATTCTACACTTACCTTAATGAATTTTAACTATAAAAAGAGATATTTATTAATTCGAATATTTGAGGTTTTGATATCTTGACTTAATGGATATCGACCGAATATTTGAATTAATTTATATTGTCTAAAGGTCAAATTTAAAAGGAATAAAATTTGATAATTAATAACATTATTCTTAACTGTTTGCAACATGCATAAAGATGATGTACTTGATTCGAACCATAAATTAACATAGAAGTCAGTTTTATTCGATGTCAGTTTAATCTATGGTTTGAATGTATAATCACCCTTATTAATTAAAGGACTAATTAATTCGAACTCACCAAATGTTAAAGCTCACTTAATTAAAGCATATATTCGATTAAGAACATTTAATTAAATTCAATTTAAATTTTAATAAATTTCATCGACAAAAGCAACATATGATTTGGTACCAATTTCGGGCATGATGGGGGTGCTAATCCTTCCTCACACGTAACTAGCTCTCGAACGAATCTCTGGTTTTATCGTATCCGGTCTACCTAAACCAAGTGACTGGTGGCGACTCCAAAAAATTTTATTTCAAAATCTCGTGACACTTTTGAATTTTTTCAAAAACGTCGCTACAACATGATGACTCCCCTGGGAAAATTTTTTTGAGAGTTAGACCAAAAATCATACGTTGCACTTATCGATGGAAATTTTTGAAATTCAAGTTGATTTTAATTAATTTGTTCTTTTTGAAGACAACACTTTAATTAGGTGGGCTTTGATAGTTAGTGGTTTTTCATTAATTGCTCATTTAATTTACAAGGAATTATCGACATGTGTTGCGTCATAATCATCGAGCTTTCTACCCAGCCATGTCCTTTGAGTGAGAGTGAAACGCCACATACCCACGTGAGCAGCCCTCTACGAGTCAGTAATTCACTCTCGGAATCTACGCCTTTTGACACGTGAGCAACCCTCCACATCACTAGATCATGTTTTCCCTCGAACCGAATTCGATTCGTAAGCCTGTAATGGGCCAGAATTGGGGTTCTTGTTATTTTAGTAGGTAATAAGATAGGTTCGAGTACCCTTTTTTAGAACCGAACCCACATGTGTTAGAATCTAAGAAGCCCACCCCATTAGAGCAATGCGATAACCCTAGAAACCTAGAATATCATGCGATAAGGTTTATTTTATGTTAAAGCATGCGGGTATATACCATTATAGGTAAGATTTATTTTTATGCAAATAAAACATGTTGGGTAGCAAGCATGTCGGGTAGGTTTTCATCCCGTGCAACATTTTTCTATTATTTCCCTTTAATTATTTTATTCACACTAACTTGTGTTTTTTACATTCGCATCACATTTAATATTCATTTGCATGGTAGTTGCATGGCATGACCATAATATGTTAATTATTCATTCACTTGCGTTAATACCTTTGCATTTAGACATAAAATAGTGCATTTAGGGGGCATACATTTTTCATTTATCATCATATCGTTCGGAATAAAAGATCATCCATTTTCAAGAAAGAGGATGCTCTAGTCAATGAAAACAATGACGACCTTAATGACTCACAATTGCGAGCCAAATAGTGTAAGTGATTCCATATTAGGGGACCCGAGCACCCTACTGGTAAGTTTACAATCTTAAGCCCATAGGTGGTGGAAAATCTTTTGTAAAGGCAAAAGCTTGTTTGTTGTCATATCAATAAAAGATACATCTTTTTGCAAACATCATTTTGTGTATATATCTATCTATTTGGTCCACATACATCAATTGCACGAGGGACATTGATTTTGACTCAAAGATTGATTTCGAGCAGCCTGTGTTTAGAGGAAATCGGAAGTTGTGAAGATGATGAATATGTGACTTACATTCTAATTTAATTTTGTCAATTGTTAAACATATGGGGCATTAATGTTCTTGGGAGAACGACAAAAAAATCTTCCGTAAAAAATAAAAAAATCTCGAGAGCACTCCGTTCTAGCCTTTAAGGTTAAGTACCTAATAAGGTAGCAATGCTCCATCTACTCTATATCTTGGCTTCATGAGTGATTTTCAAATCTTGACAAAGGCAAAAGATTGTTTTTTGTCATTTCAATAAAAGATGCATCTTTTTGCAAACATCATTTTGTGTATATATCTATCTATTGGGTCCACGTATAGCAATTGCACGAGGGGCATTGATTTTGACTCGAAGATTGATTCCGAACATCCTATGTCTAACGGAAATTGGAAGTAGCAAAGATAATGAATATGTGACTTACATTCTGATTTAATTTGGTCAATTGTTAAACATATAGGACAATAATGCGTTTGGGAGAGCGACAAAAAAAATATTCCATAAAAAATGAACAAAAAATATCCCGGGAGCACTCCGTTGTAGCCTTAAGGTTAAGTACCTAATAAGGTAGCTATGCTCCATCTACTCTATATCTTGGCTTCATGAGTGATTTTCAAATCCTGACAAAGTCAACCAACTAATGAGATGAAATCCCGAGATTAAAATTAAATCAAAAAGGCGTAACAAAAAACACTTCAATGTTCGAAGACTAGTAAAAGAAATCTTCGGATAAGAGTATAGAAATTTTAGGGCACTCCATTGTAGCGAAAGGACAAATAAGGTAGCAATGCACCATCCAAATAAAAAACCTTAACTTCACGAGTGATGACAATTTTTTCAAATCATGACAATGTTGAGTAGCTCGGGGTTTTGTTTTTTGCTCCATCATTTATTTCGAGCCAAAGAAATGTGATGGGTTGACTTCCCCAAAACATATAAATAATAAAGGTGAAACCTAAAAAAAGTAAATCTAAATCGGTTAAAAGACCAAAGTAACTCGGAAGTTACTTCAAATCTTCAGTCCTCAACTCAACTTTCGAGGTCTCTTGGACACATGATGCTTGAGGCAATCCCAGTAATCCGTTTCAATGTTGCTTCTACACTTGATATTTGGGGTATCTAATCTAGCTTGATATATTCATAATCTAAAGAGAAAAAACACAGTTTCCTAAATAAGAACCTCACATTGAAATTAGAACACGTGGTCTAAGATTTGTAGTGAAACAAAAGATTTCTCTACATTACTTCACAAAGAAGTTCAAAAGTACATGGACAAACAACAAGTGTGCCATCTGATTGCACAAGAAAAGACTATTTCTATGAAAGAAAGCACTCACGAGTTGACATTTGCTTAGGGATGTGACATTTCATAAGAATATGGTCAAACCCATGAGAGGTTGGGTATCATTGCATACAAAATGGCAAGAACTATTTAATCAGTCAGCAAGACAAAACTTGAGCAAAAACAAGACCAAGCCACCAATATGACCAATTGGAGTCATAGGGCATCCCTTTGAAATTCTAAATCAGGTCCAACAACATTGGATGTCATTCATGAAATGGGCAACCTTTTGAAAGTCTAAACATGGCCAACAACATAGGAGCTTGATATATTCATAATCTGAAGAGAAAAAACCCAGTTTACTAAATAAGAACCTCATATTGAAATTAGAACATGTGGTCTAAGATTTGTAGTGAAACAAAAGGTTTCTCTACATTACTTCACAAAGAAGTTCAAAAGTACATGGACAAACAACAAGCGTGCCATTTGATTGCACAAGAAAAGACTATTTCGACGAAAGAAAACACTCATGAGTTGACCTTTGCTTAGGGAGGGGACATTTCATAAGAAGATGGTCAAAACTATGAGAGGTTGGGTATCATTGCATACAAGATGGCAAGAACTATTTAATTAGTTAGCAAGACAGACTTGAGCAAAAACAAGACCGAGCCACCGATATGACCAGTTGGAGTCATATGGCATCCATTTGAAAGTCTAAATCATGGCCAACAACATTGGATGTCATTCATGAAATCATCATGCATTTAGGATAAGTGCATACATTTTCATAAAGTAGGTGTATACATGATAAGTGTATCTGCTTTACTCATATATAAAAACATGTCCAATGAAGAAACAAAGAGCCTCAATCAAGGAAGACAACAACGAATGGCGAACCCTCAATAATGGAGGAAGTCGAACCAACAAAAGAGTTAAAACCCCGAGATAGAGGATAACAACAACAAAATTCAAATTTTGAATGAACAATTACTAACTATTGCTTACTTTCATTTTTCAGATCTTGTTTCTCCATCAGTGGTGTAGCGGATCAATCTTTTTCTACAAATTAACCTCTTTCTCTTCAGATCTCAACTCTCCATCAGTGGTGTAGCGATCATATTTTTTTTCTTCAGATTTTACTTCTCCGTCAGTTGTATAGTGGATCATCTTTTTCAAATCTTGTCTCTCCATTAGTGTAGTGGATCATCTTTTTCAAATCTTGCCTCTCCGTTAGTGGTGTAGTGGATCATATTTTTCTCTCCGATCATGCCTTCTCATCAGTGTTGTAGCTTGATCAAAAGTAACTTTTCGATCATGCCTATTCGTCAATGTTGTAGCTTGATCAAAATTTATTTTCGATCATGTCTCTTCATCAGTGTTGTAGCTTGATCAAAACCAAATCTTCGATCATGCCTCTTTGTCAGTGTTGTAGCTTGATCAAAACTAACTTTCTGATCATGCCTCTTTGTCAATGTTATAGCTTGATCAAAATTTCTCTATGATCATGCCTCTTCGTTAGTGTTGTAGCTTGATTAAAACTAACTATTCAATCATGCCTCTTCATCAGTGTTGTAGCTTGATCAAAACTAACTCTCCGATCATGCCTCTTAGTCAGTGTTGTAGCTTGATCAAAATTTCTCTCTGAGCATGCCTCTTCGTTAGCGTTGTAGCTTGATCAAAATCTAACACTCCGATCATGCCTCTTCGTCAGTGTTGTAGCTTATTCCAAAACTAACTCTTAGATCATGCCTCTTCGTTAGTATTGTGTTTGATTGAATTGACCTTCTTCTTTAGATCTAGTCTCGTCGTTAGTGGCGTAGCGGGTTAAACTCATTTCTAGATCTGGCCTCCTTGTTAGTTGTGGAGTGGGTCACTTCAATTTACATATTCTACTTCTCCAAGATCAGCAGAATGGATCAACCAAATATCAAATCTTTCATTTAAAGTAAAGTTTTAATTTTACAATTTCAAATAAAAGCAAGTTGAGAACTTATTCTGACATAGCACCTTTAACTTTTGAAGATCACATCTTTCTGATAAAAAGATGGAATAGATGAGTCGACCAGATCATGTCTCTCCATCGATGGTGTAGCGAATCAACAAATACGTTATATTTTTTGGAGAAGATGAAAGATGGATCAGTTAGAACTTAAATGAGTTGTATCAAGAAAGAGGAGTTCCAGCTTGACCGAACAAAAATGACTATCTTTTAGTCTTTCCTCTATTGTCGTTCCAGAACTGAAAGACACCTGTAATACCCATTTTTCTTTCCGGCCTTAAGCTCAGAAAATAAATTAAATTCCAAATGTCCTTTTACAAACCATGTCCATCAAAAGCAAAATCCATATAAAAAATCATTTTCCATTAAACCAATGCCTAATTTTCATTGTAAAATCTAATTACCAAACTGCCTACCCAAATCCTAAACTCATTTAGGATTACCATGACCCAATTCTAACCCTTAAACCCAAAGGCTACCCAAACCATTACAAAGCCCAAGCTAGTAAAGACAACCTTAAACCCTTGATGCACCTTTTTTCTCGAGCCTTTAATAGACCCCCAGCTACTCTGGTGCACCCCTCTAAAGCCTGGACCGAGCAGCTCTTTGTCTCCTCGACTGCTGTACACCTGTGCTGCCCTTTTTGTTCTTCTTTTTGTTCTTATTAGATCTGTAATTTGGTTATAAAAACCATAGAACCCTTTTTGTTCTTCTTTTTGTTCTTATTAGATCTGTAACTTGGTTATAAAAACCAAGTCAAGACAATGTAAAGAAAAGAGGAGAGACATTATCAATACAAAGCAAAAAATAGAGCATTTTAAATTTTTTCCTTCTTTGTTTGAATAGGATTTAAAGCTTATTTTCTGATTTAAAAGCAAATGGGGTTTTGATTTTTCTGGAATCAAAAGCAAAGGTTTTTTTAAAAGGAATTTTGAAATCAAAAGTGGCTTTTTCTTACTCTTTATCAATTAAAAAAAAAACAAAGTTTAGGGGTTTTAAAAATTTACCTAGGTTTTGAGAAAAGGGTCACCGGAATCCGCAATTCCTCACCCCTTTCGTTGACCGCCTTTGTGGTCGAGGTGGCGTCGCCTCTGAATGGCGCCGCGTGCGATAGAGGGGGGACTAGGGCTGTTATTTCGTTTTCTTCTTCAAATGGATGATCCTACTTTGTTTTCTTCTTGCTATGTATACTGACTTTGGTGCGCAGCATTTTAGGTGGAAAAATATCAACTTGTTTTAATTTTGGGGTTATTTGCTCCTTTGGTTTTGTTTAGTTTTAGTTTTACACATTTTAGTCCTTTTATTTGCGTATTTACTTACTGTTTTAGTTTTGCTTTAAAGTACTTATATGTTATACTTATACTCTATGTTATTCTATAGTATATTCTTATATCATGTGATTTATGTATATTTATATATTTATTTAATTTCATTCGTTCGATCACGATTTGCCTACGATTTTTTAGTGACTCGCAACGGAGTATGATCCGTATTATTCATGGCATGTTTAATTTAACTAACATCAAACTTTTAATTTTTGCATTTATTTATTTGCTTGTTTTTTATTTCTGTATTTACTTTATTTGCCTTTATTTACGCCATTTCCTTTCTCTTGCCTTATTTATTTGTTAGCACATATATACTTTATTTTATTCCATGTCTTTTGTTAGCCTTTTGTGTCATGCATTTAAATTGTCATTTATTTAATGTCTTTTAATTTCATACTTACCCTGAGGCTTAATGAATTTTAACTATAAAAAAAAGATATTTATTATTTCAAATATTTAGGGTTGCGATATCTTGACTTAATGGATATTGACCGAATATTCGAATTAGTTTATATTGTTTAAAGGTCAAATTTAAAAGGAATAAAATTTGATAAGTTATAACATCATTCTTAACTGTTTGCATCATGCATAAAGGTGATGTACTTGATTTGAACATAAATTAACACGATAGTTAGTTTTATTCGATGTTAGTTTAATCTATGGTCTGAATGTATAACCACCCTTATTAATTAAGGACTAATTAATTCAAACTCACAAAATGTTAAAGCCTACTTAATTAAAGCATATATTTGATTATGAACATTTAATTAAATTCAATTTAAATTTCAATAATTTTCATCGACAAAAGCAACATATGATTTGGTACCAATTTCGGGCGTGATGGGGTGCTAATCCTTTCTCACACATAACCAACTTCTGAACCCATTTTTAAACGAATCTCTGGTTTTACGGTGTCCAGTCTACCTAAACCAAGTGACTGGTGGCGACTCCTCAAATTTTATTTCAAAATCGAGACACTTTCGGAATTTTTTCTAAAAAACGTTACAGTAATCTAGTTGCATTTTTTTCTTCTTTTCAACACATTCACGAATAAAAAGATATTGTGTGTCAATATGTTTGCTTCGATCAAGGAACACTAGATTCTTTGCAAGAGCTTGAGCAGAGTTGTTAGCAATCAAATCCCTGTAGCCTTTTCTTTTGAGAGTTGAATTTTAACCAATAATCTCTGTAGCCAAATAGCATGACAAGTACAAGATGTAGCAGCAACATACTCAGCTTCGCAACTAGAAAGCGTGACAATGGGTTGCTTCTTAGAACTCCATGAGACATCTGTATCTCCCATGAAAAATACATATCCGCTTGTGCTTTTTTCTATCATCTTTATCTCCTCCAAAATCACTACCACAATATCCCACAAGCTCAAATGTATTTGATGATCCATAAAACAAGCCATAATTAAGAGTACCTTTGAGATAACGAAGAATTCTTTTTGCCGATATTAAATGGGAAGATAAGGGATTTTCCATGAAACGACAAACAAGTCCAATAACAAAAAGAATATAAGGTATTGTAGAGGTTAGGTGCCTTAAGCTCCATATGAGACTTCTGTACATCGTAGGATCTACTTTCTTTTCTTCATCAAATTTGGAAAGCTTTATTGCACATTCCATCGGGGTGTTCACACGTTTACACCCAAGCATAATGAATTTCTCAATAACCTTCTTGCAATAACTTCCTTGAGAAATAAAAATTTCAATATCAGTCTATATCACTTCAAGACCCAAGTAATAGGACATAAGCCTTAAGTTATTCATTTCAAATTCTTTTGACATACTCCTTTTGAAATCTTCAATCATTGCTAAGTTGTTCCCTAAAACGATAAGATCATCTACGTAGAGACAAACAAGCAAGATATCATGTTTTTGGATTTTAACATAAAGTGCATACTCATGAGTGCACCTTTTAAATTCACTACCTTAAAAATACTTGTCAATTCGACTATTTTATGCCCTCGGTGCTTGCTTCAGGCCATATAAAGCCTTTTTCAGCTTCAAGACTTTCTCTTCTTTTCCTTCAATGAAAAAACCTTCTAGTTGTTAAACATAAATTTCTTCTTCAAAAAAGCCATTGAGAAAGGCTGACTTCACATCAAGCTGGTGAATCTTTCACTTGTTCTGATCAGCAATGGAAATTAGTAGTCTAATTGTTTCCATACGAGCAACAGGAGAAAATACCTCATCATAATCTACTCATTGCTTCTGCTTGCAGCCTTTTTGTTACCTCTCCAAAAGTACTATTTTTATTGCCAATTTTACATTACTCTTGCTTGTTTTTAGGTACATTTAGTTGCATTGGGTTGTTAGAATCATGCATTTGCATAAGGAGTTTAGTATTCTGTCTATGCCAGTGTGAAGGTTTTTTGTGTGGCTATTTTGCAGGTTTGGCATAGAATTAGGCGTAGAAAAGCAACACAGTTAGGATGGCCCAAGGGGAATGCCAAGTGTTGTTGGCATAGAAGGACCATATAGTGTCAAGCACTTGTTGGCAGAAAAGTGACTTTGATGCCATGCCAAGAGGCTGTTGAACCCTAAAAAAATAGGACATGATCAAGCTCCTAAAAGATCACAAATGGATCAACCTCCGAGAAAATAGCGGATAAGGTGATGCCGAGATATGTTGGCAAAGCCATGCCAAGCTTGTGTGCCAAGGCAACATCAACATGATGACGTCAACCTAGCTTGATAATATATCACACTGATCGGATAAGACTCTATCTCCTATCCTTGGAGCATTTGAAGTTCAAATGAAGAAGTTATCCTATTCCCTCCCCTTGCATGTCTATATAAACACCAACCGATCAAGCATTTGGAGATTGCACGAGAGGAGATCAGTAAGACTTTGAGTGATCGGAGTGAGGTGTTGGAGTGCTCGACAAGTGACGGTCGGCTGCACTGAGGAACGGTGGTTCAACTACTTGGCTGAGAGCCTGGATTTGAGGGCTGCATTGAGAGACCCCTCTCACCTATTCTCTTGGTTTTAAGTTGTTTTAATTTTATTTTTATGATGATGTATTTGAAAACGGTTATGGTTTTGTTGGTTAAACCCCTCACCATGAACTAATTTCATAGTTGGTGGAGGATGTTTGGTTTGTGACCTTATGGTAAGGTAGATAACTACCAAGTTTCATTCTTCTCGATAGCACTGATTTCTTCCTCCATAGCTCGTCACTATTTCTCCACTTTCATAGCTTTTTTAAAATCGAACGGTTCATTGTCTGCAAATAAACAGAAAAAATAAAGGGTTATCATTATTTTCTAAATAATAATCCTTATACCTTTCTATAAATCTCTTATCTCTTATTGATCTTTGAACCACTAGAACAACTTTTTCTCCATTTAAATCTACTTCAAAATTCTCTGTTAAATCTTGTGTTGGTGGTGGTGGTGGATGACATTCCATCTCATCATCTTCAGATTCAAAGTATGGGGAAAAATCATACAAGTATTCTTTGGGGGCATTCCAATGCCTAGTATTTTGTTCATCAAACTCTACATCTCTGCTAATGACCACCTTCTTTGTATCTGGCTGGAACAAATTATATTATTTCGAGTTTGATTCATAGCCAATAAAAACATATCTTCTGCTTCTATCATCAAAATTGGTTCTTTCTTGTTCAAGAATCTGAGCATAGGCAAGACTCCTAAAGACTCGCAAATCAGAAACACTAGGCTTCCTTTCACTCCAAGCTTCTTTCTTCAAACTCTTGGTTGGACATCTGCTGGTAAGATAAACTGCACAAGAAACAGCTTCTGCCCAAAACTCATTAGGCATTTGTTTTCTTTTTAGCATACTTCTAGCCATATTGAGAATTGTTCTATTCTTCCTCTCTGCCACACGTTTTGCTATGGAGTTCTAGGAACTGTCAAAGGATGATGAATTCCATGATTTTGGAAAAACACGTTAAACTCGTATGAAGTGAATTCACCTCCTCTATCAGCTTTCAAAGCTTTGATCATATAGCTACTTTGATTTTCTACCATTATCTTGAAGCTTTTAAACTTCTCAAAAGCTTCAGATTTCTTTTTAAGAAAATAGGCTCGTGAATTCTTGTTAAAATCACTAGTAAAAATCAAGAAATAATTACTTTTACCAAGAAATGATGGCTTGATAGGTCCACATAGATATGCATGTACAAGTTGGAGTGGCACCATTGTTCTAGAATATGACTGCTTTGAAAATCCCTTCCTTGCATGCATGCCAAGGACACAAGCTTCACATAGTTGCTCCAAATGTTTGATGGGGGAAGACCTTTCACCATCTTCTTTTCTCCAAGATATTTAAGACCACCAAAATTCAAATAACCATATCTCATATGCCACATGGCTGTGTCTACTTTAATATTCAACAAGAACATTAGATTTCTTGTCATAACAACTCTTGCAATAGGTTTGCCATTTCATCACTCAGAGTAAGCCTATGATTTTTCATTTGAATTTCATAGCCTTTTTCTAAGATTTGTCTCAAACTTAAAATGTTACATTTAATTTTGGAACATAATATATGCTAGTGATAAGTTTCTGGTCACCATTTTTAGAGAAATTAAGACAATACCTTTGCCTTTGATTTCAATTTTGGAAGAATCTCCAAACGTGATTTCTCTAGAATAATATTTTAATGTTATAAACTTTTCCTTATCACCACACATATGATTATTAGCACCAGTATCAAGGTACCAATAGTCATCATCTTGATTCTCCTTCTTTAAAGCTAACAACAATGTAGCCTCATTAGTGTCTTCTTTTGTCTCCGGCAGGTTTGCTTTTTCACTGGTTTCTTCATTCCTTTCCCATCATTTTGAAGCGTAGTGGCCAAATTTTTGACAATTGTAACATTGTACATGGGATTTGTCAGATCTTTTGTTCCCATTGTTGTCTCTTTCAAGTCCACGACATCTTGATGAGGTTTGGTCTTTATCATTATTCTGGAATGAATTTCGACCACCTCTCATTCCTTTTCCGCATCCTCTGCTTCGTCCACGTCCTCTTCTAGGACTTTTTGGACTAATTACACACCGTTCACTTGTTTCTCCCTTGGATCGAAGGGAAAGCCTCGCTTGCAGCACATGCTCTATAGAGTCGGCTTTGCTTCTATTTAACCTTTCCTCATGAGCTTGCAGTGAACCGCTTAATTGATCAATGGACATAGTTTCTAAGTCCTTGGATTCTTCAATGGCAATGACAATATGCTCAAATTTTGGATTTAAAGAGCGGAGAATCTTTTCAATTACTCGAACCTTGAGTATCTCTTCTCTATTCCTCTTCAACTAGTTAACAACAACTTGCACTCTAGAAAAATAACCAAATATGGTCTTCGATTCATTCATTTGAAGTGCTTCAAATTCACTTCTTAATGTTTGGAGAAGAATATTCTTCAATTTCTCTACTCCTTTAAAGGACTTCCCAAGAACATCCCACGCTTCCTTTGAAGTTGTTGCATTTGCTACCTTTTCAAAGGCCGAATCATCCAAACATTGATGGATTATCAAAAGAGCGTGTTGATCCTTCTTTCGATTCTTTTCTAGAGCATCTTTTTTACCTTGATTCAAGGTCGTTTCTGTTAGAATTAAACCATAACTAAATATAAAATCTAAACTCAGGATCTATCATGTCAAATCATCAAGAACAATAAACCAAATAAACCGAATACGGAAGCGTACCTGAATTAATCGATATATTGAAAACCTTGAATCTTGATGTTGAAATCCCAAATCTTTGGTATTGATCTTCCAAGAATAAGGTTTTCTCTTGACGTAAAACTCTTTGACGGGGAAGGAGAGAAAAACAAGTTAACCTATTTCTTGGGGACCACTACCTCTTTATATAGTTGATTATTAAATCAACTATTAAATATTTATAACTCTGCCCATCATTGAATTATAAATATATCTTACGGTATCTACACTTTTATTTCCATGACATTTTAATACCCATGACATGCCTAACATAATTGGTCACTTAGTTTTGTGTCATACTTTAAAATAGCAATATACATTATACATATGTGCCCACTATTACGAATTTTAATCCAACAATCTCCCACTTGGGCAACATATGTTTCCTGACAAATGTATAACCTTATGAGCTCAAAAATTTGCTATTATATAATAGGTATTCTGTAACAATCTCGTCCATCAACTATATCCATATAGGATCAAAGCAGCCTTTGTCATATCAATCATGACAAGACCCATCAATGGTCACATATACAAATATAGTCAAATGACATAGATCACTCATGGATGCGTAGCATGGAAAATTACATGAAATGTGAACCAAACATGTATATTTCCAACTGGTCCTTCTAAACCTTAGTGAGATCAAACTTTACTGAATTCAGAGTGTGCATAAACCAAAAGAACTTTATTTCTGCAGAAAATAATCTTAAAATAACTTTAAACTAAAGTAACCGAAATTGTGTCTAAACCAAATGAACATTTTTCAAAATTACAAACTCCCACTAAAACTGAATATCTTTATATAACATTACACCCACATGAGTAATGTGCTCATGAAAGACCTAGGGTGATAGTTTCTTAATAAGCGCGCAAATATGGAGTTTGTACCAACATGCTCTATAGACACACAATCGCTCTGAATTTTCTTTAACAACTAGGAATTTAATATTTATGTGATTCAAATTTGAAGTGTTCCTATTGTTCATAGAATAAATGAATGCATATTTATTGTCACAAAATAACCGAAGTGGTCTTTCTATTCAATCTATAATTAGCAGCCCATGTGACAAAATTCTTTTGCATCAACATTCTAATAGAATCGAAGTCTGTAAACTTGATGATCTCTAACTTACCAGAACTTCGATATGTGAGCATGTAATTTTTGTTCTCTAAAGATATTTCATAACCCTATTGGCTGCTATTCAATGGTTCAAACTAGAATTGCTTAAATATCTGTCTAACATTCTAACAATGTACTTAATATCCGAACGCATACATACTTGAGCATAAATTAAATTCTCAATAGATTATGCACTTGGAATCTTTTGTATTTTTTTAAATTTCAAGGTTACTTTTAGGGCATTGAGTAAGACTAAATTTGTCTTATTTAGTAATATGAGTATCACTTGGTTTACTCCATTTGAATCTGTAGTATATAGAATTGTGAACCAAATTTATTTCAAAACCAAATGAGATAAACAATATGGAATTTATAATTTCGTTAATGAGAGTCCAACTTAAGCTCATAGATGAATTTCTTTAATTTACATATCATTGATTTTGTATCATTAGACACAAATCTATGATTGTACCATATAATTTGTTTCTTCAATGTCACCATTGAAAAACACAAGCGTAACATCCATCTTATGTAGCTCAAGATTAAAATAAGCAATAAGCGTCATGATTATCTTAAAAGATTCTTTCAATAAAACTTGAGAGAAAGTCTCCACAAAATCAATGTCTTCTTTTAGAGTATATCCTTTAGATACAAGACATGCCTTATACTTGTCCACATTATCATTTGCATCCCTTTTGGTTTTAAATATCCATTTACAACCAATTGGTTTGCACCTTCACATAATGAGACAAGTTCCGAAACTTTATTGTCTTGCATAAATTTAATCTTCTTGAGTGACATCAATCCACTTTTGAGAGTCAGAACTTTTATGATTTGATAAAAAATGATTGAATCATTTTCTATCATTCCATTATTATCCTTATTTTCTTGAATAAATACAAAGTAATAATCTAGAATAGTATTTCTCCTTCCTCTCGTGGATATCTTTAATGACACTTATTTTTTTTAAGGTTGTTGAGTTTGTTCTTCTGAAACAATTACCTTATCTTGAATGGGAGTTGTTCAACATTGTTTTGCTGAGGTACTTGATTCACTTCTTGATTATGATAGGTGTAAAAACCTAAACATCATTAAAAGTGATAGTATGAATTAAATTATAATTCAACTTCCCCTCAATAGCAATGTATCTAACCTTATTTCTCCCTCCAAACTCAACATCCTAAAAATGTTAAACCTCTCCTTAAAATAATCCTTATTGTGGGATCATAAAATTTACAGCTCATGGATCACTCAAAATAACCGAAGTAGTTGCTCACTTTTGAAGTTTAATTTCTTCACATGTGTCCTAACTTATACAAAAGAATCAATACTTTGTAACTTATTGTTGTTTCTTTTGATTAGGACCTTTAGCAACTTTATTCTAATATATTTTTTTATTGCACTTATTCTTAAAGACACTAACTAAATGAGCACTAACCGAATGAGTACTTTTACACTTATAACGCTTCAACTTTTCTTCCTCTTTAACACAATGAGAAATAAGCTCATTTATAGTCTATTTCTCCTTTTGACAGTTGTAACTAATTTTGAATTGGTTAAACTGTATAGGAAGCGATACCAAAATCATAAGAACAAACAATTGTTAGAAAGTTCGATCTTATGTACCTTAAGTTTTGAAGCAATATTAAATATTTTCATAATATACTCCCTCACATTTCCTTGATCTTTATACTTCATAGACATCAAGTAAGTCAAAAGTGACGTCATAGCCTTAACATTTTTTAATAAAATGTTTCTCAAATTTATCAAGGAAACCCTTAGTATGAGTAATATCTTTAGATTTGTGCTCCTAAAGAATTCTAGAATGTTGTACTTTATGATCATTAAAATCATGCAATTTGAATGAACTCACCTCTCAAAATCCCTTTTATGGGTGCTTACCGCCATGAGAGGTGCGAGTTGTTCTTCCTTAGTGCAAGGTCTATGTTCATACAACCAAATACTTTATGTAAGTGTCTTTTCTATTCCTTGAAACTAGTTTCACTAAACATGAGTGTAGAATGTATTTAATGAGATATTGTATGAAAGAAAGATAAATTACCTAAATATAGAACAAAATAAGCAAATAAAATAAAAACAAGTCCACATAAATATTCATAAGTAAACAAATAAATTCAAAATAATGGCTAGTTCCCTCAAGATACCAAGCACAACATTAATATCAAGTCTTTGGACAGTAATATTAATCAGTAAGCGGTACTCTTGTTGTAGCAATCAAACATTGACAATAAACTATGTCAAACAATAGATTAATCTTTGGACTAACGTATTGCTTACATAAAATACCTTATAATTGTCACACATTTATCGCCACACGATTGTCGTTGTAATTTCGCCAAATATTAACTTTCCTTTGGGCCAATTAATAAACGCATGAATTACAAAAACCCATAATTATCTTAATATTTTAAATAAACTAATCTACACAAAAGCGGTCACTTTGGTGACATTATGTTTCAATTAATCCATTAAAATATTCGACATCCGAAACCAAAATATGAATTTAATTGTTTCAAAATATTTATCTTAATTTTATCTTTCAATCAAATTAAAAGATAACCAAAATAATAATAAATTTGAATAAAGGTAAACCTCATATCAAGATACCGGACACTCCATTAATATTTCATCTTTGGACAAAATATTAACTTGTAAGTGATATCTTGGTACAGTAATCAAACATTGATAATAAGAACATGTCAAACAGAAATCTTCCTTTGAGCCGATTTATTGCTCACATATAAAATTGAATAATTATCACATGTTTATTACCACAGTTGCACGTGTAATAATGTTAATTATTAACCTTCCTTTGGGCCGATTAATACTAACATAATCCGACTTACATGCACAAAACCTTCTATATATTAAAATAAAATAATTTCTACAATAGAGGTCACTTTGGTGACTTAATGCTTCAATTAATTTATCTTAAAATATATAATATAAATATACCGATATCTAAATTTAAAATTATGCAACAGTCAAAACTGAAATTTCTGATAACACTTAAGTTTCCGAAATAACCCAGAATAAGGTTGTCCAAATGGGGCTATCAAAAATCGAAAAACCGAAATCTTTGACTGTTTCTCAAAATTTTCTTAAACATGCATTTACCAAAATAAAAGTTGAATTCAAAACAACCAATCTTTAACTTAAATTAAAAAGTATCATATAAATGAACAATTAATAAAATGATCACATGAAACTTTAATATATCCATAATACCCTAATGATCAAAATTAAAATTCTTGATCAGACTTAATAGAATGTGAATTTCATAAGATTAATGAAATGCTTTCCAAAACAAAAACCAAATATATATGCCAAACATAAACACGGTGCGACTCAAATGAAACTAATCACATGTTATAACTTGTACAATCAATCCAATCTAAATCTATATTTCACAATAATAATGTTACTTTGGAGTCAATAACCGAATAAACTTGAGATCTAAATTAAACTATGGACATCAAACATGTGTCGCATAGACTTGTTGTAATTGTAAAAGCAGTCTTTGATACGCATTTACAGTATGTACAAGCATAAATCATAATTAATCCAAACATGAATATGATCAACAAATTGCAATATTAGTAGCACCATGAAACTTCATTTAATTCAAACTCACGTGTATTCGAATCTTAATCCTTAATACATACCAAATGCCAAAATCATAGACATGTATAAATCAATTGTACTAAATCATAATATATGCATCGTCATCTTAATAGATAAAACACTGAAAAACTTGATCCAAAATATTTTACCCCATATGTTTTCCAGGATCAAAAAACAAATATATATATATGTATATGTGTGTGTTCAATCTTGTAAGGCACAAATAAAGATGACAATACCAAATATTTAACTTGAATCTGGAGCAGTTTTAACCTAATTTGTCTTTAACTACTAAATAAACTTTACTATGTACATTAATCAATGACATAAGTTTTGGAAAAAAAAATAACCAGTAGTTTAAAGTAGAAGCCAATATAGCTCAATAAAAAAGTGATTGGCGGTGCAATCATCAACAGAACACACAAATCCCTCACCTTTTATTATTATTTATGAAATCAATAATAAATAGAGATCAAAACCAGAAACAATCCCATATTATTTAAATCCTTATATGTATTCTATTTGATCTAATGTGAAATAACCAGAGAAAATATATGATGCCAAGCTTCAAGTAGAGTCCGAAACACAAAAACAAAACTGTCCATCAAACCATACGGCAAGATCCACAAAAATTAAACCTAAACTTTTTAGCATCGATCTTTAATCCAAACACCAAATTAAAAATATTAAATTCATAAAATTTTAAGAACGAATCAAATTAAAAAACAAATCATTGGTTCTTAATGATTCAACATGACGAGGCTCTGATGCCACTTGTTAGAATTAAACCATAACTAATTATAAAATCTAAACTCAGGATCTATCATGTCAAATCATCAAGAACAATAAACCAAATAAACCGAATGCGGAAACGTACATGAATTAATCGATATATTGAAAACCTTGAATCTTGATGTTGAAATCCCAAATCTTTGGTATTGATCTTCCAAGAATAAGGTTTTCTCTTGACGTAAAACTCTCTGACGGGGAAGGAGAGAAAAACAAGTTAACCTATTTCTTGGGGACCACTACCTCTTTATATAGTTGATTATTAAATCAACTATTAAATATTTATAACTCTGCCCCTCATTGAATTATAAATATATCTTACGGTATCTACACTTTTATTTCCATGACATTTTAATACCCATGACACGTCAAACATAATTGGTCACTTAGTTTTGTGTCATACTTTAAAATAGCAATATACATTATACATATGTGCCCACTATTACGAATTTTAATCCAACAGTTTCATCTTAAGGCACCTTGTACCTGCAAGAAACAATATCCCAAGCACATTGTGATCCAAGAATTGTTTTTACACTAATAGACCAGCTATCGTAGTTTTCTTTCGTAAGGAGAGGATTATGAAATGGAAGAGAACGTTTCTCCATTACTAGCTCTGATGCCAATTTTTTAAAAAATAAATTATATGAACTCACAGTATAAGAAATAAAGCAAAGGTAATCTGATGATAACCTTTATTAAAACACTTATTCTTTGTTATTTTCCACACATTCTTCCTATATCACAACAAGTATTTATAGGATGAAAATACATACGTAACATAACAAACATAAATTCTAATTAAATAAACTTAATTAATACTAAATATTTGTAAACTACAAACTTATGTTTAATTAACTAAACTGGCATGTATTAATAACCTTGTTAAAAACAAGTTTAACTTCTAACAGTTTTTCATTAGCATAATTAGATGCTTAACATTTTTAACTACACGTGTTCAATTCTAATAAGTTCATACTTATAATTTTAACGTCTTTTAGTTAAAATGACAATCTATTTTATAGATTCAAAAGTCAGGCATTCAAGTTTTATGTATGAGCACGTATAATTAAAAAAATATGTACTTATTGCACCACAAAATGAAAGTTGAACATCTAATTGCAACAAAAAATTAAGTACTTATTTGCACCATTAAAAATGTTACAAATATAAATACAATATTTCAAAGGAGTTAATATTTGATGCATATATAGTAAAAAACTTTTTTCTACAAGTATGTTTATTGAAGCTTTAAAACCTAAAATTTAAATCACTAACCCTAAGTTCCTACATCATAATCATAAACTATAAGCTCTAAATCCCAAATTCAAAATACTGTAACTTAAATTCATAAGCTCTAAACTAAATTAGGTACTTATTTCCTCGCATAATAAAAGTTGAGTACCTAAATTGCAACAAAAAATTAAGGGTAAACTACAATAGAGGTCACTCAATTATGATCAATGTTACATTTGGGTCACCCAATTATTATAAGTTATATTTGGATCACTCAATTAATATTATGGTTACATTTGGGTCACTTGACCGTTTAAAGCTGTTAAATGTTGTCGTTTAATTGGGTAAAATGACAGTTTTAGTCGTCCAAGTATTTTATTCTATCAATTTATTTTTAATTCAAAATAATTCAATAAATTTATTCCTCTATATTCAAAAAATATATTAATTTAATCATTTTATTACAAAATAGATTTCTTATGTTCTCTACAAGTCTTTGTATTTTTATTAAAAGTATAATTTTTGCAGTAATTTTCGTAGCAATAATTTTTCTATTTATAAAATAGCTTGCAGAGAACTTAAGAAATGTGTTTTATAATAAAAAAAATTAGTAACTTACGTGGTAATAGCAACTAAAATTTGAACTTTTGTTGAAAATTACGTTGTATCAGTAATTAAAACTTGAAGGTTTTCATAAATAGTTTTAAATAAATTTTAATGTCGATACTAATTACATATTTATCTTTAAAAATAATTACAAATATCTATACATTTATAAATTTGTGTATTAGATTATTTAATGATTTCAAATGAAGTGCTTTAGTGTTAATATGGTATACAAGTGATTTGGTAGAAGAAAATGACTAACTTTATATATTTTTAAATATGAATGATTAAATTTATTGAATTATTTTGAAGTAGGACTAAATTGATAGAATATAAAAGCTTCAAAGACTAAAACTGTCATTTTACATGATTAAACAACAACGTTTAACGGCTTTAAACGGTCGAGTGACCCAAATGTTACCATAATAATAATTGAGTGACCCAAATATAACCTTAACCATAATTGAGTGACCCAAATATAACCTTAACCATAATTGAGTGACCTAAATATAACATTAACCATAATTGAGTGACATCTATTGTAGTTTACTCAAAAATAAATACTTAATTGCACCATTCAAGACGTTACAAATATAAATACAATATTTTAAAGAGTTAATATATGATGCACAACCTCCCCCAAGTATGCATGTTTAAGCTTTAAAACTTAAAATATAAACCCTGGTCCTAAGTCCATATGTCCTAAATCATAAATCCCAGATTCTAACTCTAAACCTTAAATATAAAACACTAAAAACTTAACCTATTAACTCTAAACCCTAAACCAAACTATTGCCGCACATAATAAAAGCTGAGTATCTAAGTGCAACAACAAAATTAAGTATTTAATTGCACCATTAAAGATGTTACAAATATAAATACAATATTTATAAGGGTTAATATTTGATGAACACGAAGTAAATTTTTTTGCAAGAATGTATATTTAAGCTTTAAAACATAAAATTTAAATCTTAAACTTTAAACGCTAACTCTAAACCCTGAATTCAACATTAAAACTTAAACACTTAAAGTCTAAACTAAACTCCTTTTTTCTTATATAAACATGATTTTATAAAGTTACACTCACAATACATTAAATATTTTTTTATTTTAAAAGTTTGTATCTAACAGCTACTGAAAAGTACATTTATCCTGCTGAAATTAAACATTAACATGCACCGGAACTGCATCTACAGGGAATTCATCAGAATCAAAATGTAAAGTTTTTTGCTAACAAATGTGCTACCATGTTACCACGAGGACCCGCGTGCTGCACGTTGCAATTTGTACTAATTCTCATGTGTATAATTTTTTATGAATAATTGCTTTGCGTCTTCCACTGGACAATTCCCCTGGCTGCCAAATTAAGTCGTGAAATTACTATCTTTGAGTCCCCCTCTATAATCACCGATGGGAGTGCCAAGGATACAACAAACTCCACCGTGCACCAGCCTGCAACAACCTCCACCATGTCTGGTCTATTCGCAACTAAAACCTGAGGTAACGCAGAGCCGAAAACCTACGCCACATTTGCTCCCACGTTCATCAAATGCACCATCAAAATTAACCTTAACTTGATTCAATGGTGGAGCAGTGCAGACCAACAACACACATAGTTCTCATCAGAGCAGCAAGTGTCTTTGCAGCTGCCTACGCCATGGTGTCCAGAAAAGTAAGCACTGAATGTCGTAACTCCTCCACAAACATCATGGGTGTAACCCTAATATTGCACTTGAACCACAACGTCCAATGTAACATCCTCATGTTCCAAATCGGGATTAAACAGAAACCGAAGATCCGAAATATCCTTAACGAAATATTTTGTTTATTTAAATATTCGGGATTCGTATCCTGTTAATTATAGTCCATAGAATTGATCGATAATCTATTTCGAGAATTTATTCTGTTAAATTGTTGTTAACTCAACTGTTTAGCATTAAGGACTTGAGAGAAACTAACAAAATAATAGTTTGTTCTGGAACATTTTGCAATGAGTCAAAGAAAGGTACACGACCTTTTGTATCATAATTTCATATTTCTTTGGAAGATTGTTCAAAAAAGCAGAAGAAATAAAGAACATACGAGAAAAGTACCCTATACGTCGACCGTGGGAATTCTTTTGTAACACCCCGACCCGGATGTCACAATTTGGGCCTCAAGCTCAACCCAAAACCATGAAATTCCTCAAAAGGGGTTTAGCCCAAACAAGTTATTTTTCAAAACAATTAAATCCGACAGTTGAAAACATAGATAAACAATTTAAACCGTTACAAAAGAGCTTCACATTTATTTAAAATAGTTAAACATTTGATTTGATTTAATACAATTTCAAAAGAAAGATTTACAGACTTAATCACGTAAAGGTCCTATGAATACATAGCCCACTAAACACAAGTATCGTACTATGAAAGCCTCCACATGCTGGAATATCGTATTGATAGTGCTCATCGATCCCACGATCCGATGATCAACCTATGCACAAAAACAACGATTTCGAGCATTGAGCTTACAAAGCTTAGTGGTACACATCTACTCTACTATACTTCATGCTAATTATAAACGTAAGCATGCAAGCTAGCATGAGGAATAATGATAGATAAATACACATGTGGCGCTACCACTAGTCGCCTAAACACATGCTCTCATCATAGCAATCATCATACATGGCCCAACCATACTCGAGATCTCACCAGATCATCCGAGCGAAAGCACACAAGTCATACCACAACATGGAGTGACGCTTGCGTCCACACAACATTGAAATCGTACACTCTGAGTGAGGCCGCGTCTACACAACATCGGGATCCTACACTCCGAGTAAGGTCCGCGTCCATACAACATCGGGATCCTATACTCTTAGGGATGAGGCCCTCGTCCATACAACATCAGGATCCTACATCCATGCTCGGGATCTCTCATCAAGCATCTTCGAATGAGGCCCTCATCCACACAGCATCGGGATCCTACATCCGGAAGTCTTCAACCATGATGTTGCAACACGCTCAAACTCTCACTGGGTATCCGGATCTCATCAATCAACGGCGATTCAACCACACAAGTGCCTATACTTAGCACGTCACAATACACAATCCACTATGATCCCCATGGTTACTATTACAGACAAGTCACCAACATTTACCAAATTATTACTCATTATCGAAGTGTACATTAATTATCACTATTAATCTACAGTATCTTATTACCATCCCACGCAAATTCCCATCTTTTATTAGCATTATAAATTATTCCGTTCAGTGGGCACCGATGCTCGAACACGAGTATTGATACGGTACCCTGGGTACCAGTACTCCTACACGTATCAATACAAATATTACTTACTGGAAATCTTAGATTTTCTCAAATACCGGTACGAGTCAACTTGTACCTATACATATCCTAACCACGTACCGATACCCTAACCAAAGGTCCGTACCATTTCCTCAAATTATGATATTATAACGCTTATTCGACCCCTAAAGCTTATAAAAGTCATTAAAGTTGGTTTACTAACGCATTTAATCAAGTATTTATCAGTATTATCCCCTTAAGCAGGATTTCCATCTAATTACGTCAATCCATTCGAACAAGCATACAAGCATTGCAATTAATCAACCAATCAAATAATCATACAAGCATCTCAAATGAACCTACACGGTCTCTAAAGCTTTCACGAGTTTCATCGTATCATGCATCTCACACAGATATCAAATATCATATTATCAGTCTCAACACATGCTTATTTATCGTATACCTATTCTGCAGATAGTAACACACAAGTCAATTGTATTTATGATGCTCATGAAGTGATAGAATTTTGAGGTGTACTAACCTTAAGCTAATAATGCTAAAATCCTCATCTGAGCTTCTCGAGTAATCCACATGATCCGATATCTGATCCCAATTAATCCTCGTATACCAATGAATACAAAACTACATTAATTCATACACCCCTTATTCAAGTCACAAGGTCAAATGCGTAAAAATAGCTTACCGAGTTTGAATTTGGCAAAACAGACTACGCCATTAGATCCGGAACGTCGAGAAACCCCCAGGTAAGGTTCCAAAAAAAAGTCAATTGCTCAGTCAACGGTCAACGGCTTGATCAGCGCTGCTCGGACAACGATCAACGCGACTCGGTCAACGATCAACATGGCTCGGTCAACGAATCGGTCAATGCAACTCGATCAACAGTCAACACGATTCAATCAACGATGGCTCGGCTTGGCAGACTGTCTCGGTCCAACCGACTTGGGTAGGCTTAACAGGCCAGTTAAGCTCAGCCCAGCCCGCTAATTATATCCCCTCAGCTGCTGGAGCACGCCTACGCGTAGGAGGTGGCACGTGTGGTGGCCTCCGATGGCCGTACACGATCGGCAAGTTTTAGACCGACTTGTCTTCGGCTGGTGAGTCTAACGGTGGTGCTAGATCCCGACGGCGAGCTGCGGAAACACCCATTCTTCAAATCCTGAACCTTTTTGAGCTTCACTCCTATAGACGACGTCCCCGACGATGGTGAAACCACCACCATTTGGCTTGTCTCGCCGAGCTGAAACCAATGGCGTCATCGGTGTCAACCACCGCGGCTCGAGCGGTGGCGAGACGAAGCTTGAAGCTTTCTCCCACTTTCCTCTCCTCTAAAATATCCTCATTCTCTTTCATCTATTATTTCAAACACCCCCACTCTGCCAGCACCTAAAAAAATCAGACTCACTTTAAAGCTTCTTAAAGCAAAATGGTCAAACCACCCCTTTAACCATTTGGCTTTCCAAAGCTCCATCCTTTTTACACCAAACTTTTACCCGCCTACAAAAAGGTCATTAAATCCTCTTAGATTAACCTTTCAATTTTAATTTAATTCAATTTAATCTCCAAATCCATTTCCTCCAAAACCTGAATATTCGATCCAAAATACTAGCCCAAAGACCGGGTCGTTACATCTTTTGTATGTTATGCTTTGCACAAGTTTGAATATATGTTTTGTAGTAAGAACAAGGACGGAGCCATAATCAAATATCAGAATGGGCCAAAATTATTGAACTTTAAAAATATAAGAGTTTATTAAGTATTTTATTTCAAGATTGAGTGACAATACCTAATTTTGTTACATTTAAATTTTATAGGGACGTTAATTGTTATTAGATCAAAAATTTGAAAGGGGCAAATTAAAATTTTAAATAAATTAATTACAAATATTCAAACATAATAATTTTTTATATGAATTTTAAAAAATTTGAGGAGGCTAAATTATTTTTTTAAAAAAATAAAGGGTTAAATATGAAAATTTTAAATTGTTGGAGGGGCTAAGACCCTATTAGAACTCCATTACGCTCTGTCACTGAGTAAGAATGAAAATCGATATCAGGCTAATCTTGAATTCGAGTACTAGAAAGTCATGGTACATACTCAAGTATGGTTAGAGAATGAAAGATTATCTACAAATTAAATATATTATGTAAGGGATCTAATACACATGAATACACACGTTTTGAGTTCTAGACTAGACTTGATGAGATTCGAGAAAATAATATCAAGATGGAAACCTAATAAGAGAAGCGATAACCAATGAATTATGGACAATTATTTGATACACAGGCGGCGTCTTAGTTTTAGGATTTAGATACTTAGTTTAGGGTGTAGGGTTTAAGGTTTAAGTTTAATAGTTTAGAATTTAGAGTTTAGAGTTAGAATTTAAGGTTTATAGATTAAAGCTTAAATTCTCAATATATTACTCTAAAACTTAAACCCTAACCTCTAAATCATAAATTCTAACCCTAACCCCAACCCCTAAATACTACATTTGATAAACTATTGTATAAAAGAACCCCTTTGCAAATCCATTTACCAAGACTTTAATTTCTCATTTCTTCATCTCTGCTGCAAATACTACCTTTGATTCTTTTTGGTGTTTTAGAGACAACAGGTTTCCACCCTTTAAGTCTAAGTTGTTACAGTTTTTCACGGGAAACTATTGATAAACAAAATACTAAAAAAAGAAAATATTATGAAGACAGAATGTTGTCTTTTCAGTTTCTTAAAACATCAAAATCGGCTAAAACAACGTTGTTGTTTTCTTTTCAACTATATAAACTAGAGAGATTATTGGACCCGAAGAAAAAGTGTTTGAAAACAGAGACAAGAAATGGCAGAAAGTGGAACGGGAGGAGTATCATCGCCAAGGACCCCGTTGAAAAGTATACTGACGGAGAAGGCAAGGGAAATAGCCCATGATGTTGATGGAACGACGGTTAAGGCTCAGACGTTAGAAGAGCTTCACTCATTGCAGAGGAAGCGATCTGCCCCCAATACGCCTCTCCAAGGGGTCCCCACTGCCTTTTCTAACCTCTCCGAGGACGAACGCCAGAGGCAGCAGCTCCAGTCCATCAGGTACACCTGTATCAAGATGGCACGGCCAGAGATAGATCGATGGATGCTAAGGAGACAATTGCACCCTTAAAATTTTCATTTTTTTTGATTTTATATTATAATTTAATCTCGCACTTTAACATAAAATTTTGTGTCCGTCTCTAGGCAATGCACGCCACATTGTGAAAAGGCTTAAATATACATTTGTAATTGAAATATATATTATCTCTCAAGTTGATAGTTAAAGAATTTTTGTTGCCAAATTGGTATATAAACTAGGCACATTCTCCCAAGTTAAGACTTAAAGAATTTTTGCTCTAAAATTATTACTTGAATCAAGCACCTTCTCTCATGTTAGTATAAAAATTTATACATTCTATCAATTTGATCATAATTTGAAACAATTCCATAAATTTAACCCTCTATATTTAAAAATTCTATCCATTTTTTATTCTTCTCTTAAATCGTTTATTCTTCTCCCAAAAATGTTATATTATTTTCCTAGTATAATAATTGTTTAACAGTAATTTGTTGTTACTTTACGGTATAATGCAGTTTGTCCAATTGTTGTTTTGATCCGATGAACTCGTTTAGTTTGACAATATCTCAAAATTGATCAATTGATGAAATTTTAAATACAAAGAGTTAAATTTATTGAATTGATTCAAATTATAAGCAAATTAATAGAATGTATACGTTTTGATACAAACTTAAGAGAATATGCCTACTTTAGATATTAGCTTTGGAGAATATACATAGTTTAGGTATTAACTTGGGAGTAAAATTTCTCTAGGTACTAAGAGAAGGTACTTTATATACCAACTTGGTAAAAAATATTTTTTAGGTACGTACTTGAAAAAAAGTGCACAGTTCAATTACAAAATTTATATTTAAGTTTGTTAGAATAATATTACTAAAATACGAAAATTAATATATGACTTGTTTTTGGAGCAGTGCATCTTTGGCATCAGGGACTAGAGGGACAGGGCCAAAGGTGGTACGAGGTGACCCCGGAGGCGGCAAGTCTCAGGCGGTAGCGCATGTCGCTCACCACCACGTTGAGGCACCGGTCATTAGCGTCAGTGATAGTTCTTTGAAATTCACCCATGTTCTCTACAACCTCTCTCCGGAGGTGTTATATATAAACTATATACTATATAACACATCAAAAAGCCTGTTTTAACTAAAATAATGGTTGAAATATGTTGTGTATGGGTGCAGAGTTGTATGAACAGGCCTTAAAATATGAGAAAGGGTCTTTCCTTACATCCACCGGTGCATTGGCCACGCTTTCCGGAGCCAAGACCGGCCGGTCTCCGAGAGATGAGAGGGTTGTTATCGATGACATCACCCAAGATGAGCTTTGGTGGGGAAAGTAAGTACTTATTTAAATCTTTTATGGATGTTGAATGATAGTAGGACGTAAAAACTAATGAATGGGAGAACAGGGGTTCACCCAACATTGAAATGGACGAGCATACCTTCATGGTCAACAGAGAAAGAGCTGTGGATTATTTAAATTCTCTAGAGAAGGTGAACTTCTCATTTTATGCAGTTTGCCTAAGAAAATTAATAAAATAAAGATTTATATTCAATACACTGACGGAAAAATATTGTTCACAAATGCCTTAGTTTTAGAGTTTATGGGTTTAGAATATAGTGATTGTTATTAGATTTTAGGGTTTATATGTTAGGTTTAGAATTTAGGGTAATACGGTTAGGGATTTAGGTTTTAACTAAACCTAAATTCTAGAATAAATACTCATAAAATAAATAGATAATAAAAAGAATGGAAAATATTCTATGCACACGCGGTGGAAACAAAAAGTTATTATAAGCGCTTTGATTTTAGAGTTTAGGAATTTTGATTAGGGTTTATGATTTAGGGGTTTATGATTTAGGTTTTAGTGTAATATGAGTAGGGATTCGAGTTTTAAGTCTAAACCCTAAATTCTAACCACAACCATAAAATTCAAAACCTCTAAATTTAAATCTCTAAACTCTAAATCTAAAAAATATCGTTAAACACTTAAACTAAAGCATTTGTGATTTTGTTTTTCACCGAGTATATGAAATAATTACCCTAAAAGAATAGATTAGCAAGTCGATATCTCAAAGCACATCTAGCTGCATTGTTTTTTTGTTGATAAACTTCAAACATAAGATCTAGAGTGTCACGTGTTATTATTTTAAACTTGAATCAGTTAAAAGTAAAAAGAAATTACATCAAATATTAACTCTCAAACTAAAATCAAAATCATGGTGGGTTTTTTTTTTGTTTGTCCTAATATATCAATATAAAAAATGATTTTGCAGGTTTTTGTGAATGATCAATTCCTGAACTGGGATCCAAAGAACAGAATCAAAGTCCGAATTGTCTCTTGTAGAGCCTATCATTCATTGTTCATGCACAGTATGTAAGTAAAACAACAGAGATTCATAGTTCTATCAGCCGTTTGTAGAGTTTCCAATGAGATAATGCAGGTGTATCCGACCCACTCTAGAAGAGCTCGAGAATTTCGGTACCCCGGATTTCACTATATACAATGCTGGACAGTTCCCATGTAATCGTTACACACATTACATGACATCGTCAACCAGTATCGACATTAATCTAACTAGGAAGGAAATGGTCATCCTCGGCACCCAATACGCGGGCGAAATGAAGAAGGGTCTTTTTAGTCTCATGCATTATCTCATGCCTAAGCGTCAAATCCTCTCCTTACATTCTGGATGTAACATGGGGAAAGATGGAGATGTTGCCCTCTTCTTTGGACTGTCAGGTATAGTATCATCGGATCGAAAGGTCATCACCCTGGTGCTAGTCTGCTAACAATGTGTCCTCTTAATTTGTTCTTGAAGCCTTAATGAATATGCATCCTTTTTATTACCTTGGTTTTGCATTGTTTCTGATGAGTTCCCTTTTTCTGCAATAATTTTCTTAATAGGTACCGGCAAGACTACACTGTCGACCGACCACAATAGGCTTCTGATTGGAGACGATGAGCACTGTTGGAGTGACGATGGTGTATCAAACATCGAAGGCGGTTGCTACGCCAAGTGCATTGATCTTTTGCTGGAGAAGGAGGCTGATATATGGAATGCCATCAAGTTTGACACTGGTGAATCACTCAATGTCCTCTTTGTTCTTAAGTCATTTTACCTGGAATACAATCATAGTTCTCATCTTGACACTTTTTTTCTTTGTTTCTGTAGTGCTGGAAAACGTCGTATTCGATGAACATACAAGAGAAGTGGATTATACAGACAAATCAGTTACAGGTAATACAAAAACTCTGCATATGAGTCATTCTTATACATGATCTTTAATGCTATTTTCCGTCTCTGTAGAGAACACTCGTGCCGCTTACCCCATCGAATTCATTCCAAATGCCAAGATACCATGCGTCGGTCCGCATCCTAAGAATGTCATTCTTTTGGCATGTGATGCCTTTGGTGTTCTTCCGCCTGTGAGCAAGCTGAGTCTGGCACAAACCATGTACCATTTCATTAGTGGCTACACTGCACTGGTACATTTCTAATGTCCCAACCTAAAACTTGTTTTTCCATGTCCTGTCGGTTTTATTTGCTAGTACAATGCTTGGATTCTTGCATCTTTTGAGTACTGAACTTGGGTTGATGATCCATATAGGTGGCTGGCACAGTAGATGGTATTAAGGAGCCAACGGCAACATTCTCAGCTTGCTTTGGAGCAGCATTTCTCATGTTGCATCCGACCAAGTACGCGACCATGCTTGCCGAGAAAATGAAAAAGCATGGAGCAACAGGATGGCTTGTTAACACTGGCTGGTGTGCTGGAAGGTAAATGCTGACCATTGCCAATCCTTTTTATCTTTCCTTGAAAAAGTTGAACAAATCAATGACTTTTGATCTCTTTTTCTGCAGCTATGGGTCTGGAAATCGTATAAAGTTACCATACACTCGAAAAATCATCGATTCCATTCACTCTGGTGATCTGTTGAAAGCAACTTATGAGAAAACCGAGGTGTTTTGTTTAGAGATCCCCAATGAGATCGAGGGAGTGCCTTCAGAAATCCTGCGTCCAGAAAATGCTGTAAGTTTGTGTTGGCCAACATGTTTTCGAGTAGGTTACATTTGAGCTTGTCGGATCTTAATGAACTAGGGACATGCATTGCAGTGGGCTGATAAGGAGGCATACAAGAACACTTTGTTGAAATTGGCTGGCTTGTTTAAGAAAAAATTCGAAACCTTCACGGAATACAAGATCGGCGAGGACAACAAGCTGACTGAGGAGATCCGAGCAGCTGGTCCAATCTTTTAATTTCTCAACCAAAGATGAAGCCAAGATTTTTTTTCTTTTTTTTGACAAGGGAAGAAGCCAAGAAATTGCTATACTAATACCACAATTATTAAATGTCCAAAATATAAGACTTCTGTCTGCAGTATAAGCATGTAAGTCCTTTGTTGGGATATATACATAGAGTAAAGATACTAGTAGTCAATCATTTAACTGGAGTGAACAACAATCCAATACCATGATGATTTATACACCTTGTACAGAATAATAGTATGTGGCTTGTTTCTATTTTCCTGACTGGCCAAGTTTTGGCTTCAGTATAGAACATAGATAGCCACATGTTCCAAGGAACAAGTTTCGGACTCTTATCTTAGATGATCGAAGGGTTTCTCTCCGTATCGAAAGCATGATGTACATTTTGAGCAGTACCTGCATTCTATTATCCTGCTTCACCATACTATAAACGATCCCAATCAAGGCAGCATAATCTGTCGCTTCAAGTTATCGAACACGAGATGAAGTCCTTCCATTCAAGGAAAGGGAAGAAATGATCTATAAGCTAGACAATCAACTATCAATAGCCAACCGCAACAGTCTGAAAGAAACAAATCCTAACTTTTACAATGAATAGAGTGTTACAAGTATAACAATATGAGACGAAAGAAAAATAAAAATAATTTTATTAAGTGAGCAAAAGAAATACAATATAAAAATATATACTTGAATTTTGACAGAAATCGACTAGAATCGGTTGAGGCATGCAATTACGCAGTTTCCTTAAGATAGATTTTCGGCCACTCTGAGGTGCTTGAGATCTTTGGTCGTTAGTCTCCCAGGATGCAACAACGAGACGATCAGCTACAGTTGCACTGTTGCAAAGATCACGAACTATACCCTTGCCTTCGTCTATTACCAAAAATTTGAGAAGATGAAAAAGTTTTCCAAGTTGTGTTTAACCTAGCAGGTTAACTCGGTATTTATAGGAGTTTCACATATTCCATATATTTATCCTCTTAATTCTGAATATTCAAAAAGATACGTCACATTTAAGGAAAAATTTAATTCACAGTAGGTAAAATATCTGCAGGCCCACGAAGGGCTCGACTAATCCGGACATTCGCGTCATGCCCCCAACCCGACACACATACATAATTTCAAATCAATTCATTCAATGACAAGTTGGGTTAGTGTATACAAGCACACTCCATACTTCATATCCTACCAATGTGGGATATGGGTTCTTCATTTTTCTTTACATAATTCACAAGTATCCTACTTTGATCATCAATTTCTCATTCATCACTCAACCATTTTGAGCATATGAGATACCGTTGTAAAGATCTCATGGAGTAGAATATGAGTCCAAAGATTCATCATTCGAATCTCTATCTTTAACCATTAAAAATATGTCTCAAAGTTTCCAATTTATCATGTTTTTTCCAACAATCCCCACATGAATGAAATTGATGATTTTATCAAAAACATTTTGACTCGATGTGGTGATAGATTCTGCGATTAATAGAAGCATAGGATAGGTAGGTTTCCACCCTTGAACCTTCCCTTGTGAAAGTATATTTACTTTACTAGTTGACCAGTAGACGTGATGTCCTTGAACCGTTCTGCCGTTTGTGTAAGCGATGATATACCTCACATAATTATTCCTCTGACAAGGATTTTAGTTCTCATGGGTGTGCCCCTAAGCCATGGACATTGCCTGGTTCTATAAGAGTTTGAGAGAACTTTGTCCAATAGTCTCCTTGAAGTGACTCCACTTCACTCTCACATAGGTGACTTATGTTGCTCGGTTCGTCGTAGCACACAATGTTCATTAAAAGCCTTGCTTAGCCTAAACCACTTTGATCACTGTTTACATCATAGGAATGAACTTGGGGATAATAACCCCCATAGTGACCGCACAAGTCTATATAATTAGGTTGTCCCTTTGAACCTAGATCTTGGGATCTCCAGTCAACTAGGTAGGATTTTCCTTCACATAGAGCCTCAAATTTCTATGGGCGTTAGTCTCATTCCTTTCGATGTTTTCTCAACTGCATCTCAATTTAACCCTTTGGTTAGCGGGTCTGCCATATTATCATTTGATCTAACAAAGTCAATAGAGATAACCCCGTTTATGATCAGTTGTCTCACGGTATTATGTCGGTGACGCATATGTCTCGACTTACTGTTATACGTGAAGTTTTGTGCTCTAGCAATTGTTGCTTGATTGTCACAGTATATGCATGTTGTTGGCATAGGCTTCGGCCATTCAGGAATATCCTCCAAGAAATTTCAAAGCTATTTTGCTTTCTCTCTAGACTTGTCTAAAGCTACGAACTTAGATTCCATTGTGGATCTAGTTATAATCGTTTGTCTTGAGGATTTCCATGACACAGCTCTTCCTCCCAAAGTGAAAACATATCCACTTGTGCCTTTGGTATCTTGAATGTTAGATATCCAACTAGCATCGGAGTATTATTCTAGGACAACAGGATCTCTGGAATAATGCAATCCATAATTTCGAGTATATCGAAGATATCTCAATACCCTCACAAACGCTTTCCAGTGATTTTCACCTGGATTGCTTGTGAATCTACTTAAACTGCTCACAGTAAAAGTAATATCTGGTCTAGTGCAGCTCATAAGGTACATTAGACTGCCTATGACCCTTGCATATTCTATTTTGGTGAACACTTTCACCTTGATTCTTAACTAGATGTGAACAAGAATCCATAGGAGTCATGGCTATACCAAAATCATCATTGTTAAATTTCTCAAGAATCTTGTCCGCATAGTGTGGCTGGGTCAATATGAGACGTTTAGGTGACCTTTTGATTTGCATGTCCAAAACTGTATTGGCCAATCTCATATCTTTCATGTCAAATCTTGAATTTAACATGTCTTTGGTACGTTTTACCATTTCATTGTTGCTTTCAATAATGAGTATGTCATCAACATACAAACATAGAATAATGTACCCGATGTTGATAGTTTTGAAATATACACATTTTCCACACTCGCTAATCTTGAAGCCATTTTCATGTAACACCCTAAACACGATGTCACAATTGAGCCTCAAGCCCAAACCATATGTAAAATCTCACCACTAGATTTAGCCCACAACATAAACATTTCCATAAATCCAACAATGTTTTGAAAAGAGTTAATACAAAATAGTTGAATCGTTTGTATGAGAGCTCTAATTTAAAAGAAGGTAATTAAAAGCATTTGATGTGATTAAAATCCAAATAGAGTTATAGACATAAAACAAGGGTCCTATGAATACATCGCCCGATAAGCCCAAGTATTGTACTCTTGATCACATCGATGCACTGAAATCCTACTCCAATGGGTTTTTTTAATGCAACGCTATAACACCCCTAAAGTAATAGGATATAATTAAAGTTAAGAGATGAAAAAATGGAGAAGTGATGTCTAAGGGGTTTGAAGCCGTGACCTTTAAAATGTTATACTTGAGTCTTAACTATACGAGCCAAGGCTGTTTCTGGTTATGAATTGCTACAACTTATTGTTAAGCTATACTTGATGGGTTTATAACAAATAAAATCAGAATAAGTTTGAAATATCCCAGCTACCCCATTTTATGGCTCATTATTTCTATTAATCCACCCAAAAAAGGATATCTAGAACCTTCAATTCTCTCTCGACCCCTCACATTCCCATGCTGACCACCATCTTTGATCTCCCTCACCGCTCGACAGTGACATGCACCGCATCACACCCTTGACCACCACCGTCCCCTGAATAGAACCTCGACTACCACACGCAAGTTCGTCGCTCCGTTCACCGTGAAAGTTGCCTGAAAGGCTAGTGAAAAGCTCATAGGTCGCACCTCTTGCCTTTGTTGGTTCCAGTCATCTTCGCCATCCGTGTGAGACACGGTCACCATATCTAAACTATCCACTTCAAGATGAGTACAATTGTACCATTCGATCTTGTCAAGCTGTTGCCGATTGAAGGTCACCGGAGTACAAGAAAACCATTCAATTTCCCCTTTTTCTGGCCATTTTATGATATTTTAAGGTCACGGTAAGCCTCGATAGTCTGGGTAATTGAGTTAGCTGGCTATTTTTGTAATTTTGGTGTATTTTTTAATCGTTGTTGGCCACACGTGGCTCATACGCGCCACCGAAGGCGATTTCTGGCCACCATGGCCGATTCACTTGTGAACTGAGCCAGTTCAGCTCTAAATCGGTCTGGTCAGACCTGGTTTAGCCTATTGGACCGGAAGATAGGGCTGTTATAATATGATTTGGGCCAGATTGTTAAGGTCCAATAACCTTAGCCTCATACCTAGTTGGTCCAAACCCAAACCCAAACCCAAACCCGTTTAACCGACCCGACAGAAGTCTGATCTGATTCGTATTAGACCCAAGTCTGACCTAACATGCCTGACTTGAACCCATTGACCATGACCTGACCCGAGTTGAATGTTGTCTCGTTGACCCGACTCGGCCCGTTGACTCGACCCATGACCTGTTGACTAAGTCAACCCGTTCAAGTCGACTTAGTGAGTCAACCCGTCCGAGTCAACCTGTCTGAGTCAACTTAGTGAGTTAACTCGCTTGAGTAAACCCGTCTGAGTCAACTCAGTGAGTTGACTTGCTTGAGTCAACCCAGTTGACCTTTGATTAGTTGACCGCTAATGTTAGCGCTGATCGTTGACATGGCCGTTGGCTATTGACTTTTGACTTTGACCAAAAAGTCAACTTTTCTAAAAACCCTTATTTTATGTTTTCTTGACATCCTATGGTCTATTTTTGAAGTTCATTTTGCAAAATTCTAACCCCAAAGCCTCCGAATCTAACCTTGAACCCGAGAATGCATGTGTTTAGCATTTCAGTTTAAGAGTTATGTGATCAAGCTAAGGATTGATAATGGATTATGTTTAATTGAAAGTATTCACATATCTTCGTATTCGAGATGTTGAGGACGTCCAATTTGGGTTCGAGAGTGTTCAAATTTCGTTCAAGGGTTCAAACGATATAACAAGGATTTAGGGTAATACATTAGTACCTCTTGTATGCTTTATGAACATATTGATATTCGGTTAATGCATGCACACTTATGGTGAAGTGTACTGTTAACTCTGCTTAAGTCAAATCAAAAACGAAATATAAGTATGACAATTTAGATAACATTGACTCCTTTAATAAATAATTAAGAAGGCAGTTAATCACCAAACTCGACCAATAGTGTTAAAGGAGTCAATGCCAAAAATATTTGGTTATGAAATTACAAAAATGCCCTCGAGGTATAAGAATGACTAATATACCCCCTGACAATGAATGTGGTCTAGAAATTTACACTAGATCCGATAAAACAACTGATTCATTTGAAAACCTTGAATTACTTTGGGAAGTTATGGTAGCAAGACTTAAACCTTTGAGATTGTAAAATACTTGGATTTTCTTGAATTCTGAATAAATCACCGAAGATAAATTTATGTAAAACTTTTCGTATGCCTAAATTAATCAAAGTGGTGTAAAGTACTGACTTAATCGAAATGAAAAAAAGGAATGGAAATATTGATAAGGTTGTATTGATCGAAATGATTGTAATGACCAAAAGGACTGAAGTATCTTTGGGCACCAAAATTTCTAAATTAACTGAAATGATGGATAAACCCTTGAGTTCTGTAATAGATGAATTATTTGGAAACACCGAAGTACCTGAACGAATGAAGCACCATCGAGTATTTAAATGATTGAATCACCTACGTGACTTGAGATAAATGGAAGCTTGGAAAATCCTGAAATTTCTAATAGATCGCAAATGGCTGTAATACCCTTGTAGGCTTGAAGCCCGACTTATGTAAATCAATCATTCTTCATAATGTTATAATAATAGAAGAATACTTCACAAATACATGTTCAACCATTCGAGGCTCGTTCCAGGATAAATAGTGATGGTGACCTGTTCAACTATACCACTTGGCTAGAACTAAATATTGAACACGTGTGGCGTGTACCTATTCTGATGTTTGGAAAGTAACGCATTGACGAGACGTGTTTAATGGGAAGGACTTGGAAGACTGGCAAGCCATCAGCAAGCTTCAGCACAACAAGTGACTGACTTGTCCTATCAGGGTTAGACTAAGGAATTACCCCTAAGAGTTAAAATGACCAAAATTCCCTCGTTAGCCAAAATAATCGAAACATCCCTGATATATCTGATATCTTGAATGATCCAAATGTATCAATTCCTGAATGCTGGGTTGGAGACGTTGGTTACCAAGTCATTTTTAATAGGGGCCTCATTTCTAAAATCTGTTCCAAATTTGTCAAAAGTTTAATATGTTCCCCTTTTTGTAAATATCAAGTATCTCCATGAAATAAGTTGTTTCGCCTAGTGTGTTCCAAGTGCACATGAATATTCTCTCCGTTTTAAACCTAAGACTGTCTCCTAATCTGAATCATGACTTTTATCTGTCCAAAATATACCTTTGTATCTGAACTTAAAACAAACGTGCTCTCTAGTTACTATTTCACTATAACTAAAGTTTGCTTTATATCCATTATTATTACTGATTACTACTAATTACTATCAATTATTGTTATTACTGTTATCACTACCTAGACTATTATTGGGTACTTGGGATAGAGTGTGAAGTTATCGCAGGTTCAACCCTAATCCAGCTAGTAATTCCTTATTGTTTGAGGTTCCTATGCTTCAGCTAGGGTGATTTCTATCGTACCTAAGGTATCCCCTTAGGCTGGCACCTACACTTATTGGGCCTGGGTTAACACCCCCTATAAATGCAATTCTGGGGAACTACATATAGAGTTTGACTGGAGGGTAGATGGGAAATTTAAAATGAACTTTACCGCTACTATTACATGTCTATGAAATAAAATGTTCACTGCACTATTACATTGTACGTGTTAACTTTGCACTATTGGAACACATACTAAACTCTCTACATCTCTTCAGATTCTCAGGTTTATATGTTTCTCGTCTGATACTCAATGATTGAATAAAGAACAATTATGTTATCTTCAAGTATATTGCTTCACTAAAATATTGAATCATAATTGGAGTCTGTTGTTACCCAGAACATCATGACAGTGTTATGCTTACCATATACCTGTATGTCTTACAACATCATTTGGTAGTTCTATATTACCAAGCTTTCCCAAGATCATGTTGTTCTTACCATCGCAGGTTAGATGAAATCCATCATGGTATGGTGATCAACATTAGTGTTGAAGTTCTCTCGGCGTTGCTTCAGAGTACGGTAGTGGTACAGTTAGTGGGCATGTATGTCGTGTATTATTTTATGTCAATGTCTATAGTATATTTTCTGAACAACTATTATTTGTTTAGATGACTTTCTAAAATGGTGTCTTGAACAGAATTTTGTTTTACAGTTTTTAATATATTTAAAGAAAACATTTTTCAATGTGGATTTTCCTTGTGGGTCGCTCTTGTGACTAATGTGACCTTCTAGAATTTGATATAACGCATAGGCAGGTCTAGGGGGCTACAAACGCAACCACCTAAAAACCTGCGTAAGGAAACATTGATTCCAAATGCTGAGCTCATAAAGTTCAATGGATACACCTCTACTCTACCATGATTCAACAGATCATAAACATGGGCATGTAACAAGTAAAATGATATGGAAGTTAAATTGATACATGTCGCTACCTTAGTCGCCTAAACACATGTAGTCCATATCACAACATCAAGGGTGCACACAATGCCCAACCATACTATACCATAATAACACAGGCGTGAGGCCGGGTCAGGCAGCATCGGGACATACACTCCTGGTGAGGTTGGGACACGGAACATCAAAACATACACCTTTACTCAGAATCCCCCCTCGAGTACATACGAATGAGTCTCGGGTCACATAGCATCGGTAACCTCCATTCGTCAAATCACTTACCATAGTGTTGTAACACATTTTGCGTATCTGGATCCCAACTACAAGGTAATCAACCGTACAATGCCCTTACATGGCGTACAACAACCATCCGATCTATCAAGGATCTATAGAGCATCAATACAGCCAACCCACTCAAGGTTTTTATTAAGTTATTAGTCATTATGTTCGTATACGAGGTTAGATTCTCGGTTTCTCAATTAAACTATTCATTTTACCCTATTGGAAACCCATTGGGCCTTAGTCCTCGAATTATAAGTCCTTTTGAACTAAAAATGAAATTTTTAGGCAGATTGCCCAGTGAGTACCGATACCCACTTATGAGTATCGATACTCTCTTGTGGGTACCGATACCCATTTTCGTGTATCGATACCTGGCTTATTTCAGAAGTGGTTTAACTTAACACCCTTTATCGATACATGGGGATGTGTACCAATACCCCAAGGCGTACCGTTACCTCCTAAGCATATCGATACCAAATTTGGCTACTAGAATTTGGGCAAATCAAGGGGTATTGATACCCCTAAAGGCATACCGATACGCTCTTCAAAACATGCTTAAGTTAGCTATCCAAATAGGGGAGGGTATCAATACTAGTTCATCCAATATTAGTATACGAGCACAGAATTTGAATTCTAGAGCTCGCGAATTGCCCTTAACATTCCCAAACCTTGATGGTAAAGCCTCAAATTAATTCTACAGATTATGGGAGGTATATTAGGCAGTTTCTTATCATTTTTACACTATTTAAACACTGACTCCAGATTTTGTCATTAACATTATTACTTAACCATTTCAAGCACCAAAACATCAAACAAGCATACAAGACCATACATTCACGATTTGCAAGAAAGAAAGGGAGTTGGAAGTGTACTAACCACCCTCCAAGCACTGGAAAAGAACCTTCTTGCTCTAACCTCAAGCTTTTCCCTTGCCTTCATCTTTTGAGTGCTCTCTAACCTCTTTTGCTTGATTCGTAGATCGTTGGGTGAAGATCACAAAACTCTTAGCAACCAATCTGAAAAACACACTCAAAAAGACAAAGATCTTACCTTTACTTATGGGTGGAAGCTAAGAAATGCGAATGGAAGAGAGGAAAACAAAAAGGACAAGGGGTGAGATCATCTTCTTGTTTTTGCAGAGGAAAAATTAAAGGGGATGCACTATTCCCTTTTCAAAGCAAAACAATTACCATTTTACCTTTTTTCCATCCTTCAAATCCATTCTCCCAACCTTAATCCCAAACCTAAGCAGCAAAAGCAAATCCACAAGACTCTTACGGGCAATCCAAAAGCCCAAACTTTAGCCCGATAACCAAGCCCAAATCTCGGTTTAAGCTGACCCATGGATTTTTTTGAAATCTGGGTCGTTATATGCTATCATGACAATATTGAACTTCTCATGCCATTGCTTTGGCACTGGTTTACGTCCATACAAAGACTTCACCAATCTACATACTTTCTTCTCTTGATCGAAAACTACATGACCCTCAGGTTGTTCCATGTATATTTCTTCATCAAGATCTCCATTTAGGAAAGCAATTTTAACATCCATTTGATTTACTTCTAGATTCCACAAAACGGCAATTGCAGGTATCATTCTTATGGATGTTATTCTTGATACAAGAGAAAATGTATCAAAATAATCAAAGCCTTCATTTTGTCGGTAACCTTTTATAACCAATCTCGCCTTGTATTTATCAGATGTTCCATCTGCTTTTATTTTCTGTTTGAAGATCTATTTAGAATTTACTGGTTTAGTTCTTGGAGGAAGATCCACTAATTCTCGTGTATGGTTTTGCATGATGGAATCAATCTCACTCTTAATGGCTTCATTCCACAAGGTGTCTTCAGTGGAATGCACAACATCACTATACGTTTGAGATTCATCCTCTAGCATAAAGGTTAGGAAATCTGATCCAAATGATATTTCTACCCTTGCCCGCTTACTTCTTCTTGGCTCTATTTCATTTTTAGCCTCTTGTTGATCATCTAAACTATATTCATCGTTAGTCTTTAAAGTTACTCTTGTTGAATTTTGATCAACCTCCCTAGATTTATGAGGGAATATGTTCTCAAAGAATAATGCATTCTTTGATTCCATTATCGTGTTCTTATGAATCTCAGGGTTCTTTGATTCATACACGAGAAATTGATATGCATTGCTATATTCTATATAGCCGTTGAAAATACAATCCACAGTTTTAGGACCTATTTTCATTCGCTTGGCAATGGGGCCATTACCTTGGCAAGACATCCCCGCATTTTTAAGTGGTTGTATAAAGATTTTCGACATTTCCATAACGCATATGGTGTCTTGTCCTTTTTCTTCCGGGGAACCTTATTCAAAAGGTAATTAGCTGTAATGTAAACAATGATTTTCAAGAATTTATTTGTAAAATTGAATAAATTTTTAAGTACTCAAAATTGCTCACAAAATGATAAGGATTCGAACTAAAATTGTTTCTAAGTCAAAAAATAAAACCCCAAATATTTTGTAAGTGTTTTTGTACTCAAATAGCTAATTTTGGTCCAGGAGTAGCGATACACCCTTGGTCGTATTGATACAATTTTTGGCTACTGGAAAATGTTTTATACAAAATAGCTATTGGGTACCGATACGCGTATAGCCGTATCGGTACGCCATTCATACTTGGGAACCAAATATGCTTTAAGTATTGATACAACTTTACTCGTACCGATACGAGGTGTTTGGATTTGAAAAATCTTTGTATTTAATGATATAGCCGTTACCTTGTCATTTTTATTGGAACCATAAATTTAAAAATTAGTTATATCGTGCCTATAAGCCCTTAGGCGTACCGATACAATTTTTCAAGGACTTTTTCCTCAGATTCCAATGAACAAAACTAGTACCGACATTGTACGGACAATACCGGTAGACCTTTGTAAAATAAGCTTTCCTTACTAATACGCCCCTTTGTACAACGACTCTTTCTTCTTTTGGCAAGTACCGATACAATTGTTCGCGTACCGATACGCCTGACTACCTAACAACATTTATTGGGTGAAGAAAACTGCCCAATGGTTATATTGATGATCTCAACTACCCAAACGGTTAGAAATTAATGAGAGGGTATTTAAAAAATTCTCCAAAGCTACAACAACAACTATTGAATCATTGAACAAGTCTTAAGCATTCAAGCACAAATCCAACCATCTTTGAGCTATTAGAGTCAAATCTTTGTAGCCCACTTGAGTGGTCTTTATCATAATCATTTTATTCAAGTTTTGGGTTGCGAGTGAACTTGTAATTTGGGAAAACATACTACCTTTGAGAGGATTTTTAGTTTGAATTCGTTTTCTTGTAAAAGAAAGAGTTTGATCAAAGCTTTGGGTAGAAAGATTTGATTGTGTAAAGGGTTGCCTCCTTAGCCTAGAAAAGGGGAAAAATTCATAGTGAATTTGTAAAAATCCTTAGTGGGAAGCTAAGGTAGTGGATGTAGACCTTGTTAGAAGGTTGAACCACTATAAATATTTTGTGTCTCATTTTTATCTTTCCATTTGCTTCCCTTTAATTTTTAAATTGCCAATTCACCACTCTTAGCCAAATCACTTTGATTGATCATCCTAACAATTGGTATCAGAGCCTAGCTTATTTGAAGGATTAACATCGTCTTGAGATGATCCAAAGTTTATTCAATCAACTAGAAGTCAGGCCATGGCCTCCACTTCCGACAACAACCTCTACGAGTCTCAATTAATCACCAAACCGCCTTATTTCAATAGAGATAACTATCCCTATTGGAAGAATTGAATGAGGCTCTTCATCAAATCCAACGAATACCTCTTATGGGATGTAGTGAAAGATGGACCTAGTATACCGATAAAGAGAGAAGGTAACTGTTTGATCCCCAAGTCCAAGTTAGAGATGATCGATGAAGACTGGAGGAAATTACAAGTCAATGACAAAAATATGCACATGCTCTTTTTTGCACTTGGATCGGATAAGTACTTGAAGATATCTTATTGTACAAGTGCAAAAGAGATATGAGACAAGCTTGAGACCATATATGAAGGAACAAACGATGTAAAAGAGACCAAGATTGGACACCTCAACTTGAGCTACGAAAATTTCAAGATGAAACCGGATGAGAGCATCACCAAGATGTTTGATTGCTTCTCCATCATAGTCAACGAACTTAAAGGATTTGAAGAATTCATCCCAGAAGACAAGCTTGTCTGGAAGTTCATCTACTCACTTCCTGAGTCATGGGATGGAAAGAGAACTTCCATCATCGAGGCCAAGGACCTCAAGACCTTGAAGCTTGACGCTCTTATGGGGTCTCTCTTAACCCATGAAATTATGAAGAAATAAAGAGAAGATGAGAAGAAAAGAGAATAGAACAAGGTTGAGAATAAACAAGTAAAGAAGAAAAAGATTGGAATTGCTCTTAAAGCTTCACAAGAAGAGAGCGATTCTAGTGAGGAGGAAGATGAAGAAATGGCAATGATTGCCAAACGATTCACTCGGTTCATGAAATCCAATCGGGGAAGAAAGTTCCATCGAAGAGGGGATTTCAAGAACAAGAACAAGGAGGGGAGAAGCATCAAATAGTTTGCTATGAGTGCAAGAAACTGAGGCACATCAAGACCGATTGTCCCTAACTAAAGAGGAAGATCTTCATGAAGAAGAAGAAGCTCAAGGCTCATGCTGCTACTTGGAGTGATAAGGAATCATTCGAGGAAGAGGAGCAAGAAGTAGCCAACCTTTGTCTCATAGCACTTGAAGATGATCCTAAGGTAACCTCTAACTCATCTAATTTTGATTTTACATTTGACGAGCTTCAAGAAGCTCATGATGAGTTACAAGAGGTATATGATGAGTTGACAGAGAAGTACAAGGAATCGATTTTAAAAAATAAAAAAATGACTTCCGATTTGAAAAACCAAAAAGATTCCTTATCTAAAACCAACTTGGAACTTGAGAAGAAAGTTCTTGATTTACAGCAAAAGAAAAATGATTTTAAAAAGAAAAATCAAGATTTGAACAACCTTCTCTCCAAAGTTCATGATGATCACCAAAAGAAAGTTGGTGATCTCAATGTTGGGTCACGTCGGTACACCTTATAACGCAGTGAAAAAATTATCCGGCAATTACCACCAGAGATTCATGTACGAGGAACGATTCAAGGTGAATAAGGGTGAATAATTACCTATTTAAATTTGGAATTTTGAACTTGGAAGAGATAGATATCCAATCACGATCCTACAATGTCGATTCATAAGCCGCAATGATAATGCTCCGACCTCTAAGTAGTTCACCAGTTGAATTGAGCATATAAAACTCTCTAAACTATTTAGAGGGTTTTTTAAAAAAAACATTAATGATTTCTAGATCTCTCATGCCTTTTTATAGCCTTTGAAATCCTAATTCAACTCAAATCAGGATTTCAATATATATATATATATTAATATATATAATTCTAATTTAATTTTAATTAGGATTTCAATATATATATATTAAATATATATAATCCCAATTCAACTTAATTAGGATTTAAATATATATATATATATTAAATATGTATAATCTCAATTCAACTTTAATTAGGATTTCAATATATATTAATATATATAATCTCAATTCAAGTAATTAGAATTTCTATATATATATATTAATATATATAATCATATTTCAACTTTAATTAGGATTTCAATATATATATATAAATTTAAATTGAATTATATTATTTATATATTAAAAGAGTCATAATTACAATAATCATTTTTTAATATTTATCCAATAGTTAATTATATATATAATATATTAATTTAACTAAATCCGTGTACAAAAAATTTGTACATATATATAATTCGTTTAATATATGCTCATTTAAAGAGTGGGTATGTCCCTGTAGGTTCATGTAACGTTAGTAGTAAATGTTAGAATATTTCTAATATTACAAATAATGAGTGACATCTAGCAATATTTCATTGTCACCTAAGTTACAAGAAATCATGATTCTACATAACCCTTTCATTATTAACTCTTTTTCATGTATTACATGTTTTTGTCCTTTATATCTAGATTGGACACAAGTCATGGAGCAATCACACTTGTATAGTCCATCTAATATTTCTTGATATCTTGAGTAGACTATTAGAAACGAATAACTATGATATCTCACTAAATCAAGTGCGCTACAAGTTAAGGGACATCAACATGTGGGGAAATAAAAGTCGATCTATTCGAAAGTTGATGTGGGAAGATATGAATCAATCCAATCAAGAACTTCTTACATTCACCGATGATTACCTATACCAATCAAGAAAAGTCCAAAGAGCCTATACCGTGGGAAACTCTTGCACTTGTTGTGGAGAATATCATGCGTTTAAAGATTGCCCTCAAAATCATGGTGCATATGGTTACATGGAGGACCATAGATAGAACCAACAGCAAAATCCTTCATGTCCTTATCAGCAGCCAAGTTTCTCGATAACAGATATGTCCTGGCAATGTAGTCCTCGTCAAGAGCTATCAAATTCCATGGATACGAGAATAGCCAGTATGGATGCACTCTTGAGAAAAGCGAAAGATCAGTCGAGGAGATTAACTTATCTCTTAGATAACATGCCCCAACAATCAATCCCTAGGGATACTGAAATCCTAAGGCAATATGAGAAAGAGAAATACAAAGAGAGATCCCCGATGTGTGAGGATCAACTAAAACCTCCAAGTTGAGAGCCTGCCAATGAGACAGACTGCCCGACACTTGATGAGCCTATGCAATGAATTGCCACGACAATTGAGGAGTCTAAACATAGCAATGTCGCGAAAACACTCAATGAGGCAAAGCAGAGTAATGATACAGCAAATTCTGAGGAATCTAATGCCCAAAATGTTATAATGTTGATGCTAAAGCAAGAATCTAGAGATTGCTCCCATCCACCTTTGTCACGGCAATTGCACGACCACATGCAAGATAAATGAGATGACAATACTTTGCTAATGGAATATGAGTAGGTGATGGTTGAACCTTTTGAATTCTTTAAAAACTTACCTCATCTGTTGCAGGTATTTCTTGAGGAACCGACGCTGGTAGATTTAAAGCCATCGAAATCTCTTCTGATGGAGATGTTTGAAGAGCCTGAAGAAAATGGTGTTTGGATTCATGAAGCTTTTCAGAAACTTGGTTTTTCCCTTCACTTATAGTGAATTTTGGTATAAGATTGCCATGGAAATTGGTTGGCGTAACAATTTCCTCAACAACAAAGGCTACATCCAACCATGATGAATGAGGTAATTAAAAGGTTGGGTGTTGATATAACTTTTCCTATTAGTATATCATGCCTTCAGAAATAGTAGAAAGGTGGAGGGTATACATGGACTACAAGGGAACACGAAAAAAAGGAACCTTCACCATGGTAACGCAAAAGGGAGTAGCTGCAAGCACATTGACCCAACTCTTTTTAGGCAATATTGTCACCCGATGGAGGATACAGATGGACTACAAGAAGTATCGAAAACGACCCTCATCAAGCTTTCTTTAAGGCAACCCTATTCCCTTCGAATTTTCTTTTATGTTTATTTAGGTTTTAGTTGTTGTTCTATTTTCCATTTTAATAAGAACAAGGTGTTGAAAGAAGCCCAGACAATCAGACTAGTCAAGACAAGTGAACATGCCCCATAAAGCTAACATTTCGCAGCATGTCCAACCCCACCACCACGAACCAAGCAAATGGCTAAATAGAAACTAGTCATTCCAGGTGACGACCTCAGTGACTAACTCATTTTCATTTCATTGAGCTTCTTTTACTTCTGTTTTGTTTTTGCATGCATTGAGAACAATGCTTCTCTAAAGTTTGGGGGGCTTGTTTTTGTTTTTGTTTTTTGTTGCATTCATGTTATTGTTTTATATAGTTTGCATATGTTACTTGTCATGTCTTTTACCAGATTAAACTACCTAGACCTGTTGTGATATCTTATGATGAACTTTGTCGCTGCACTTACATGATAGAACCTTCAATTTTAGGAATCGCATGGAAAGTATTTAAAATTTTACTATGATGCTGATTATTGATTGACATTGTTGTGACTTGTTGATTACGGGAGACTTAGTGAACTTAGGTTATTTAAAATTGGGTAATTTGTGCTAGAGGTGCATATCCGGCTCTAGCCTAAAATTGGATTAAAGATAATTTCTTACTAGAGGTGCCTATCTGGCTCTAGTTGTCACGCATTAAGAATCACTAGAGGTGCCCGAAACTGGCTCTAGTTGAATAAAATTAAACAAGAAATTGCTTTCTTTGCTAGAGGAGCCCAACACTGGCTCTAGTGAACTTAATTGCCCCGGTAATTAAATTGATAAAAACTATTGTTCACATAGAATCCCATTAGTTGACTTGCACACAACTCTACACACACATTGTCACTAACATTATAGTTTAATTTTGGGTAATTTCTTCGCTATCCGAAAGATTGAAAGGTAATCAACTTTGTGCCACGGTTCTGAGGATTGAAGTCATGTAAGAAGCATGTTTTGGTGGTAAAGGCATTGGTGGGTAATTATTAGTGTTTTGCATTGCTTGAGGACAAGCAATAGTTTGAGTTTGGGGGTGTGATAAGTGTGTAAAAGTACTATTTTTCTTGCATTTTTTACTCATATTATTGTTAGACTTAGGCACATTTTAGTTGCATTCTTAGGCATTCATGCACAAGTTCCTAATTTATTTTCTTATTGAGCTTGGTATCGCCTTTTGGTTGGTTTTTGTGTAAAAGATACTGTTGGTGCGTATTATTTGGTGCAGGACTGAATTGTCGTAGCAAGCAAGGAATTTCCGTAGCAATTGAGGAGAGATCTTGAAGAGCTTGTCGTAGCAACAATGACTGGAAAAATCCACCTAATTCAAGATAAGCACAAAGAGTTAAGGATAAAGCCCAAAGGAGTCGGATTTCCATGCAAGAGTTCAATGAGGATTTAAACTCAAATTTTTGAAGAGTTTTTAAGGATAAAGATAAAAGATATTTATTATTTCTTTTATTCAATTTAATTCCAAATTAAACTCCCCCTCATCAACAACAAATCTGACCTAATAATCTCCTATAAATAGAGACCAAATCGCAGCCTTAAAGGGAGAGTTTGATTGGAAGGAAAAAGACAGAGGGTTGATCACAACTTCATCTTCTTCTTATGCAATCTATGGCTGGGTATTTTTCCTTTGTATATCTTCCGAACACAACCATGAATTTATGTAAATTTGTTAGGATTATTTTGGGCTTGTGGTTTTGATAAATGATTTGATTGTTTAGGTTTTTTATTGTAATTTAAATTTAAAGTTTGTTCATTCTTGGTTCTTAATTTGATTGCGAGTGAATTGGGAGAGGATCTCGTGAATTCATCCATTTATCTAATATTGGGAGAGTTAGATTTAAGAAACGAATTGGCATGGTTTTCATTCAAACGGTCGTTGGTGAAGACTAATCCGACTTAGGAATAAGTTACAAATTTTAAAGGCTAAGAAGAGCGTAAGATCGGTTGTTTTTAACCCATGATTAACACAGGGATGTATCACCAAGGCACGCACAATTGACCAGTGTTTCAAGTTAGGGATAACAAGAAGCCATTGAAGAACACTTCGCCGAGCTTTGAAGGGAGTCTCCCAGTTGCCAAGGCAATCACACCATTCCCAGTTGCTACGTTAATTGAATAATTATCACGACAATCAAGTTGCCTCGGCAATCAATTGCCTAAACAATCCATTCAGACATTATACCACTACTCACGATAACTAGGCCTACTCTCTTTAATCGATTACTCTTTCCTTTCTTCCTATTTACTTAGTTTTTTTACTTATTATTCATCACCATCAATCTATTTCTTTTACAATGCAATAACTTAAGTGAAGTGGCCCAAGCCAATCCCTAAGGAGACGATACTCGATACTTATCATTTATTACTTGTGATGTGTTCACTTGCACCATTTGCGTAGCACTCAAAACAGGCAACATGTTCAATGTGTTTTTTTATTTAAATGGTTGCAAAATTATCAACATTGAAACTAACAAAATTGTGCTTATTGGTCATCACATAGGAAACATTTACATGGTGCATTTAGATGAAATTCATATTTCAAATGCATATTTTGTTGCTAGTGATGAGCATGATTCATGGTTATGGCATAGAAAACTAGGGCATGCAAGCATGAGTGTTTTGGAAAAATTGATTTCAAATGATCTTATAAGAGGTTTGCCAAAAATAAAGTTTTCTTATGATAAAATTTGTGATGCTTGTGCAAAAGGCAAACACAAAAGGGTTTCTTTCAAACATATTAATGATGTTTCTACAAGTAGAGTTTTACAATTGATCCACACGGATCTTTTTGGCCCTATAAGAACAACGAGTTTGGGTGGAAAATCATACGCATTTGTCTTAGTAGAAGACTACTCTAGATATACTTGGGTTCTATTTTTAATTACCAAGGATGAAGCCTTAGACAAATTCATCACATTTTCAAAAGTAACTCAAAACGATGTTGGTAAATCCATTTCTCATATTAAGAGTGACCATGGAACCGAATTTCAAAATTTAGGTTTTGAGGAATTTTGTAATTCAAATGGTATAAACCATAATTTTTCTACACACCTTAACAAAATAGGGTTGTTGAGAGAAAAAATCGAACTTTAGAAGAAATGGCTAGAATCATGCTTTGTGAAAATAATTTGCCTAAGTATTTTTAGGCGGAAGCCATTAATACTTCTTGTTATATTGTCAACCGTGTAATGATTAAGCCTATTTTAAAGAAAATACCTACGAGCTTATTAAAAACAAAAAGCCTAACATTAGCTATTTTCATCCTTTTTGCTGTAAATGTTTTGTTTTAAACAATGGAAAAGACAATTTAGGCAAATTTGATGCTAAAAGTGTTGAAGCAAATTTTCTTGGTTATTCTTTGAACTCAAAAGCCTATCGAGTATTTAACAAGAGAACTTTAGTAGTGAGAGAGTCTATACATGTGGTTTTCGATGATAACCTCATTCTGGGGAAGGATTCTTGTGATGATGATGATGTAGGGATTTTTGAAGCCAATGATGGTAGGTAATCATCAAAGGTAGATGAAGTTCCATCTAAAGAAGAAGCACAAGATCCACCTCTAGAAGCCTTGAAGGACATGACTCTAGATGAAAAGGAGGTCACCTACCCAAGGGAGTTCAATTATGTCAAAGGTGGTGAAATTTTGGGTGATCCATCCAAAGGGTTACCACTAGATCTTCTCTTAGAAATACATGTAATTTTTTTCATTTATCTCATGCATTGAGCCTAAAAATATCAAAGAAGCATTAAATGATGATTACTGGATATTGGCGATGCAAGAAGAGTTAAATCAATTTGAGAGAAGACAAGTGTGGACATTAGTTGATAGGCCAAGTAATAAATCTACCATAGGAACTAAATGGGTTTTTAAAAACAAACTATATGGGAGCGGTAACATAGTTAAATCAAGGTTACACTCAAGAAGAATGAATCAGTTTTGATGAAACCTATGCACCCGTAGCTAGAATAGAAGCTATTAGGATGCTTCTTGCATTTACATGTTATCATGAATTCAAGATTTCTCAAATGGATTAAAAAGTGCTTTACTAAGTGGTTTTATAAATGAAGAAGTGTATGTAGAACAACCACCCAATTTTAAAGATCTAAAATACCCAAACCATGTTTTTAAACTTTCAAAAGCTTTATATGGTTTGAAACAAGATCCTAGAGCTTGGTATAAAAAATTATCAAACTTTTTAATTCAAAAAGGTTTTGACAAAGGAAATGTAGATACTGTACTCTTCATTAAAAGAAAAGGCAAAGACATCTTAGTAGTACAAATTTATATTGATGATATTATTTTTTGTTCTACAAATGAATTGCTTTGCCAAGATTTTGCTAAGTTAATGCAAGGTAAATTTGAAATGAGCATGATGGGGGAGCTTTTCATTCTTCTTGGGGCTCCAAATCAAACAAAGGAAAGATGATATCTTCATCAATCAAGCTAAGTACATCAAGGATATGCTCAAGAAGTTTGGCTTGAAGAATATGAAACCTCAAGCCACACCAATGAGTTCTTTTACAAAGCTTGACAAAGATGAAGGAGGTAAGTGTATTGATTTAAAGCTTTATAGATCAATGATACGATCTTTGCTTTATTTTACCGCAAGTAGACCAGATATCATGTTTAGTGTTTGCTTGTGTACTAGATTTCAAGCTAGTCCTAGAGAATCTAACATATATGACGTTAAGAGAATCTTTAGATACCTTAAAGGAACACCTTGGTTTGGCCTTTGGTATCCTAGAGATTCCTCATTTAGTTTGCATGATTATTCAGATGCGGATTATAGAGGTTTTAAGATAGATAGAAAGAGTACCTCTGGTACTTTTAAATTCCTAGGTAGTATGCTCATATCATGGTTTTCTATGAAGCAAAATAGTGTAGCATTATCTACCATCGAGGCGAAATATATTTTGGGCGGAAGTTGTTGTGATCAAGTCCTTTTGGATGAAGCAACAACTCTTAGATTATGGAATTGATGTAGGTACCATCCCTTTAAAGTGTGACAACACTAATGCTATTTGTCTCACTAAGAATCTCATCCAACACTCTAGAACCAAGCACATAGAGATAAGACATCATTTCATTAGAGATCGTGTCTTGAAAAATGAGGTAGTTCTTAGAATATGTAGACACCTTGAACCAATTAGCAGATATTTTCACCAAATCTTTAGACAAAGATCATTTTTGGTCTCTTAGGAGAGAGTTAGGGCTTACTAGCCTTTCTTGAACCTTGGAGCCTTTTTGGTGTTCAAAATTTGCTTGAATTTGATTGATTTCTATGCTTATGTGTTTTTGCTCCTATATGCATCTATCCTTGTTGCTAAGGGGAGTATGCACATGTTTTTGATCATACATGATGATCTCATATCATATACATGCATATCAATTCGATTAAGTTCGAATTTTTGAGCTCCTTAAAGTCAAAAATGTCATTTTTGGCTCAGAGGTACCGATACGGGGTTTCGTGTATCGGTACATGTATCATGAGATAGTTTCGGTACATGATAACCTGTACCGATATGGGTTGAGGATCAATACGGTTAAAAATTGTATCAGTATGCGGTTTTGGTATGCTTCATCAGAGTATCGGTATGCGTAGCCACTAGAGCCTTAAAAGGGCATTAAAAGGGGTTTTTTTACTTTAATTAAAACTCTAACTGTTTTACATCATAAATTATTTATTTAGAATGTATATATATTGGGTTTCAAATATTTTACAAAAATCTTTTCAAATCTGAAAATTTTTTGTTCGAATATAAAATTATACTCGTATATTTTTCTACACCATTTTTCAGTTTTTCTTTCACCAAAAATTCATTTTATACTTGTATATGATTTTAAACTATACAATATAGTTTTTCTTTTAACATACCTTGATCATTGGATTGTTTATTGGATTGAATGTGATGTTTATGCATACATTATTTTGTGGTTTGAATTTTTTTCAGGTTTTTATTATGGGTCCTAAGAAAAGAGCGAGAAAAGAGATCGGTTCTAGTTCCTCAAAACCAAATCTCATTCCCTAAAATAATGGCAAAACTGAATTTGAACTATATCTTTCAACATTGTTTTAATGAACCTCAATTTACCCATCCATAGATCGTTTTAAACACTTCCAAAATTATAAAATCCGTTATGAGTGCATTGTTTCTATTCCTTTCATGACTTCCGAAGAATTTCACTTTTGTTACCTTGATTTATTAACTGAATGGAAATTCATGCCCTTTTTTAGCATACCCAGCATACTTTATAAAAATCTTGTCTTTATTTTTTATTCAAATGCCCGATGTATTTTAAGCCAAGACAAAACTAAGGTTATTTCTATAGAGTCTTACTTTATGGGGAAAAAATTTCAACTTGATTCTTCCTCTATAATAAACCTTTTGGGATTAGATGATGAAAATTCTTTGGGACATACTCAAAGTGGCTTTGTAACCATTCTCGATGCTCATGATCGCTTCCTTTATTTCCTTATCACTTGGTGGTTTCGACCATCCTGTGGTAAATGGTCCACGACAAGTCGATGATTTTTGGATCTGTTGTTTCTGTGAGGGTAAGCGTCCTAGCCTAGCTTAGATTATGTTTGCTGAGATAATCTATCTTATTCAGAATCGTCATACTACTCTTTTAACATCATTCACCTACGACACTGCCTTAAGCTATATTTTCCACAAGACCGAGATTGATTGTTCTTATGACCTTGAAGTGCCCTTCACCGATCCCATTGATGAACGTTCTCTTCGCCGAGAAAAGTTCACTATATACAATGGAGAATGGATTCGTATTGCGGATCTACCCATTGATGTTCAGCCCGAGCATGTGGAGAATGTTCCAGTTGCACCAGTTGCTCCACCTTAGCCTTCCCTTGATGTTCTTATGGCTTATCTTGATGGGAAGTTTACCGCTATAGACACACACTTTTCCGAGATGAACACAAGGTTTGATTCTCTTGATGTTCGTTTCACCTCCTTAAATGCTCGAGTGTTTTCCATTGAGTCTCGCCAAGCTTTGATTGATATGACTCTCACCACTTTTCATGGAGAATGACATGGACATTCTCTTAGTAATGATGCCATGGAAGATGATGAAGAGGATGAAGATGAGGATGAAGACGCTCCTTAGACTTCTTGCACCTCATACATATCATATCATATTAGGACTTCAGATTTATGCACTTATGTTATTTGCTTTTGAACTCCTATGCTTTATGTTTATTTTGCTTTGGATTATGTTTTTAAGTTGGATTTTTAATGTTTCTTTGAACTTTATGCTTTGAATTAATGATATTTATGTTGTTTACTTTATGCTTTGAGTACTTTATTGTTTATACCCTGTTTTATTTATCCCATTGATTTTGATCAAACAAAAAGGGGAAAAGTAAATGAGATTACATTTTTCAAATATACATCTTTTAGCCTTAAAAGAAAGGGGTATTTTTCAAAAGTCTTAAAAAAATTTGGGTTTTGTTATATCAAAAGGGGGAGATTGTAAAATTAAATTTGATTTTGATATAAAAATGATTTTTAAAGACTTATTTGTAAAATTGAATAAATTTTAAGTACTCAAAATTGCTCACAAAATGACAAGGATTCGAACTAAAATTGTTTCTAAGTCAAAAACTAAAACCCCAAATATTTTCTAAGTATTTTCGTACTCAAATAGCTGAGTTTGGACCAAGAGTATCGATATGCCCTTAGTCGTATCGATACAATTTTTGCCTACTGGAAAATGTTTTATACAAAATAGTTATTGGGTATTGATACACGTATAGTCGTATCGATACGTCATATATACCTGGGAACCAGATATGCTTTGAGAATCGATACGACTTTACTCGTACCAATGCAGGGTGTTTAGATTTGAAAAATCTTTGCATCTAATGATATAGTTGTTACCTTGTCAATTTTATTGAAACCATAAATTTGAAAATTAGTTATACCGTACCGATACGCCCTTAGGCGTACCGATACAATTTTTCAAAGACTTTTTCCTTAGATTCTAGTGAGCAAAACTGGTACCTATATTGTACGGACAATACCAGTACGCCTTTTTAAAATAAGCTTTCCGTACCGATATGCCCTCTCGCGTATCGATATGCCCCTCTATACAACGGATCTTTCTTCTTTTGGTAGGTACCGATACAGTTGTTCATGTACCGATACGCCTGGCTACCTGACAACATTTATTGCAGGAAGAAAGCTGCCCAACGGCTATATTGATGATCTCAACTACCCAAACGGTTAGAAATCAATGAGATGACATTTAAACAATTCTCCAAAGCTACAACAACAACAACTATTGAACCATTGAACAAGTCTTAAGAATTCAAGCACAAATCCAACCATCTTTGAGCTATTAGAGTCAAATCTTTGTAGCCCACTTGAGTGGTCTTTATTGTAATCATTTTATTTAAGTTTTGGGTTGCGAGTGAACTTATAATTTGGGAAAACAAACTACCTTTGAGAGGATTTTTAGTTTGCATTCCTTTTCTTGTAAAAGAAAGAGTTTGAACAAAGCTTTGGGGTAGAAAGCTTTGATTGTGTAAAGGGTCGCCTCCTTAGCCTAGAAAAGGGGAAGAAATTCATAGTGAATTTCTAAAAATCCTTAGTGGGAAGCTAAGGTAGTGGATTTAGACCTTGTTAGAAGGTTGAACCACTATAAATCTCATGTGTCTCATTTTTATCTTTCCATTTGCTTCCTTTTAATTTTTAAATTGTCAATTCACCCCTTCTTGGCCAAATCACTTTGATTGATCATCCTAACATGTAAGGATCGCTTCCTCCCCACATGTTCTATGATAACCCATAGCTTTCTAACAAAGCATTTATCATTTCTTTTAGAGTCCAATTTTTCCTCCCGGCTCCTCCATTTAATTGGGGAGAATATGGTGGTGTTACTTCGTGAATAATTTCATGTTATGAACAAAATTCACCAAATGGTTCAACATATTCACCACCACGATCACTTCTTACCATCTTAATCTTTTTATTAAGTTGGTTTTCAACTTCCATCTCATAGAGTCTAAACTTCTATATAGCTTCGTCTTTGCTCTTAAGCAAATATACATAGCAATACTTAGTGCAATCATTGATGAAGGTTCCTCCTCTTGTTTGGACAAGTTTCAAGTCACAAATGTCTCTATGTATTAGATCAAGTGGTTTGGTATTTCTCTCAACAGTTTGAAACGAAGACCTTGTTAATTTTGCCTCAGCACATGTTTCACATTTATGATTATAATTAATATGAAACGTGGGAATGTGTTTTAAGTTAATTAGCCTTCGCAAAGCGTCATAATTAACATGTCCGAGTCTACCATGCCATAAATTAAGTGACTCAATCATATAAATAGAAGAAGAAGAAAAATTCATATTCATGCTCTTAGCTTTTACAGAGATAACATTGAGTTTCAACATATCATTCAATGCATATCCTCTACCCACAATGTAACACCCCTAGTCAGAAAGTGTTATCGGAAGATGAAACCGGATATCGAAATCAGAATTTGGGTTAATTTAAAACTTTTTGAACTATAAGAACCAAGTTGCAAATGTTATAATTTAATGACCCTAATCTGAGTTTTTTATTACCAATTTGTATTTAGACTCGCCAATTATTAACTTGAGAAGTTCCGTTGTCATTGGATATTTTAAACTTAACCAATTGAGTATATAGTTATTAGTGACCAATTTATAATCTTTTAAAATTGATTCCCTTGCCTTTTAACAGAATTAACTGACACTAAACCGATACACCTTAGGCCATATCGGTATGCTATGTTGAATTACACAATTTTCAGGTTCAGGGTCAACGACCCGTACCGATACGTCTAAGCTCGTATCAATACGCTTTGACTTGGGTTGACTCGTTTCGGTACGCCTGAGGTTGTACCGATGCAATTATTTTTCCAGACCTTACTACCAAGATCCGTATCAGTACACTCCCTAGTGTATCGATACTTTCTACTTCTTCAAGACCAAATATAAAAGCCGTATCGGTACAAACTTTCCTGTATCGATATGCCTGGCCTGTAATGACAAATTTTATCTGGTTTTTATCTAATTTAACCCCTCAATTGTTGACCAATCATTACCAAATTTTACCCACAAGTCTAAAATCTATTAATCCATTGTCATGCCAAATTTTATAGCATTTCGAGTCCATTTACCTAGTTTTCACTTTAGGCTCATTTTAGGTTCATTTTAACAAACAAAACATTCCCAAAACATACCATTTCACGCATTCAACACTAAGTCATTATAGGACTTTTACACAACCATCAAAATACTTATACAAAATATGTTTGGACCATATGACACTTGACTAGGAGTTTAAGGCAAAAGATAGGCATACATATACTTATGAAGAGCTGACTTGCAACGGAAGCACACGATCGGAAGTCGGAATTCTTTCAAGGTCCTGAGAATGCATGAGACACACATGTTAGGCTTACATAGCCTAGTGAGGTAGTTATTACAAGTGCAAATAATAGCTAGTGTCATGAATGGCATAGTGATCAATTGGATAACACATGCATGATTTGAAACAGATAATCCCATGCTTAATCCACAAACCATACAAATTCATAATCTTTAAGTTATACTTCATATGCATAAATTATTTCTTAGATTGGTACCATTGGATACACGGATTCCCCTTTACACCAATCATATCAGAAAATAGGTCGTAGCCTTGAGCCGTAGCTCCGAAGAGAAATCCCTTACACAAACCATCCGTATTTCCCCCACATATAGGTTGTAGCCACGGACCGTAGTCCATCCTTACTTATACAAGCTCAAATAATCCTATGGCATGCCAATTGTATCCAATTTCCACATTTACACAAAATCACATATTTCATGTTTATCGGATCATGACATATCATATACTAAAATTAAGCCTTAGCTCCACATATCACATGTCTAATATATCAAGCACGTCATATCCAAACTTACACATATTAAAGCAATGCAAAACACTTACCGAAATCTCTAATCGAATCCAACATAGTTGCTCTACATGAACCCTTAATCAAATGCAAACATATACACCAAATAATGCAACGGGATGGCATCGAGCCTATCCCTTGACACAACTACACTCACCTTAGAGTACAAAAGCTTTTAGGATTCCCGAGTTTCAATTTCTTTGTTCCTGGCTTCAATTGGAGATGGTGAATTGCTCTCCTTCAAGTTTTAAGCTAGGGAAAACATAGGGAATCATTACAATGAAAATGATAACATAACTAAAGGATGGCTTAGGTTTTTAATTCAAAATTAACTTCAATTGTACATGGAATTTGATAATAGATAGAGGGCTTTGCTTACCCGATTGATAGCCTTATAATGGTACTTTCAAATTGAAGAAAAGATGAGCTTAGGGTGGGCAAGAAGAGAGGTGTGTGCTTAAGAGCTCAAGGTTGAAGACAATGGTGGTGCTTGCTTATTGTGGAAGATGAGGGAAAGTTTTGTTTTTGGTTGGGACGGATGAACAAAATGAAGAAAACTTTTCCCTTTTGTTTATTTTAAAACAATACACCTCAATCATTTCTCCACCACCCCAACAACCAATAGGAGCATTTCCCCCACTTGAGGGTTTGCCAATCCCAAACCATCTCATAAATCTAGGGGTTAAGCTATCAACTTTTCAGCACAAGGGTGACCCAATCACGCGGGATGGCAGCCAAAATGGTGACTCACCACTTACATCATTCATTTTCTTACAAAGCGACATCATTTTGGCTCAAAATAGGGAACCCGTATCGATATGCTTTTGTCTGTATCGCTACGTCCACACTAAAATAAGAAAGTTATTGACGGTTAGACCGTATCGATACCCATATGGCCGTATCGATATGACTAGCTCAGATTTGCACTTTGGGCTTTGAATCTTATACAAGGAGGTTCATTTACTCACATAGGACCAAAATATTAATTCATTAATCAAGAGGGGTACAAAAGTCAATCATTACAAACATTATCATATCATTTTCAAGATTTTCAATCACCAAAACCTAATTCTGACTAGGCCAGTTTTTTGGATGTGACAACTCTCCCCCTTAAGAAAATTTGTCCTTGAATTTTCACCTTAGCTGAATAAATGATGGTACTGCTTTTGCATAGTTTCTTTGTAATGATTGTCCTTGAATTTTCACCATAGAACCTTTACCAAGGGCACAGACTTGTTATGAATTCGTTTAACTTCTCATGCAAGGATCTGCACAGGTTCTTCCTTGTACGTTAGATTGGATTGAATATCTAGATTCTGGTTCAATCACGTGGGAAGGATCTGTCTGGTATTTGCGTAACATAGACATGTGGAAGACGTTGTGAATTTGACTTAACTCCTTAGGAAGAGCTAATTGGTAAGCAACATGTCCAACCTTTTCGATCACTTCGAACGGACTGATGAAACGAGGACTTAGTTTTTCTTTCTTTCTGAAACGAAGGATCTTCTTCCACAGAGATACTTTGAGGAATGATTTCTCACCAACCTCATACTGAATATCTCTTCTCTTCATGTCAGCATAGGACTTATGATAATCGAAGGCAGCTTTGAGTCGGTCGCGAATAATGATGGTCATTTCTTCAGTTTTCCAAAGCAAATCAATACCTAACATCTTACCTTCACTGAGTTCGGTCAAACAGAGAGGAGTTCTACATCTCCTTCCATAGAGGGCTTCATACGGGGCCATTTAGATTGAATCTTGGTAACTGCTGTTGCAAGCAAATTCGACTAAGGGTAGGGATTTCTCCCATGTGTTCCCAAAGTCAATGACACAAGCTCGGAGCATATCTTTCAGAATCTACAAAAAAGAATCGGGATTCATATAGATTACTTATACACACGAATTGAAAGGAGATATAAGGTTACCTGAATAACCCTTTCGGATTAACCGTCGGTCTGAGGATGGAAGGCTGTGCTTAAGTGCACTCGAGTTCCCAAAGCCTCTTACAGGGTTTTCCAAAACTGGGATGCAAAGCGTGGGTCACGATTGAAAATAATGGATAAAAAGACTCCGTGTAACCAGATAACTTTACGAATATATAAAATTTCACGAGTTTAGGTAAACTGAAATCCATTCTCACCGGAAGGAAGTGAGCAGATTTAGTGAATCGGTCCATGATGACCCAAATAGAATTATTCTTCTTCGGTGTCAGTGGCAGACCACTTACGAAATCCATCGTAATGCGTTCTCATTTCCATTGTGGAAGCTCGATAGGCTACAGCAGGCCAGTTGGTACTTTGTGCTCAGCTTTGACTCATTGGCAAGTCAAACACCTACCTACGAAGTCTGTGATCTCGTTCTTCATACCAGACCACCAATATAGCTCTTTTAGGTCCTTGTACATCTTGATTGTTCACGGATAAACAGAGAAAGGGCTAGAGAGAGTTTCGCTTAGGATCTGATTTCGATGATCATCATCGTTAGGAACACAGATGCGGTTGCGGAAACACAATAAGCCCTCATAGTTCATAGCAAAGTCAGGATATGGGCTATCCTTAACCTTGGCAATAAGAGGTTGCAACTCCTTATCAGATTCCTAGAGTGTTTTGATTCGAGATACGATGGTTGACTGTACTTTCAATTCAGCCAATAGCTTACCACACTTCTTGAGTTGAAAATAGGTATTCAAATATCTCGAAGAATGAGCAGGTTTTTAGCTAAGAGTATCAGCCACCACATTGGCTTTACCGGATGGTAGTCAATGACCAGATCATAGTCTTTTAATAGCTCTATCCACCGGCGCTAACTCTTTCTGAGTTAGGAGGTATTTCAGACTCTTGTGATTAATGTATAAGTAACTCTTCTCACCATATAGGTAGTGTCACCAGATTTTCAGAGTAAACACAACTACGGCTAATTCCAAATCATGGGTCAGATAGTTTAGCTCATGAGGCTTGAGTTGACGTGAAGCATAAGCTATGACTTTGCCTTCTTACATCATAACACAGCCTAATCCTAGGTGGGATGCATCGCTGTAGATGGTGAAGTTTTTGCCTGACTCATGTTGCACTAAGACAGGGGCATGAGTAAGAACTTGCTTGAGCTGATCAAAACTCTTTTGTTCGTCCACAGTCCATACAAAAGGAGTATTTTTGCGAATGAGCTTCGTTAAGGGAGAAGCAATCAAATAGAATCCCTTAACGAATCTGCCATAATAACCAGTAAGCCCGAGAAAACTACGTACTTCTCCAATGTTCTTAGGAGGTACCCAATCAAGAATCGCTTATATCTTCTTTGGGTCAACTTGAATTCCCGCAGAAGAAATCACATGGCCTAGAAAAGACACCTTGGATAGCCAAAATTCACATTTACTAAATTTGGCGTAGAGTTGTTTCTCTTGAAGAGTTTGGAGCGCAATCCGAAGGTGTTCTTCATGGGCGGCAGAGTCCTTGGAATAGATTAAGATGTTGTCTACAAAGACAACCACAAGCTTATCAAGATAGGGCCGGAACACATGGTTCATTAGGTATATGAAAGCTGCAGGTGCATTCGTGAGCCCAAAAGGCATCACTAAGAATTCATAGTTGCCATATCTAGTTCGGAAGGCTGTCTTTGGAACATCAGACTCTTCCACCAACATTTGGTAGTATCCAGATCGAAGGTCGATCTTAGAAAAAACCAAACCATCCTTTAATTGATCAAAGAGGTTATCAATCCTTGGAAGCAAATACTTGTTTTTTATTGTGACTTTATTCAACTAATGATAGTCAATGCACAGACGCACCGATCCATCCTTCTTTTTTACGAACAAAACCTATGCTCCCCAGGATGAGAAACTCGGTCAGATGAATCATTTATCCAAAAGGTCTTAGATTTGGGTCTTTAGCTCGCTTAACTCCACCGAAGCCATCCTATACGGGGTAATAGAGACGGAGTAGTCCCAGATTGCACTTCTATCCTAAATTCCACTTTCTGGACGGGAGGGAGTCCCAGAAGTTCTTCAAGAAACACATCGAAGAACTCTCTCACAATTGGTACATCTTCGAGCTTTGAGTCTCCTTTAGATTCCATGGCATACATAAGACTCTTTTTAGACTCGGGCTAAGATTTCATCAAGGTTATGCTCTCCCTACCAAGCCCCCGAAGGTATAGCTTCTTTTTTGAACAATCCACTCAGGCTTGGTGTTTAGCTAGCCAATCAAGGCCTAGAATGAGATCGAACTCTTAGAATGGCAAGACCATCAATTTGGCCAAAAACATGATCCCTTGGATCTTTAGAGGGCATGATTTACAAATCTAACAGATGATCACACTATCTCCTAACGGATTAGAGACAATAATCTCAAAGGTAACCAGTTTTGATCCTAAAGCATACTTCTCAATCAAAGGTTCACTAATGAAAGAGTGCGTAGAGCCTGGATCTATCAATGCATAAACATAATCAAAGCATAGCTCCACCATACCTGCAATCACATCAGGGTCATCCTCCTGTTCACGGCCTCGAACATGATACATCTGAGCAGAGGTTTGCAGATCACGACCAACTGCAGGAGCGTTGGTGTTGCGAGACCTCCCTGTAGATCCATATGTCATCGGCTTCGCTCCTCTCCCCTTGTTAGGATTGTTCTAAGAAGCTACAGATGCATGAGCATGTGGATTCTGTGACATTGTCGAATAAAGTGGCCAGACTCTCCACAGAGGTAGCAGAAACTAGACTGCCTACGGTACTGCCCTGAGTGCCTTTTCTGGCAGAAGTTACACAGAGGAATCTGGGAACCCTTTGCCGAACCGCCAGTGCTGTCCACTGAAGTTGTACGAGTGACAGGTGTTCCTATAGACTAGAGCTGAGGCATGTAACCTGATCGTGGCATTTGCTAAAAGGTGGCAAACTTCTGGTCCCAATGTCTGCCTTTCTTCTAAGACACAAGAGGCTTAAAGTCGTCAAGAAATCTTTTATCGGATCGGGCTTGGTTCTCTTTCCTTCTTTCAGAAGCCTTTTGAGAGGCTTCAACAGCAATGGCTCGGTTGACTAATGTTTGGAAATCTTCCAACTCCAAAACAGTGAAAAGAGGTCGCAACTCATCACAGAGGCCATCAACAAATATTCTACATTTCTCCTTCTCCGTGCAAATGATTTATGCACCGTATCTTGCATACTTGCAAAATTCTTGGATGTACTGCTCCACCAGTTTTCCTCTCTGCTTCAAGTGGAGGAATCTCTTGCGCCTCTCGGCAATGTAGTGATCACTTATGTACTTTTTGTGAAAATCCAAGAGAAACAAGTCTCAAATAATTCGATGTTCAGGCACCGTAAGTGTCACTGTATCCCACCAACTCTGGGTTTCTTCAGTGATCAAGGCTAGAGCCACACTCTAACTTGTGCTCCTCATGGCACTTCATTTGTTTATTCAGCACCTTCAAGGTATTCTCTAGCCAATACTCTGCAATTTCAGGGTTATCCAGATCCTGGCTGGTAAAAGTATAAACCGAGTACTGCTTGAGCTTATCGATAGGCACTCGCAAAACGGACGGAGTAGATTCGTTAGAAGTTGGGAGTGGTTCTTGTCGGAGAGACACAACTACTTGTTTAATCATGTCCGCCATAGACATCAGATACTCTTGTTGAGCCGAAGACATTGAAGGCGGGTGAGGTGGGTCGTTCTATCCCACACGTTCCGGCTGGATTTCAGGCCTCAAATTATCGCCCTGAGTCGAGAAGGAGCCTGAATGAGGTTCGTTTACTACCTTTCTATCGGTAGGAGCAGACATTTTGAATCTAATTACAGAGAAATTTAATCGTGTAAGTTGGAAGTCACATATAACATGATCAATTAACTCCTAAGTGGCATATGCATATGTAAACTCATAACGGATGCTTGTTTAGTCCTAAAATCGACTAAACCTAGGCTTTGATACCATAACTATAACACCCCCTTCTCGGTCGGGTAGAGAACCGGGTCAGAAAATGTTATCGGAGGACAGAACCGGAGATCGAAATCGAAATTTGGGTTAATTTAAAACTTTTTGAACTATAAAGACCAAGTTGAAAACGTTATAATTTAATGACCCTAATCTGAGTTATTTATTACCAACTTGTATTTAGACTCACCAATTATTGACCTGAGAAGTTTCGTTGTCATTGGATATTTTAAACCTAACCAATTGAGTATATAGTTATTAGTGACCAATTTATAATCTTTTAAAATTGATTCCCAGGCCTGTTAATAAAATTAATTGACACTATACCGATACACCTTAAGCCGTATCAGTACGCTATGTTGAATTACATAATTTCCAGGTTCAAGGTCAACGACCTCGTATCGATACGTCTAAGCCTATATCGATATGCTTTGACTTGGGTTGACTCATTTCGGTACGCCTGAGGCCGTATCGATGCAATTATTTTTCCAGACCTTACTGCCAAGATCCGTATCAATACACTCCCTAGTGTATCGATACTCTCTACTTCATCAAGACCAAATATGTAAGGCCATAACGGTACAGACTTCCTCGTATCGATACGTCTGTCCTATAATGACAGATTTTATCTGGTTTTTATCTAATTTAATCCCTCAATTATTGTCCAATCATTACCAAATTTTACCCACAAGTCTAAAATCCATTAATCTACTGTCATGCCAAATTTTATAGCATTTCGAGTCCATTTACCTAGTTTTCACTTTAGGCTCATTTTAGGTTCATTTTAATTCCCAAAACATACCATTTCATGCATTCAACACTAAGTCATTATAGGACTTTTACACAACCATCAAAATACTTATACAAATCATGTTCAGACCATATGCCACTTGACTAGGAGTTTAAGGAAAAAGATAGGCATACATATACTTATGAAGAGATGACTTGCAACGGAAGTACACGATCGAAAGCTGAAATTCTTTCAAGGTCCTGAGAATGCATGAGACACACATGTTAGGCTTACATAGCCTAGTGAGGTAGTTATACAAGTGCAAATAATAGCTAGTGTCATGAATGGCATAGTGATCAATTGGATAACATATTCATGATTTGAAACATATAATCTCATGCTTAATCGACAAAACCATACAAATTCGTAATCTTCAAGTTATACTTCATATGCATAAATTATTTCTTAGATTGGTACCATTGGATACACGAATTCCCCTTTACACCAATCATATCAGAAAATAGGCCGTAGCCTTAAGCCGTAGCTCCGGAGAGAAATCACTTACACAAACCATCATTATTTCCCCTACATATAGGCCGTAGCCCAAGACCGTAGTCCACCCTTACTTATACGAGCTCAATTAATCCTATGGCATGCCAATTGTATCCAATGTCCACATTTACCCAAAATCACATATTCCATGCTTATCTGATCATGACATATCAAATACCAAAATTGAGCCTTAGCTCCACATATCACATGTCTAATATATCAAGCACGACATATCCAAACTTACACATATCAATGCAATACAAAACACTTATCGAAATCGCCAATCGAATCCAACATAGTTCCTCTACATGAGCCCTTAATCAAATGTAAACATATACACCAAATAATGCAACGGGATGGCACCGATCCTATCCCTTGACACAACTACACTCACCTTAGAGCACGAAATCTTTTAGGATTCCTAAGTTTCGATTCCTTTGTTCTCAGCTTCGATTGGAGATGGTGAATTGCTCTCCTTCAAGTTTTGAGCTAGGGAAAACATAGGGAATCATTACAATCAAAATGATAAAATAACTAAAGGATGGCTTAGGTTTTTAATTCAAAATTAACTTCAATTATATATGGAATTTGATAATAGATATATGGCTTTTCCTTACCCGATTGATAGCCTTATAATGGTACTTCCAAATTGAAGAAAAGATGAGCTTAGGGTGGGAAAAAAATATGTGTGTGCTTAAAAGCTCAAGGTTGAAGACAATGGTGGTGCTTGCTTATTATGGAAGATGAGGGAAAGTTTTGCTTTCGGGAGAGATAAACAAAATGCAGAAAGCTTTTCCCTTTCATTTATTTTAAAACAATACACCTCAATCATTTCTCCACCACCCCAACAACCAATATGAGTATTTCCCTCACTTGAGGGTTTGCTAATCCCAAACCATCTCATAAATCAATAGGTTAAGCTATCATCTTTTCAGCACAAGGGTGACCCAATCACATGGGATAGCAACCAAAATGGTAAATCACCACTTACATCATTCATTTCCTTACAAAGCGACATCATTTTAGCTCAAAGTAGGGGACCCGTATCGATACGCTTTTGTCCGTATCAATACTCACATGGTCGTATCGATACGACTAGCTCAGATTTGCACTTTGGGCTTTGAATCTCATACAAGGAGGTTTATTTACTCACATAGGACCAAAATATAACTTCATTAATCAAGAGGGGTATAAAAGTCAATCATTACAAACATTATCATATCAGTTTCAAGATTTCCGATCACTGAAACCTAATTTTGACTAGGTCAGTTTTTGGGATGTGACACACAAACATTCCTTTTTTAGACAAAATTATCTTTTAGGATTCAAACACCATTCTGAACGCATGAACACTTAAGAGTGTCCCAAAAACAAGGTTTTTGCGTATGTCAGCCACATACAACACATTCTGCAGCTTAAGTTCTTTTCCAGAAGTCATCTTCAAAACTACAATACCTTCTCATTAATCTTGGAAGTCGCAGCATTGCCCATGTAGAGTTTCTCCCCATCGTCATAGGGTATCAACTCAAAAAATGAGTTATTGTCGCAGTATATGTGACGTATGGCTCCAATATCTAGCCATCATTCTCTTAGGTTAGAGTCAACCAGGTTAACTTCAGAGATCACAGCACATAAATCCAAGCCTTCCATATTTATGGCAATTCCCTCCACGGTATTGGCCTCGTGAGCTTTGGCTTTCTTTAGTTGTTTGCATTCAGAAGACTTGTGCCCCACCTTGCCACAGTTGTAGCACGTTCCTTGGAATTTTTCCATCTTGGAAATTCTACCTTTAGGTCCCAGCTTCAACCTACTTTGAGGTTGTTTTCCTCTCTTGAAGTCCTTGACTTCTGCCACGTTTGTCTTAGCATCATTTAGGGCAACTTTTTTGAGCTTTTAGGAATTACCTCTATTGTTCTCTTCTATTCAAAGTTTGACAATCAGTTCCTCCACTGTCATTTCTTTTCGTTTGGCTTCAGGTAATTTTTGAAGTCACTCCACCTAGGGGTAGTTTCTCAATGATAGTAGACACTTGAAAGGATTCACTAATGAGCATTCCTTCAGCAAGGATTCCATGAACAACCAGTTGGAGTTCCTCCACTTGACCTATAACAGGTTTGGAGTCAACCATTTCATAATGCAAGAATTCGGCAACTAAAAAGTTTTTAGCTCCAGCATCTTCGAATTTGTATTTGAGGTCTAATGCCTTCCACAGTTCTTTAGTTGTTTCATGAACTAAGTATATCGGATACAATGAATCCGCTAATCCATTCAAGATATAGTTTCAACACAAATAGTTGAAGTTTTTTCAAGCCTCAACAATATTGAAGGTGGTAACATTATCTACCTCTCCTTCACCCTCTCCTTATTTTGGAGACGGATGATCTTCATTCAAGAACTTTGCTAAGTTCAGCATGGTCAGATAAAAAAGCATCTTCTGCTACCATGTCTTCAAATTTTGTCCATAAAATTTCGCGGACTTCTCGTTGTAGTTAGCTACCAGATCCGTCAAATTTGAAACTTAAGTCGAACTTTGATTTGGGATCAACGCTCTAACACTCCAGTTGGTTGCATTGGTGGTATTTCCCATATTCATTGTTCTGTTCAAAAAAAGAACTAGAATCAATAATAAACAGAAAATTAATTCTATTTATTTGTAACAGAATCTAAATTCTGAAACCTGTAACCAATGTTACTTTCAATTTCTGTCAACCAGATTTGTTCACTTGAAAGGGAGATCTAGCAAACCCGTTAAAATGGTAGAATAAATCCCGAAAATGAATTTATTTGATATCTCGATTTCACCAGGGTTTCTAAATCGTCTCCTATCATAAGAAAGGTAGAAGAAGAGGATCTGTGTTAAAATTATTACAAGTATAACAATCCGAGATGAAAGAAAAATAAAAATAACTTTATTAAGTAAACAAAAGAAATACGGTATAGAAATAAATACTTGAGTTTTGACAAAAAATGACTGGAATCGGTTGAGGCATGCAATTACGCAGTTTCCTTAAGACAGATTTTTGGCCACTCCTAGGTGAAGTTGCACTGCTGCAGAGATCACGAACTATACCCTTACCTTTGTCTATCACCGAAAATTTGAGGAAAAGAAAAGGTTTTTCCAAGTTGTGTTTAACCTAGTACGTTATCCATGTCGGCGGGAGTGCCCCCAACCCGAATGGGTTTTGATAAGCTTCAATTTTCACCACATTGCGCTTGCGCGAGGGACACAATTTTAACTTAAGTTATTTAAGGACAAGAAAGTGGGTTAGTGTATATAAATACATCCCATACTTCATATCCTACCAATGTGGGATATGGGTTCTTCATTTTTCCTTACATAATTCACAAGTATCTTACTTTCAGCATCAATTTCTCATTTATCACTCAACCATTTTAAGCATATGAGATACCGTTGTAAAGATCTTATGGAGTAGAATATGAGTCCAAAGATTAATCATTTGAATCTCCATCTTTACCTATAGAAAATATACTTCAAAGTTTCCAATTTATCATATTTTTTCCAACAGTGAGAGTATGGAAGCATAAAACCTACTTCACCACTGCTCTCTTGTGGGTCTATTTTGACAACAGATTTCATGTTCATAATCATTTACTAAGCTATTGAAAGCGCACCATTAATTCACCCTTAAAAACATATTTACTGTAAAAAAGTACATACATAGACAATAAGATTGCAAATAGAATATTACCTTTAATTAAGTGATCATGTAGTTCATGTAGGCATGCGTATAATTCTATATATGAATGATCTTTTCGTAAGAGCACAAGTCATATAAAATAAGCAGAATGAACCCATCAAATGGATCTAGTAGAGAAAAGACTATTGTTATCATTAGCTAACTCGGGTTCAAGCAGCTTGTTTGCACGGTATATGCGCACTATTAAACAGTAGTAGGTCTAAAAATTCAAGAATGAGGATCCAAAATAATTTTTTTCTCAAATGGGTATGCAAATATTTTTTACCTTAATACATTAAATTTTTTAAAAAATAAAGAAGAAATTAACACTAATTTAAACACGATTTCTAAAAATGGGAATGCATATGCTCTCTTATAGGACCACATGCATCTGACCCTGCTATTAAAGGGCTAAGATTAATGAACATATATTATCTTATAATCCTACCGTATAGTTAAAAAACAAAACAAGAAGAGTCTATAAAAGTTAAATTACTACTGCTGGTACATGAGAATGAGGCATGTGATGCATAATCTAGAGTTTATCTAATAGATGAAATTTTTGAAGTCATTTAACTTACGGTCATATTACCATAGAAAAGTGTAATAGAAGACAAAAGTAGTACAGTTACTATTTCCACATATAATATGTTGTCATATCTATCCAAGTAATAGCATTCGCTTCTTAGTGGTTAAGCACCCCCTTATTTATTTTTAGACCTGAGTTTGAAGCCTTTTAATCTATTTTCACTCTCTTTAATTTTTCAACAAGGTACACATTGTTGGCATGAGTTTAAATTCAAATTATGACAAAAAATGATGACACATATCACCATCTGATTAATGAAATAAATTAAAAGTAGAACTGAAATGACAAAATGTGTAAATAAAAAAATTAATAAGTATGTAAATTTATTTAAATGTCACGTCATCATATTTATTAAAAATTTAACGGTTAGTGTCTTGATTGAGACCATTTTAAAAGTTTTGTGATCTAATTGAAAATTTTCATAGTTTAATGGTCAAAATAGAATCGGACCAATAATTTAATGACCTTAGAGACATTTTACCCTAAATTTAACGAGTTTTTTTTGACAAATCCTAATTATAAGCTTAATCCTACCTAAAGGGGAAGGGGACCCTAGGGGAAGAAGGAAAATGATGCTCTTAGTGGGTCAAACCCATAACCTAAAGAAATATGAGGGAACAAAGATGAGGGGAAGGATTTTATAAATAAAACTAAGGAAATACTTTGTGACACTAGATTGCGTAAACTTTAGTTTCCACAAGCCTTTAAAATTTTGAGTTTAGGTTGAGATTTAAGGTTTATGTTTTATGTTTTAGGGTTTAGAGTTTTGGAGTTAGGGTGTTAGGGTTAGAGATTTAAGATTTAGATTTTATAGTTTAAGGCTTAAGGGTTACTTTTGCTCTTGCAGTAGTCTCAATTTATCGATTTCGTCTATATGGTTTTTTGCATCAATTTGACACCTGAACTAGTCCAATTGCATAACAGCTACCCCTTGACCGATAAAAGCCAACATTAACAGTTACGATGGTAGTCAACACGATTGATGTGGCAGTCTATGTGTGAAGATTTAGGGTTTATGGTTTATGTTTTAGGGTTTAGTGTTTAGAGTTTTCGAGTCAGGGTATTAGGGTTAGAGATTTAGGATTTAGATTTTATAGTTTAAGGCTTAAGGGCTACTTTTGCTCCTGCAGTAGTCTCAATTTATCGATTTCATCTATATGGTTTTTTGCATCAATTTGACACCTAAACTAGTCCAGTTGCATAACAGCTACCCCTTGACCGATGAAAGCCAACATTAACCGTTACGGTGATAGTCAACACGATTGATGTGGCCGTCCATGTGTGAAGATGACATGGTAGAGGGGCAAAGTTGATTTTTTACTGAGTTTGAGGGGAAAATTGATTTTTTGACAAAAAAATACGAATTTAAAAAATATTTAAATTTAAATATTCAAATAACATAAAAATATAAAAATTAATAAAATATTAAAAATATTACTAAGAATAAAAACAATATTAAAAATATGTTAATCAAAACTATATGTTTAAAATCTAAATAATGATTTGTTAAATCACATAAATAATTGTGTATTAGTTTTTCTTTCATTGTACATATATTTTCATCACAATAGTTAAAAGTGATGGTCAGGTTGATTGAAATGAATGAGAAACTTTGAAAGATGCAGTTTCAATGTTGTAAGACTAAACATTTAACTAAGTGAGATACAATGAAATGAAGACTTTTAAATTTTAATTTTTGAATATTTTATTATTTATTATTTATAACTTATGTATTTTTTTTATTTCTACTTATTTTAAGATATTCTTAATAATATTTTTATTTTTAGTAATATTTTGATATTATTTTTAAATGTTTTATTAATTTTTTGTACTTTTTTGTTATTTGAATATTTTAAAATTTAATGTTTTCTTAAATTTATTTTTTTAAAAACTAAATTTGTCCTCGAACTCAACCAGAGAATCATTCTTTCCCTCAAACTTGGTAAAAAATTAATTTTTCCCCTTTGGCACGTCATCTTCACACATGGACTGCCACATCATCATAGTTGAACACCACGTCAGCGGTGTTGGCCGCCACATTATCATTGTAACGACCAAAGTTGGCTTTCGTCGACCAAGAGACAATTGTGATGCAATTTGACTAGTTCATGAATTGATTTTTGCCAATTGCAATCCATGATCAAAATGGGAAATGGAAGATTACAAAAGACCAATAAAGAATTTTTGAAAAAAATAATAAATAAGCCTTATTTTTGAAAAAAAATAATTAAACTTATGAATTATTTTACACTCAATTAAGCTCTTAAACAAAAAAATTAATCAATTAAGTTCTTGAACCAAAAAATTAAAACAATTAATCTTTTTGACCAATTGATTAAATTTTTTGATTCAAGTGCTTAATTGACCTAAATGAATACAAAAAAAAGTCTAAAAATTTTATTAATTTCTTTTTAAAAATTCAAAGATTTCTTACGCGTTAAGCTCTAAAATAATTACTCCAAAAAAATAATTAAGATTTAAGATAAATCGCGACGAAATTATGAAATCTTAAAAAGTAGGGCATGGTTGCGTAACCAACGAAACAACCTAAGCTAAACTAAACTAAACAAAACCACAATTTGTTTGGTTATCCGAAAACTACAAACAATAAATAAATAAATAAATAAGAAAAGAAATTATCGTTTAATGGCGTTACCATCTTCAAGTCTTCCAGAAGTAAAGGAAAAACAAAGCTCATCCCAACAATCAAACTTTCCACCACAAGAAATGGCTCCTTCCTCCTCCACTACAGATTCTCCTCATCCTTCCTGGTTCACTCCGAAACGGTATTTCTTCTACTATTTCCCCTTTCAAAAGTACTACTTTTTATTTTTTATTTTTTTTGAATGATTAACTATTGAATCCGGAAATTATGGTTTTTCTCTAACTTTTTCATATTTTTTATTGCTTATCGACGCTTGTTCTTACTAAAATTAGGGTTGATATAGGAAAAGGTTAGGTGAAGCTACAACTTTTTAGTTGACTTTTTGGACCAATATGCTAATTCCTAACTTGTATTATTTTTCTCCTTCTTGCAGGTTATTGATTATATTTTGTATGATTAACATGATAAATTATGTGGATCGAGGAGCCATAGCCAGTAATGGTGTGAATGGGAGTAGTAGGACTTGTGATGACAAGGGAATTTGCAAATCCGGTACTGGAATTCAGTAAGATCTTGTCCCCAAACGATTCCTCTCTTTTGCTGCGTGGAATTTGCTGTTATAAAGTGTTTTCTAGTGTGATTGGATTCATTTGTGTTTCTCGAAAATATTTGTTTGCAGGGGGGAATTTGAGTTGACTAACTTTCAAGATGGTCTCTTGTCATCTGCATTCATGGTTGGGCTTCTCCTGGCATCCCCAATATTTGCTTCCTTAGCAAAGAGGTGAATTACTTTGATTTTCTTTGTATTTGTACTCGGTGAACATCTAGGTTGTGTTTCGGAATTTTGATTTCAAAAACTAGTATTAGTTGTTTGATATAACACGCATAAAATAGCAACACTTGTAATTATTTTACAAATTCATGAATTTTGTTGGATGCCTGTTAGTGGTGAATTGAAATTTATATGTATGTTTGTAGTTCTGGAATTCATGGTTTTATACTTTTTAAATATATAATAGTATTGAATCTTTTTGAATAGAACATCCAAAATTTCAAATTGATGTTTCCAAATATAGCACTAAAGCTTTTTGAAGTGGCAATTTGGTAGTAGAACTTCCATATTAAATACTAAATAAAATCAGCATTAATTCTCGGAGTTCATCATTTCATTGTTGAAGTTATTATATTGTATTTGACAGTTAACATGTTGATTTGATTTTAATGTCAGTTGATTTCTATAATTGCAGCTACAACCCTTTTAGGCTTATTGGAGTTGGGTTATCTGTTTGGACCTTGGCTGTATCTGGATGTGCTAGTGCATTTTCCTTTTGGTTTATTGCAATATGCCGAATGTAAGTGTAACAATCTCAGTACCCTCTTCATTAGCTTCTTGTGCCACAATGTATGTCATTTTCTAAAAATAAAATAAAAATGTGGCTGGGTCTTGATGTTTTAGGCTGGTTGGTGTTGGAGAAGCTTCTTTCATAAGTCTCGCAGCTCCATTTATTGATGACAATGCTCCTGTTTCTCAGGTTCATTTGTTTTATTGCTTTTTCAACTTTAGAATGCTACATATACTATCTTCCTGCCAAAACTACACGATCGTGCTAATTTTCTGTCATACTCCAGAAAACAGCTTGGCTTGCAATGTTTTATATGTGCATACCTACTGGAATTGCTCTTGGATATGTTTATGGTGGATTTGTAAGTTTGTATATCCTGTTCTTTATTTCTATTAGATCTTAGCTTTGCAGTAAGGATATGATTTACACTCCTAGATCGAAGTACTACAGGAGACCCGTCTGTACTGTTTAGGCATGTCTCCAAGATGCTTAAATGCTTAATAATTTATCAGTGTTAGCTAATCATGTAGGTAGGGGGCCATTTTCATTGGCGCTATGCATTCTGGGGAGAGGCATTGTTGATGCTTCCATTTGCTATTTTGGGCTTTGTGGTTAAACCTTTGCAGTTGAAAGGTAATTGTGTTGATGCTCTGCACACACTGTGTGTGCGTGTGTGTGTCTGAGTGTGTTCAAAATTTTATTTTTACGATCCCACAGTAATTTAATTATTGAAGATCACTGCCGTAGGTTTTTCTCCTGTTGACTCCAGAAAAGCATTGACATCTGTGGAGACTGTTTCTTCTGTAATTGATGGTACGTGTTCCATATAGTTTTCCTTATTGTTTCCGTTCATTATTGTTTCTTCTGTAATTGATGGTATGTGTTCCATATAGCTTTCCTTATTGTATATTGGTTCTGCTATTTGGTGTGAAGTTGATTTCAATGGTAGGATGCTAAGCACTTGCTATATGTGGATGCACGTTATGTGAAACTGAAAACACAATTCAAAGGAAAAAGTTTTTCCTTCTCACATAAATTATATGATTTATTCATCTCATGCATGTCACTCCTGTTTTGGTTATCCAAATGTGTTACCTAAGAAGTGTTTCAGTATGTCTATTGGGTTGTAGCTAAAAAATAGAAGAAATGAAATTTCTTTTATGATTCCTATCCCTGGTCCATGCAGTACAAGGTTTTCTCCTCTAGAATCTATAGTTACTCTCTTGATGTGCTGCACAAGTTCCGTAAATTTTGAATTCCTCTTTTTCTTTTGTTTTGCATTCTAAAGGTACTTATACAGGATTGTTAATCTTGTTATTTGTTACCATCCATAGATATTTAGCTTTTTCATACTCCTGTTCCGGCACTTCTATTTTGTTCTTCTCGTCATTGACCCTTCACATTTCACCAAATCTTTAAAGCAGCATAGAACGTGTAATCATGTTATGAATGTGGTGAACTGGTGATTATTAGGGATTTTCATGGGATGGGTTGGTTCAACTTCTTGTTAACAGAAATCAAGCAGAATCAAGTTGATTTTCATTATAATCGAGATAAAACTGTTGGTTTAACAATCCAAACAAAACTAAACTAAAATTTTTAGTTTATTGGTTCCGCTAGACACTAATAAGAAAAGAAATACCTTCTAAATCGAGTTGATTCATAAGTTTTCTTTCTAAAATAAAAGGAAAAGAAAAAAGGTTCACATGTTTCTTGTAAAGAGCTGGCCTGCCAGCCATTAAAATGTCTCATTTTTATTTTATAATTCTAGCCAATTTTAGTTGTAGATTCAGAGGCATCAAAAGTAGATGGCCGTATGTTGGTTGCAGATGACAGCACCAGTGCTGATGAATTGAGTAGAACTTCCAAGTAAGTGGTTCTTCAACCCGTGTCTTATGTTAAATCTTTCATTAGTTTATTTGTGTTCTTCAACCCATCATGGGTAAACTGCTTCAAAGCATTATTCAGGATTTTGCAATAAGAAATTTTAACAAAGAAATGGGAGAAAGTCATTTTAATAAGCACAATTGAAAAGGATTTATAATACATGGAGCATTAGGATTCTAATTGTAATAAGAATGTTTTACACATGCATTAGGATTCTAATTGTAATAAGAATGTTTGACACGTTAGGATTGCCACCTTGCTCCATTGTTTTTCCTATCAGTCTTCTTATCAATAGTCCCCTAGTCAGAAGGTTAATGACTGCTATGACTTGGGAGCTTATGATGAGTTGGGCACATGAAAAGTGCATGAAACATGGAGAAGGTAAAATATAAACCGGTAACAAGCAGTCTTGCGATGGAGGAGTCCTTAATCTTGTGATATCTTGGCACTTAGCAGTAGGGAATAGACTAATGTCTGATGTAATTGTCAAAGTGGGTCATGTACCTTTGGAACAATTGTTTCTTATCCTGTTTTACTGATGTTAAAAGTAAATCTATTCTAGAATTTAATTTTCTGGATGCTTAAAATCGTTTGTTGTGTACTTTGATAGACAGCATTCATTCAATAACCTGATTGTTCCTCTTTTCTTTGACAGGTCAAGCATACAAAACATTTTGAATCAGCTCTCTCGGTTTGCAAAAGACATGAAAGTGCTTTTGGTGGACAAAGTTTATGTTGTAAATGTTTTGGGTATTTTCTTGATGCTCTCGCATCCACTGGACTAATGCTTTGAGAATTATTATTATTTTTTAAAATGAATGCTATCAGTTTTTCAGTTTTTGCAACAACTTTTCGTATTAAAATTTTCTCCTGGATATCTCTAAGACAATCTTTAGAAAATGTGGTTGTTTCTTTTCTCATTAATTTGCTGATGCAAAAGCTTGTATTTATTACATCTGGTATTACTTCGGTCTGTGAAATATTACTTTACTGGCATTTTGTTTGTCAGGTTACATAGCATACAACTTTGTTATTGGGGCATACTCATATTGGGGGCCAAAGGCTGGTTATAACATTTATCATATGGTACAGTTTCTTCCAACTTACATTCTTTTCATTCAAAGTCTTCTTTTTGGCATTTTCTTTTTGGCCTCAGAGAGAATCACATTGCCCTTCCTTTTAGTGCTATACTCATTTACATTGTGATTTTGCAGAAGAGTGCAGATATGTTGTTTGGAGGGATTACAATTGTTTGTGGGATTTTCGGAACAATATCTGGGGGCTTCATCCTAGATCGCATGAGTGCTACAATATCTAATGCTTTTATTGTGAGTTTATTTTGCTCTGATGATGCTTTGTGTGAATGTTTTCCTTCCCTTTTGCATGCATATGTGTGTGTTTGTATGAAAAATAAGTTGATATAATTATATAAAGTATAGATGGTTTTCTGAGAAATTGAACCCTAAGTGGTATTCTTCATTATTTTGCCAAATAAAGCCTCTCATGTAATAAAACAAAAGATGAATATAGGATTCTGTCAATGGAAAATTGTCCACTATTACTTCTCTAAATCCAAACAGCTGAATAAAAATTGCAAACAAACTGCAAGATGCAAAGTATAGGAAAAATGACAAGTTAACCAGCAAACAGACAGATGTATCGTGATTTTCGTAAAATTGGGAAGTTCTATTGTACTACCTGATGAAACTAACTAGAAGCTGTAAATTATAGTCTGAAATTATCTCCTTTTTTTTCTTTCTTTTTTTGGCATTATTTATGGCTTACTTTGCTTCTATAACAGATTCTTTCAGGGGCAACATTTCTGGGCGCAATATTTTGCTTCTCTGCTTTCTGTCTCAGGAGCCTGTATGGTTTTATAGTTCTTTTTGCTGTGGGTGAATTACTTGTTTTTGCAACTCAGGTAATATAAAGATGGCATGAGCTCGATTTTTTTCTTTTCGGCCTTTGACTGTCCTAGATTTATGATCTTGTTCCAAATTATTATGTATTTGTATTTCTGTAGGGGTATGGAGCTCTCTCTTCCTTTTCCAATTAGGTTCAATTGGTAGAAGATTTTAAGGAAGATTTAGTTAGAAACTATTCCATGAGTCTTACCCTCTGTTTTAGACTTTAGAGCACCTATAGCTTATTAGTTTATAGAAATTGATTCACATTTTCATATTTCCCCTTTGATAATAGAAAGAGCTTGTCGAGTTCATATTTGACTGTAGTAAATACATCAGCACTGGAGCAATATTTATTGTTTTGGACAATCATGAAATATTTGAGCAGTTTTGCTGATCTAGTAGTGTCACTTTCTCACTGAATATTGATTTTGCAGGCACCCGTCAATTATGTATGTCTCCATTGTGTAAAACCGAGTTTGAGACCATTATCTATGGCGATCTCTACTGTCTCAATTCACATATTTGGCGATGTGCCTTCCTCACCACTTGTTGGGGTACTCCAGGTGAGTTCATTTACCCTAGAGCTTGTATAGGCACAGATTTAATGCGTTAAATTGATATGATGTTTCATGATTTGTATTTTTCTCTGAAAAACAATTGGCATTTTAACATTGAACACAATATTTGAAAATTCTTTCAAACTATATACTACCTAGCTTAATTCTTAACACAACTTTTATAGTTGCCTTACTGTGCAGCTTCTATTTCTAATCCCGTGTCGTAGAAATACTTGATGCAGGAATCTGAATATACTTGGATTTCTTTCAAATTCGGGATCTTATGAATTATTACATGTCTATGTGACTTCAATGTATATATCTTCACCATGGACTCATTTTTATTGCGTCATTGGCGGTTATGTTTTCGGCAGGATCATATCAATAACTGGAGGGACACTGCACTTATTTTGACCTCTATTCTCTTTCTTGCTGCTGGAGTATGGCTTATAGGTGAGTAATAATAAGCTTTCGATAATGTTTTCCGGAAAGATCTGGTGATAGATTCTTTATTTTGCTCCCCTTTTGAATTTAGCCTCCTTAAAGCATACAAATGTACTCAAAGCTACTAACAATTTATCCCTTTTCCAAAGGAGACTAGTGATAAACTGTTCCCATTTATTACTGGATTAAGAGTTATGTCTCGGACCGTGGTACACTGGTCGAGCTGCATCTTATCTTTAGAGAGATTATGCATGCTGCAACTATATTTCCATGCGGTCCCGGGAAGCTTTTTGGGGACTACTAGTTTATGATAAAACATTTTTTTGTCTCTTATGGTACACTGAAAATCCAGATGCCATTTCGTATATCAGTTATTTTTACAGGCGGTATTATAATTGTTGTTTCTCTTACAGGTGTTTTCCTACATAGCGTCGACAAGTCCAATGATGGAAGTCAACATGTCTCTGCAACCAGAATAACCAATACGAAGCCATTGCTTGATGGGAACGCGGATGAAAGGTTATTGTGAAGTCTAAGTTCAGACCAGAGTGGTAGTAAAAACTTTGCACACCCCAAATGTAAATAAGATTGTAGCTTTATTGCAACTGTTTCCCTTGTAGAAGTTTCCAAATTGATTCAAGTTAGGCAGTCTTCTGAAATCAGTAGTAGTTGAAGCAAAAAAGAAAGAAATTTGGTGGCATTCAGGATTTGCTGCAGTTGACATCTACACCGGAAAACGTTGAGATTGCATGTAAAGAATCATGAAATGATCAGCTTTCAAGTTAAAAGGAAGGGGGAGAAAGTGAAGACATGATAAAGGTTCGCCGAATAGAATGTTATTTCTTTTTGTTTCCTGGGCTGCAAATGGATGGGGAATGATATTCGGATTGGATTAGACCTTCAAAATTTTATTATTCAGGTGATTTGAAAGAGACGTGGAAATTTTGTTTACACAAGTGTCTTAGTTTTAAGATTTAGGGGTTTAAGTGAAGTAGTTTTAAATTTAAGGGTTGTTCATAGAATTTTAAGTTTATGGTTAAAATTTAAATTTCTAACTATATTACCATAAAATTTAAACCACCAAATTTTAACAATGAATTTTAAATTTTAAACCCTTGCATTAAAAATTTTGAACTCTAAATTCTAAATTAAAACTGTAAACTCTAGGCGCTCGTGGAAATCATCGGAAATTGGGTTTTAAATTTTTTGAGTCATTTCATGTTTGAATCAAACTCAGTTACTAATATTTTTGGATTTGGTTAAGGTTATTTGGGTTTCTCAAATAAGTATTTTTAATCAATTTATTTCAGGTCCGTGTCACTTTGGGTTTTGTAATTTAGGCTTGAGTAATTTTAGGTTGTATTTTAAGATGGTTTGAATTTGGTTCATTTTGAGCGCGGGTCATTTTCATTTTATGTTAACGAGTTGGGTTAAATTTGAATTTCTGTTAATTAAATTGGGTTTTCAAATTATAATTATAATCGACATGCGAAAATGATTTTTCTTGTAATCAAGCAGTAGTTTGAAAAGGGAGATATTTCCTCTTCTTATGGTGAGTGTTTTAGAAAGTGATTCTAAAACTTGTTTTCTGCATTTTGCGCGTTTTTCTGCAAAAAAAAAAAAAATTGAGCAACGCAAAATAATGTTATTTTGAAATAATTAATATTAATTATTATATTAATAAAATATGGTTTGATATTATTATTTAATTTTAAATATTATTCCTACTATTTAACTAAAGATGTTTATAATTAATTTAACATTTTTTGTTATAGAAATATTAACATTTTAAATGGTATAAACTTTGGAAAAAAATTTGATACACAGGCCGTGTAAACTTTAGTTTACACGTGCCTTTTAGTTTTAGGGGTTAGGGTTTTAGTTTAGGGTTTAGAGTTTAGGGGTTTAGATTGTATGGTTTAGAATTTAAAGTTAGTGTTTAGAATTTAGTGTATAGGGTTTAAGATTTAGGGTTTAGGTTTTTAGGGTTAGGATTAGGAATTTAAATTTTGAATTTTTATAGTGTAAATACACAGGCTTGTGTAAAATTAGTTTTACCCAGCCTGTGTATCAAAGTTTTACCCATAAACTTTTATTACAAATAATTATTATTAGATTTTAAGAGTTGAAAATATTTATACTATTAGTGCAATATTAATATTATAATAATATTGTTTTGGATTTTAAAAATTAATATAATACTTGTTAAAGAAATATATTTGAAATATTGTTATTAAAAATTAGTAGTTTCCTCGTAATATTAAAAAATAGCCCTAAACATTTAATTGAATGGTTATTTTGGTTTCTGTTTCATTTCTAACCACTTTAGTCATTAACGTTTCACTTTTGGCTAAAATGACTTTTTAGATGAGAACTTTTAATTGACTAATTAATTATGAAATAAATTATAAAATATTATAAGAATGTATTTATCATTTTTTTTATCAATTTTTACTCTTCTTCATTATTCTTTTAATTTTATAACATAAATTATAAATATTTTTTTATAAAATTAGTATATTATAATTGATGTTATGAAATATTCTTATAAAATTTTATAATTTATGTTATAATTAATGTTTTTTCATAAAAAATTTAACTTTTGGGGATTTTCAAATTTGATTTGTTAAAGAGTGGAAATTTAAATCTGGGAGTAATTTGAAAAAAATAGAAATTTTAGGGACTAATCTATAAAATTTAGAAACATCTGGGTTTAATTTAAAAATTTTAAAACTCGAGACTAATTATGAAAACCATGATTTTAAGGTCAAAATTATAATCTTCGAAAATTTCTAAAAAAAATTATGGTGCCATTTAAAAAAATCATGAAAAGCCTAGTGACTAATTCCGTGAACTACCTATTTTTATGGATTCACACCAAATCATTAGCTCTCTCTTCTCTTCTCTTCTCTTCGTATAGTTTAGTCAAATTTCTTCCTTGAAAAGAACAATGCCAATTGAGTTCCATTTTTTTTGGTTCCTAAAAGGATTATGTTAACCTTGAGGGGTGTTCATTTTTTATTACACCGATCATGATAACATTGGTTTTAAAGCAGTGAATTACCATAACACAATACATTATTTTATTTATTTTTTTATTTCATGTGATTTATTATTCGCTAGTCAATGCTAATATTTTATTTTGTAGCAGTACTATTTTTACCAACAAGATGTATTTTAAAAAGATACTAATAAGTACTAGCACTATAAAAAAGATATTAATAAGTCTAAAATTTATTTTTGTTAGATTTTTTTATTTTGAGAAGATCGTAATAATAAATTTAACTTTTAATATTTAAATTATTTACTATACATTGCCCCAAATTTCAAAATTTTAAATTTTTGACAAGATATTTCAATAGCAAGTAAAATGGCTACTCTTCAAAATGTCCCATTAAACGTTGAATTTATTATGAGGATATGTAATTAAAAGTAAAAAAGTAAAAATTCATAGAAAAAATTAAAATTCAAGAAAAAAATTGCATATCTTTATGATCGATGAGGTTTTCTGCAAAAGTTTGAATTAAAAAATATTTTTGAAAGATATAGGATTAAATTTAACTTAAAAAGAGAATAAGAGTTGAATTGCCAAAAATTATAAACGTTGAGGGTAAATTTATCGCTCAACATTTCAATTCAGGCCAAATTATCCTTTCAGTAGATGAAAACTGTTAGTTAACTAATAATAAATGACTTAAAATGACGTGACAAACTTACATGACAGTGCAAATTGACATAACAATGTCATGTAAAAAAAGGTGCTGACTTGACAGAATGACGCATCACTTAAAAATTATTTTATAAAATTCTATAACATATAAATTTATTTTTCTACTGACTTGTCATTCTATCAAGTTATTTTAAGTTGTTTATCGTTAGTTGCTTAACAGTTTTAATCATCAGATGAGTTATTTTGACCCAAAATAAAATGTTAAGAGTTAAAGTGTTTAAAAAAAATGACTATCAAGTTAAACGTTAGGATATTTTTTTGATGAACCATGTTTTAGTCAACTAACAAAAAACTACACAGATAGTCACTCAACTCTCACTTTTTTTCTATTTTGGTCACCTAACTAATTTTTTCGTCAAAGTCGTCACTAATGTTTCGTTTCGTTATCATTTGGTCACCGGCGCTTAGAAAATTAACGAAGGTGGTGGTGTTTCATGGGATAATAACACTTTTAGTCCTAAAACTTGTACATTCTATTAATTAGGTACTAATTCAAAATAACTCATCAAATATATGGGTCAAACCTCAATTTCTTATTTTCTTTCTTCTTCCTCTACAACACCTGTCTTTCTTTTTTTTTTCTTTCCCATTTTTGTTAACGTTTCGTTTCTAACACTCCTCTTGACTTAGGCTTCCATACTTGCCTCAGCTTTGAATTCCAACCCTATTCAGGATTTCTGTGCAGCAGTTGGTATGTTCCTTAATTCTTTGTTTTCTTTGAAACTTCATCTTTGCAATATATTCGTTTCCAAGTAGCCAAGTAGTAATATTTTTTCTTTCCATTAATGCATTTTTTCTCAATAGAAAGTTGTGTTTGTGTACCCTGTTGGTCTCATTCACTTCCAGTTCCAATGCAGTTGCCTTTGCTGCGCTCAGTAGCTAAAACCCAGGCGTTGTCACCAGCAGTTGGTATGTTCCTTAAATTAAATTGTCGAAAATGGGAAAGAATAGAAGTGTTGTTGCATAGGAAGAAGAAAGAAAATGGAGGAAATTTAGGGTTTGACCCATATATTTTATGAGTTATTTTAAATTAGGAACTAATTTGTAGAATGTACAAGTTCTAGGACTAAAAGCGTTATTATCCCATAACACGTCACCGCCTCCATTAATTTGCCGGTGACCAAAATGATAACAAAACAAAACATTAATGACAGTTTTGACGAAAAAATTAGTTGGGTGACTAAAACAGAAAAAGATGATAGTTGGGTGACCACCCGCGTAGTTTACCCTATATATTTTTTAAAAGATAAATTTATTCAAGGTTCGTTTATGTTTGTTTAAATTTATTCGCATATGTCCTTTTATGTTGGTTCGTTTGTGTCTTTTACGTTCGTTTATCATTTTAACGAACGAACATGAACAAACACGAACAAGCTACATTCCTTAACAAACAAACACGAATAATAAATTATGTTTGTTTAGTTGTTCGTGTTCGTTCATACAGTACCAAGCACAAGATAGATATTCTAAAGAACAAGGCTTGCCAATTTAAAACAAACATTTCAAGTACTTAACTATTATTTAATATATGAAAATGGGAGAATTTATAATTTCGATCTATGCTGTAACATTATTTTGAATGCAGTCAATTTAAATTGGTATTTTCCCCATGATCATTATTATTATAATTATTGTGAAGAAACGTCCAAAATAATTAGTCTTGGACAGTTTATTTGTGAAAATGTATGTATAACCAAAAGCAGACTACACCTAATTTTTTAATTAAAATTAAACGAACGAACAAAAACATACTTTCATTCGGTTCGTTTTACCGGTATAGTGTGAGTTATTTAAAACTGACATAAAAACGTATATTATATGAGACTAAATTAGAATGATTAAAAAACATGTGGGTATGGCCTAACTAAAAAACTAGGTGCAATGTCATTGTCTTGTCTTAAACCTAAAAAAAAACACAATTATTTTTACTTTAAATGTAAAAGAAATCAAAATTGGTCGAATAAAAGTGAAAAATCTCGTGACAATTTCCCGTAAACCCAACTACCAATCCCTTTAGCCATTAACCTTCGCCTGTTTTAGATCACAAAAAAATAATAAAAAAAAAACCAAACAGTCACGATTGTCTTTCTTACACTTCTGGTTCCGTCTTACATGTCCTGGTTTTAAAGTATGTGTGCTGGTTTTAAAGTATGTGTGTCTCCTCTCCCTCCCTCCCTCCACCTCCTATTCATTTTTTTTTGACATAACTCCACCCGTTAGTCATTTATTACCTCGTTTACACCTACTAGACATTTATTATTAGTAGAGTGAGCAAAACTAGAAATGAATACGGCCCAAGCTGAGTTTTTAGTCCACCCAAATTTGAATAGAAAATATATACCTTAAACTCTAACTTCATCTTACACGACCTCAGTTTTTTAAAAAAATTTAACTCGAAAATTATATACTTAAACCCGACCTGATCTATTTTATTAAAAAAATAAAATTTAAAGATTTAATTGTAAAAAAATTATATTTTAGGAAACTAATTGTAAAAAAATAAATTTTAACGACCTAACTGTAATATATATATATATATATGAGCATTATTGCGAATATCCTTAAAAGTATATGAAAAAATTACACTATTAGTCTTGAGTCGGTCGAATTTTTATCATAAACTCGAACATGGCCGGGTCGGGTAAAATACCTATTCCTAAGTAAAACCGGATGTAACTAAAAAAATTAATTTTTCTGATTTGATTCAATATGAAAAAATTTGACTCGTAATTTTTTAAATTCAACTTGATTTTTTTAAATAAAGTCTGATTTATAAAATAATAGTTCAAAAATTTTAGTAATTAATAGTTCGATTTTCAAGCTTGAAACGAGAATCTCAACTTTGCATGATATATGTATATTACATATGAAAAACTTATGACTATAACATTAAAATTATTTATTTGAAAAATCGGAGGATGACGATAATAAAGTCTGATTTATAAAATAATAATTCGAATAGAAGCTCGAACAACTCATTGAAAAAATTTCAAATAAAATTTACGTAATAAAATATGACTCGTAAACTTGATTAATTCGAAATTTTTTTACTAAACTTAAATTGATCTAATGCTAACGCCTAATTATTACTAGTATTTTTTGTTTGGATAATTTAATTATTACTAGTATTTTGCTGCCTCCATCATCTTCATTTACACCCTCACCGCACTCAATCTATTCCTGAAACGCGTCTCCTACTCCCAAGTCGTAACACTCCTCCCACTCATTTTTATTTTATTTTCCCAGTTCTTTGATTCATGATATATATAATATTATTCAAATTTCTTGAAATGTGTAGCATTTTGAATTTCCACTCAACGGATTTTGTTTTGTTCTTTTTCTTCTGGAACTTCAGAAGAAGAAAAAAGAGAGAGAAAAGAAGCTTCATATCACAGAAAAAAAGTTGTTTGAAATCGATGTGGTTTGAAAATGCCAACGATTAGAGCTCCAGCCAAGAAGAAAACCACGACTTTAACGGTTAGTTTTCGCTTGTTTAAGCTGGAATTGACTCTTCAGTTCTTTTCACGGTCTTTTCCATTCTTTCTGAGCAGGTCGCGGTGAAATGTAGGCCATTAAATCGGAAGGAGAGGGAGTGCGGACGCGACATTGTTAGAGTGAAAAACAACAAGGTAAGCGATTTCTTTTGATGTTTTTTATTTGAAAAATCTGAGGATGACGATAATTTTGTGACCTTGAAGGAAGTAGAAGTGTTAGATCCTGACTTGTCAAAGAATTATTTGGATCGCATTCAAAATCGGACCAAAGAGAAAAAGTATTGTTTCGATCACGCCTTTGCTCCTCACTCTACTAATTTGGTAAGTCAATTAATTTTCCCTAGCTTTTTTGCTACATCAAATTTCCTTTTCTGATGTTGATGCTTAGAAGCTTTGCAGTTTTTGTTAATGGAATTGGAAACAATAAGTTGCAATTTGAAATGACACGTTTAGCTTTAAATTTAGTATAAATTGTGTGATGGAGATCATAAAAACATGATTTCTCATGATTGTGACTCCAACATATGAACTTATTTAGTCTGTGCAAAATATATGTTATTTTCATAATGTTTGTGATTTCCAAACCCAAATTCCTCCCGAGCTTTTGTTTCGAAATGAAGCACCATTTCAGCCAAGAAGCAGTTCCTAGAAAGGGAAAAAAAGGAAACGGAAAATGAGAAGATTATTATGATATGTTGACCATGCAATTTTGTTTTTTGGTATGAACCACAAATGACCATGTAATTTTGATGGCTATAAATTTATGGTAATTTCTACTGGTTGTGACTGCAGTGCACCATTGTTTGCTCTTTTTTTGTTTCTTACAAGGTTTAGCTATAAGGATTGCCAGGGCTCCATTGTTTATTTTATGTTTCTTAAAGAATAGTGATGATAATTTGAGTTATCTGGAGTTTGGTTAGTTTATTATTGGCATTATTGTGTTATTCAGTGAACCATACTGAACAAATTACAGTTTCGATGCGCTGCTTATTTTCTATAATAAACAGAAGGCGCTTTAAGCACTCACATTTTGATTTTGTTTATATAACAACCCCGTTGTCTAACTTGGTCAGGAAACCTATCGGAAATGTATATCGACTGTAATCTCTGGAGTTGTACAAGGTCTTAATGCAACGGTATTTGCCTATGGTTCAACCGGAAGGTAACAAAATGATGTATTGGCTGGCTATATTCATAATCATACTGAGTACATAAGACACGATGTTTCTTTTGTTGATATGGTCAAGGGTGTCCCAAGGCTTTGCATGGGTGTACTCCCCTCTTTGGGCTTTTATTCTGTCCAATTAACCTAAATCATTTTCTAAAATAATTCAGTATGTTTGCACAGTTATCTAAAGCTCATCCCTTGAGATCTTTGCATTTACATGTCAGTCTTTCAATCATAAAAGTTCTGACTATATTATGCATTTGCAGTGGTAAAACTTATACAATGGTAGGGACACAACATGATCCTGGACTCATGGTTCTCAGTTTACACACAATCTTCGATCTTATTAAAAGGGATAAGAGCTCTGATGAATTTGAAGTTACTTGTTCCTATCTTGAAGTCTACAATGAGGTATGGAACAGATTTTTACTAAGAAATTTAATTCCTTCCCATTTCTCATAGTATGTTCGAGTGTTTAACTATTTTTTTATTATATATGTTATTGAATTTTCAATTTCTAATGTTTTTAGGTTATATATGATTTGCTTGAGAAATCATCAGGTTCTTTGGAACTTAGAGAGGATCCTGAGCAAGGAATAGTTGTTGCTGGGCTAAGATGCATTAAGGTTCAGCCCCTTATCTATCAATTTTAAGCTACTGAACTGAATATATTAAATTTGAGTGTTATTTTCTATGCAAAATGTTAATTTCGGTCTGTACATTGGAGTGGGTAATTATTTATCATATTTGGAGAAGAGATCCTACACAGTACATGTGGAGGATTTTTCCATCTCTTTTAAGGAATTTTAATAATAAACTAGAAATCATATTACTCGATTACTTGACATTTTTTTTTATCTTTTTTTAATTATTGATGGAAAGAAATCTATTCCGTTCTTTAAATTAAAGTATGGCCTGTTTTGTTTCATTAGTTAAATATGATAAACAGAATCCAATATAAAGTATATAACCAATAAAAGAAGCAACTATCAGGTTGTAGTGTCAAATATTTGTTAATCATTCTTTACTTCAGTGGCTAGACAATACAAACTTTCTGTGAGTGGTATTTCAGTGTCTTCTATTTCAAATGATATGTGATTGTTTCTCTATTGTGGTAGTGATTCAATATGGCTTTTCAAAGTTCGGTTTAAATCCGCTGCATTTTAGAATACCAAACAATATGGGTTGACTTTTCTCATTTGTTTTAGTTCTTATTAAGGTGCACTTATATGATTCACCGAAAATGGGCTTGTACTAAGCATTTAAAGTAGGGTGTTAGTTGCCTCCGTTTTGAAATTCTTCCACTCAAAAGAGACAAGATAGTCTCTTTTTTTAGCAAGCATCCAGCAACCTAGGACAACAAGCGGTTTATGGTTTATATCGTTGTTTATATAGATTTTCTTTTTTGGTGGGTGAAATTCATATATTTGTATTTTTTCTATATAAATTATTGGTTTTTCCAACTTTTTCATTTTTTTATCAATCAAGATTCTGGTTTGTGGGTGAGTGCTGTTACCTTGATGCTCAGTGCTCTATGTTGATTTCTCCTTCATCAGGTTCATTCAGCTGATAAGATTCTTGAACTTTTAAATTTGGGAAATAGTCGAAGAAAAACAGAAAGCACGGAGGCTAATGCGACATCGTCAAGGTGAGGAACATTAAAGTAGAATCTTACTCCTGTTACAATGTATTACTCGCCTTTGTATTGGATTTTCTCTAACGTTGCTTTCATATTTGTTCCTATTTTTGATTTTGAATGTATTATTTCTCTCAATTGCTGTAACCTTTTACATAATCTCATATAAAGTTGTCTTCAACCAACTAGATCACATGCAGTGCTGGAGATTACCGTGAGAAGAAAACAGAGAAACAAATATAAAAATCAAGTCATGCGAGGAAAACTTGCACTTGTGGATCTTGCTGGCAGTGAAAGAGCTTCTGAAACAAACAGCGGGGGACAAAAGCTGCGGGATGGAGCTAACATTAATCGTTCACTTCTTGCTTTAGCAAACTGCATCAATGCTCTAGGGAAACAACAAAAGAAGGGTCTTGCCTATGTTCCATACCGCAATAGGTATATCTTAGTAGATATTGTAGTATGGTAGACTGATCCCCACTGATGTGGCTATTGGCAATTTTGCAGTAAACTGACAAGGATACTTAAAGATGGTCTGAGTGGTAACTCTCAGACAGTGATGGTTGCTACAATATCTCCAGCAGATAGTCAGTATCATCACACTGTGAATACCCTGAAATATGCAGACAGGGCGAAAGAAATAAAGACGCACATCCAGGTGAGACTGAATATTCCTTTTGGAAGACATTATTCATAGTTCCCAAGAACATAAGACGGTAGTTTCACGAGGGTTATTTCTGTTCCCTTTTTATGAATATGCCTGTGACTCCTTTTAAGAACAAATTCTGATAAGTTCTTCATGTAATTCTTACTCTTCTGTGATGGACTATGCATCATTTTTTAGCTTCAGTTTTCTTGCTGTATTTGTCTTTCTTTTCCCTCAGGTTAAGAGCAGTAGAGTCTTTTCTTGTGCTGTAATGCCTCACTCTCTTGTTTTTTTTTTCAGAAAAATATTGGCACAATCGATACACATGTATCTGATTATCAGCGAATGATTGACAGTCTTCAGGTAAGCTTTTTGATGAATTTACAATGACGTTATTATTAATTGCAATCTTATTTGGTGTGATTCCCTGTTGGTTGTGTAGATTGAAGTTTGCCAATTGAAGAAAGAACTAGCAGAAAAGGAATCACAGTTGAGTGTCAAACCAACAGAAAAGGCTGCCGATGATGAATTGTCTTGGTTAAATGTTTTGAGCCAAGAAATAAGTGAAAATGTTCAGGAGCGTATAAACTTACAGAAGGCATTGTTTGAACTTGAGGAAACCAATCTTCGAAACCGCACAGAACTTCAGCTTCTCGATGATGCTATTGCAAAACAACCGGTTAGACTTGCATGTTTCCTTCTTTGATGTTTCTGTATCATGGAAAATGGCAGTTTTCTCTTGTTCGTTGACGAAGCGAACTACAGAATGTTTTGAGTTATTATACTGGCAACCCATCCAATTATCAACCCACCTACTGACTCAACACCTTCTAGTCTTAAGAATGCCTTGGTCAAAGTAACAATAACATACGACAATCTTTGTCTTTTAGTTTCCTTTTCCCCTTAGTTGTCATGTGGTATGGAAATGTGAGCCTGTGAATGGATTTACTTGTATCATTTTCTGATATTTAGTTTTTAAACTATGTAAATAGGCTTCTGAAAAGGATGGTACAGTTTCTGAAGCTCTGAGAGTTCGGAGGCAAGATATTCTTGATAATATCCGTGACAATGATGAGGCTGGTGTTAATTACCAAAAGGTAAACTTTGCTGTTACAGAGGCTTATATTGTTACAATCTCTTTCTTTTCTTAAAATTATGTCAGTTGATTAATGTTCTTATAGGAAATTGAAGCTAATGAAAAGCATCGTTGCCAACTCCAAGGTATGATTGAGGAAGCAGTCAGTAACAATGGCAATAAAACCTACTTGCGCATACTCAGTCAATACAGACTCCTGGTGAGTAGACTGGAAAATTTTTACTCTTCTACCTATCTATTACCATCAAGAATTGATATCTATCTATAATTGCTTATTAATACTTTGTGCAGAAGTCAATGCAGCACAACACCTCAAGATGGTGAAACAGCTTATGCCGTAGTCTCATAGTTTTCTTTATATTGTTATGCAGGGGATGGCTAATACCGAGCTTCAGTTTGAAATGGCAATGAGAGATCAGATAATTCACAACCAAAGAGAGGCACAAAGGAACCTTTGGAACTTGATCATGGGGTTGGGACTTGAAGAGAAGCAGATATTGGACCTTGCTGCCAAGCAGGGAATAACGATTGAAGATTGGACAATGACACGGTATCCAGGGCTTTCAAACAGGGGGCAATCACCCAATTTGGCTTCTGGAGGATACGCTCCTTTCAGTTATGGTCTTTCCATCAACCAATGGCATTCAAGATCATCTTGCATCTACCAGAACTACCAACATGTTGCTTCAAAGTCATTTTCCCAAGACCGCTGGGATGTGTCTCCTATGTTTTGCAGGGAGGAGCACCATAGCTCCTACTACTTACTAGCTCATGATAACTCTCCGCCGTGTGTCAGGTTTAGGAATAGTGATAACTGGGATGGCGGTGGTCATCATATTCCTTGGTTTGGCATCCCTGATAAGCATCCTCGAGATTTGCGGAAATCATACCCGGAGATGATAACTCCATCACGCAATGAAAGCCATCTATCATCTCCAGCACTCGGTGCAGATTTCGGACAAGGACAAAAGGTAGGATCCAGTCATTGGTCCTTATATTTTGCATGCATTTTGTTCTCTTCAGTTATATTTTGTTGTACTTTTTGGTGTAAATTTTTGAAGTTATAGCTTATGCTCTTTTACACAGGACATTAAGAGGCAAAATCTATACAGCAAGGCTCCCCATGGTGCAATCAGTAGCAGCAGCCAAGACATGTTCAAAGGAGAGATTGTCAATCATGGTAGGACAGCCAACGGTTTTTCGGGATTTATCCGATCTGAACAAGGCTTTAGTACACGCAGCTCATGACATATGGTCTCCAACCATCCAAGCCTTCCCTGCATTCCTTCATATACTTCCCAAAGCCCCAAAACGTAAGCCTACCCCTCCATTTTTGTAAAGCTTTCTTTGTCTTTCCAATTTAAGTTTTTTGCATTTTTTTCTCCCCGGTGTTAATGTATGTACATGAATTAGTGTATCAAAATTGTACTAGGAAGAATGGGTAGCTGAATTCTTTGTTTCCGTTGTGGAGAGGAGGATTTATAAACCCAAGCTGCGGAATGTAGTTATCTCTGTATCACTAATGTGTCATAGTTAATTTTTTTTTTACAAATCTTAATTCTAATCTTAATCCTAGAGGAGAAGGGAAGGGGTGTTCCTGATGGATCTAAAACCCATGACCTAAGAGAAATGAGGGAACAAATATGAGTACCTTGGCCAACTAGCCAAATGTGCTTGCTCATTTTATAGTTAAATTCACACATACTGTCATGTCCATTAATCAAACCGAAGCTTGTGTTAATATTCGATGTAATTAAGATTGTTTTATCTACTTGTCTAAATCTTTTACTCCACTCCAATTTGGATTCAATCCTCGTATTTTAATTTTATATTAATCTATAATCTATAATGAGTTTGGAGAAACTTTTGAATCAACACAAATACTCTATTAATTTTTTTAAAATAAAATTATAACAATAATAAATTTGAATCTATTTATATTATATCATATTATAATTGTAGCAATATTTGAAAATAATGGTAAAATAATAATTTTGTTGATAAAGAACGTATGACTCTATAAGACCTGAATTTTATTCGGGTATAGGCTTATATTTTTCTCTTAGTAAATAAATAAATGAATAATAAAAAAATAAATAATATAAAATCCAAAAAGAATGATAAACAATACAAAAAATCCATTCCAAATGTCCAATTACATATAATACTTTCACAAAGGCCAAGTTATATATTACAAAGCCAAAATCTTCCTTTTGATACTCTTTCCCGCTCGTTTTTAATATTCAACAAACATAAAATATTAGAATTTCAATTTTTCCCGCCCAAATGCCAATTTGAAGGGACACGTGTCACATGCCCATTAGGCCGAAGCAACTTCACTTGAATCTGTGCTTTCTTTAATCTAATTGTCATCCATGATGTTAGCAACGACGTCACTTCCTACCTACTACAAATAGAGGAGAGAGATTGTCATTCCAATATTATCTATTAATTAATTACCCACTAATTAACTACCATAGTAATAATAATAACTATAGTAATAAATATTAAAGGATAGAGAGTATTTTACCCTTGGAAATGTCACCGGTCGTCGGAAGTTGCAGCAATACTTTGAACGTGAACGGCTGGCGAGAATTTGACCGTCACCGGAGTTTGATTGGCCATTAAAACGGTGGAGAATGCCAGAGAAGACGCCAAAATCGTGAACCATCACCAGAGTTAAGATCGAAACTGCGAACCACCATTGTTAGAGGTATTTTCCTTTCGATTACCTTCTAAATCCTACAAAATAAAACAAATGTTAGTTCTTACATTTAAAGCCGGAGAATTTAACGGTGAAGTAAAAAAATAAGAGAGATTTTGGTTAGATCTTAGGCCTAGATTTGGGGAAGAACGAGTGTTTTTTGTTGAAACGAGAGTTAGATTTAGGTATAGAATAAAAAAATCAATTTTTGGAGAGTTTTTAGGGTTTTGGCTGGCGGCCAAAAATCGCCTCACGACGGCCGGCCAGAGAAGAGTAGGGATCGGTGTTCATCTGTGATGGTCGGTGAACATATTAAGTGGTCGGCTAAGGATTGGGTGGCAGTGATGACGGTGGTTAGTGGCTGAAAAAGATGAATGTTCATCGAGTTCTTGAAGAACTTGGATGAACATCACCCAAAACATGAGTTTTAGATCTGATATAGTGGAAATTTCTGGGCACGAAAAGTTTGTGTAGAGAGGTCAGAGGAAAAAGGGAAGAGAAAGTTAGAGAGAGAGGGGAAATGAAAAATGAGAAAAGGGGTAATTTCGAATCCTCGGGGGTTTTATAGTTGGATATGCTCATCGACCCGAACTTGGACAAAGGAAGTTCATGTATTATGACCGGGTCGGGTCAAAAGGATCCGCACCTTACTATTGGGGTTTTTTTTATTTGGGTGTTAAGTTTTATAAACATTTCAATTTAGTCCCCTATTGTTAATAAATCAGATTTCAAGTTTTAATTTCTTTTCAATTTAATCCTGTCTTTAATTGTTTAATTTAATTATATGCAATTAAATTAATTGCTTGATGCATGTTTTTAAATATATCATGTAGTATATTTGTAAAACCTATATTTAATGCAATTAAATGACAAGGATTTGAACTTAAAATGGTTTCTAAGTAAAAAACTTAAACCCATAAATTTTCTAAGTGTTTTGATACTCAAATAACTAAACTCGCACATGCATATCGTTACTCCCTTAGGTGTTTCGATACGACTTTTGGCTACTGGAAACTAGTTTTAACTTAATAGCCAAAACGTACCGATACAGGTGTGCCCGTTTTGATACGTCCTTCAACCTGAGATTGTGTTATTGGTTACGAGTATCGGTATGGATCTCACCTGTACCGATACGAGGTGTCAAGATTTTTAAAATCTGTGTAATAAATTTTATGACCATTACCTTGTCAGCATTGGAATCACCAAACTTCAATTTTCAGTTACACCGTATCGATACACCCCTCAGGCGTACCGATGCATTTTTCCAAGGATTTTTTCTTAGATTCTAGTGAGAAAAATCCGTATACATTACTCATTTCGATATGCCCTCAAGTGTATCGATACCCCTTTGTAAAACGACTCTTTCTTTTTATGGCAGGTACCAATACAGTTGCTCGTGTAACGATACTGTAGGTTACCAAACAATATTTATTGCGAGAAGAAAACAATTCAACGACTATATTCAATATCCCAGCTACCCAAGCGGTTAGAAATCAATGAGGGGTATAAAATCAAGTCTCCAAAGCTTCATCAAAGAGAAGTCAACAAGTCTAAAGCATTCAAGCAAAAATTCAACCATCTTTGAGCTATTAGAGTTAAATGTTGTAATCCACTTGAGTGTTCATCAATTGTATTCATTTTATTCAAGTTTTACGTTGAGAGTACTTTTAATTGGGCAAATTGTTTATCATTGAGAGGACTTTCAATTTTTGCCATTCTTTTTTGTAAAAGAGAGTAAATTTGATCAAGCTTTGGGTAGAAGCTTTGATCGTTGTAATGGTTTTCTCCTTAGCCTAGAAAAGGAGAATAATTTCTTAGTGAAATTGTTTGAAATCCTTAGTGGAGAGCTAACGTAGTAGATGTAGACCTTGTTAGAAGGTTGAACCACTATAAATCCTTGTGTCTCATTTTTTATCTTTCTATTTGCTTTCCTCCAATTTTTAAAATTGCCAATTCACCCCCTCTTAGCCAAACCTAGTTGATTAATCATCTTAACAATTGGTATCAGAGCCTACCTCATTTGAAGGATTAACATCTCCTTGAGACGATCCTAGAGGTGATTCAATCAACCGATATTCAAGACATGACCTCTACTTCCGGTAACAACTTGTACGAGTCTCAATCCATCACCAAGCCGATATGAAAAATAGAAAATGACAATTAACCTAGTTAATTTAATTAAAGCCTTAATTAGGGCTAGTACTTAAATAATTAGATTCACCAATTAAATTAGGAATATTATTCAATTTAAGGTTTTAATATGAATAGTGCTCAAGCAATTGGGTGTTATCTCATAAATATCCCAAATTTAATAATATTCATAGATTTTAAATAATTCAATTAATTAGAGCTTTCTTAAGTTTGGACTTAAAATAAACAAGACAATAATAAGTCATGCAATAAAACCTTTTATATTGGGATATATTTTTGAATATGAATCGAAGTGTCCTGAAGTAACTGGGTGCTTTTGATCTCATATTCGTTTCAAAAATATATTTTCTTATAAAAAGATATAATTTAAATCTAATTAATAATTATGGTTAAATTAAATTCAAATTATTATTCGTAATGCCAAAATGCCACGTAAAATTAGAATGTACCGATAACGGGCGTTTGTGAGGGTGCTAATCCTTCCCCACACGTAACCGACTCCCAAACCCATTTGTTTTAAGAATGAATCTCTGGTTGTTTTTATGGTGTCCGGTCTACCAAAGTGACCGGTGGTGACTCCAAAATATTTTTCAAGAATAAATAAAGGAAAAATCCAATTTAACATGAAAAACCTAATTTTTTAAGATTAAATAAATCAAAGGAAAAAACCCTAATTTTAAAGGATAATCATAGAGCTATTTTCACACTAGGTTAAAAAATAGTCACGACAGCTTGGCGACTCCGCTGGGGACATTCGAGAGTCGGGCCTAATTAATTAATTTTACGTGGCATTTTGGCATTTAAAGAGTGATAATTTGAATTTAATTTTTCCAATAATTATTGGATGGATTTTTAGAAAGAATGGAGGTAGTTTTTTCTTGCGTGATATAAACTGTGATTTATGCATAGGCCTTCTACCTGGGCTTTTCACCTTTAAGTGGGAGCAAGACATGATCTGACGTGAGGCTCTCCACCTCCGAGTTCAAAATTTGTCTTTCTTCCTATATACCAACCTTATACAACATGAGGTACATGCCTCCAATATAAGGGGCCATTTACTCCCGAATCGATGTCTTGCTGTCGTAGTAGACAATAATGACAGTTCGGGTACCTAGAGTCTAGAACAAAATTCACATGTTATAATCTAGAAACCTACCCTACTAGAGCCAGACAAGGACCTAAGGTAGAGTGCTACTAATTTAAATATCCTTATTTGGTTATTCTCTCTGCTCGATATAACTTGCTTTACTGTATCAATTTAATTTAATTTTTTTGCCTTCAACATTATTTACCTTACTGACTCATTTCTCTTGTTTTTTTGTTTTGCATTTTTGCACCGTATCTTCATTTCATAGAGGTATTGATTCAAAAGTGGTTATCATTAGAAGAAGATCATGATGGATAAGGGGATTTGTAATTCGATAGAGGAGACTACAAATATGAGGAAGTGTTCGGAACAAACCAAGAAAGACAGTTCATCTAAAAGTCACACACCAGATTTTGTTAGTGCTGATGCTGACAAGAATGAGATGCAAGAACTAAACAGATAGATGGCTGAGATGATGACTATGATGACGGCTATGGCCAAAGAAAAGGGGCATGTTAAACTGAAAGGAGAACCAATTGAGATGATGACTATGATGACGGCTATGGCAAAAAAAAAACCAGTACATGAATAAACAGTTGGGTTCGCGCATCATTACAATCCGCATCAATAAGCCAATTGGAGAGTTGCTTCCGATACTGGTGGAGAAAAATCTTGTGAGCCTAATCCAATCTAAGCCCAAGAAGTCATTTTATCCCAAAAGCTATGACATCAAGGCAACATGTAACTACCACCAAGGAAGTACAAACCATACTACCGAGAATTGCGAGGCTTTGAAGAAAAAGATTGAAAATCTTATCAGAGAAGGTATGTTGAGTTTTGAAGAAGGAAGGCCAAAATTTCCTAAAATCCTGATAATTAATAGAACACCTGGAGATGCAAAAGTGAAGGAAAGTATCAGTCCATCAAAATCAAGTAAGTGTCCAAGGCAAAGTTCAAATTCCAGCGTTTCCTCAACCGATTGTTAGAAGATAGGAGATCACAAACATCACTTTGATCCAATTCCTATTTCATACAAAGAACTGTATCCTCAATTGTTGAAGGCCCGATTGGTGACTCCACTTTTCCTTGCACCTTTGCAACCTCCGTATCCAAAATGGTACGACACAAATGCTCATTGTGAATATCATGATGAAATTCAATGACACTCTGTTGAGAACTGCATCGCCCTCAAACGTCGAGTTCAAGTTCTTTTGGAGCATGGAAAATGGAAATTTAGAACGAAAAATCGTCATGATTCAATGGCTAAGTGTGAGACTCAAGATGAAAATACCCAAAAAGAAGAGCATCAGTTCAAATATAAGGCTCATATAAGTAAGTTAAGGCAAGAGAAAGATGATTTGAATGAAGAGTTGAAAAGGTTGCAATTCAATCATCTAGAACTTTGTTTGATGCTTAAGAACGCTGGTTTGGCTGTGACTTTGGAGCAGTCAAAGAAAAGAATCAATGAATTGAAGCATGAAGTTGAATATTGGAAAAGAAGCTCTAAGGCAAGTGAAAATCGAGTTAATACACTCTCGTGTGATTTGCGGGCAATGGAAATACAACGTAACACTTTCATGGATGATCTAAGGGTTAGTCAAACTAAGCGCGAGGTGATGACTAAGTATATGAAGATGTATGAGGATAATGTTATCAAACTGAATGATAGTCAAGCTAAAAATGAAGTACTAAAGGAGAAGGTAGATGAATACCTCAATATTACGCTGATGTACAAGGATCTTGTTGATGATGTTAAGAAAGATTGTCAAGAAAGTGAGGAGAAGTGACAAGCCCAGGTTCAGAGATCAAGAATGAAGATACGGGAAAGAGACAATGACATGAAATATGTTGTTATTCAAGAACGAGAAGTGGCTCAACAAGTGGTAGACCTAGCTGATGTAGTGATGACACTGAGTCAGAATATTGATCCAACATTTGATCGTAGAACAAAGCTGACTTGGCTTTTAGAGGAAGTTGGGAGTTAGAGTTCACCAATATTTGTAGTATCTGATATATGATGTATTTAATCCTTTTATTTCAATAAAATCCGTTCTACGATAATCATTTTTAGAATCAATACCTTCTGCATTCATGCATTGCATATTTATTAACATAACATAATCATTTAATAACATTGCATTAACATTCATGATCTGAAGCGACCGAGGTTTTCGATGGCGACAATCTGGGAATTAGTGAAAGTTTGGAAATCTGTTATCATGGATGAAGATATGGTGGGAATTGAACAAGCTCAATAAGGGTTACAAGAATGGATGACCGAGCATAAACAAAATACAAAGAACCACACTTCTACACCATGTTTGACCATTTACACTGGGGCATCTAACCCAAATGTAAGGGTAGGTTCTGTGAAGCCTATAATCCTAGGACTAAGACTCGAGCAGTTGAAGGATTGATATGCAAGACTTGAGGAAGAGATCAAGGCAGGAAAAGGTGTCGATAATCCCAAAATTGATGCAAGAGAATTTTGCTTAGTCCCTGATTTTGTTATTCCGCTTAAGTTCAAGGTTCCCAATTTTGAGAAGTATGACGGTTCTAGTTGTCCTAAGATCTACTTGGAAATGTTCTGTAGAAAAATGGAAGGACATTTGGATGATGATAAATTATTGATCCATTATTTCAATGATAGTCTGGTTGAACCTGCTATAGTGTGGTACAATAGATTAAGTCGAGAACAGACTCGAGCATGGGTTGATTTGGCCAAAGCATTTCTCGGGCAATACAAGTATGTTATGGACATGGCTCCAGATAGTTGTTTCATTAGAACATGAGTATAAAGGTCAGTGAAAGCTTTAAAGATTATGCATTGAGGTGGCGAAGATTAACAGCCCAAGTACAACCTCCCATGACAGATGAAGAAATATCTCTCATGTTTCCCCAAACTCTTCCATCTCATTTCTTCGAGAGAATGCTTGTGAATTCAAGGAGTAGTTTTGGTGACCACATGGTGATTGGAGAATCAATAGAAATTGGGATCCGACAACGAAAAATTGGACCAAGATTTGAAGACTTTGCTGATCAAAAAGTGAAGAAAGAGAAATAAGTGAATGAATGTAATGTTCAAAGCTCTCAAAGCCGCAAGAGATAAAGGTCAGCTGATTCATCAAAATTACCCCAAAAATTCCTCAAGTAACTGCAAATCTGGAGATCTTTGGAGTAACAATTTCTAACTTATTTCCTCACCTTGTTAAAGGTTAATATATCATTCCTCGACCAATGAAGGTAGTGCCAAAGCCATCTGCCCACAGCTATAATCCAGATAATATTTGTGACTTTCACATGGGGGCACCATGACATGCTACTAAGAAGTGTATGCCTTTAATGGAAGAAATCAAGAAGCTAGTCAGTAATGGAATCTTGACACGAGAATTAGTTCAACAATGGCAAGGAGTGGGGCAAGCTCCTATACCAACCGAGGAATCAAAGAACCAGGATGAATGTTTCCAAGACTATTTGGAGTTTTGAGAAGTCTATGTTACTCATGTTCCTACACCATGTGGTTACGATCCACAAGGACCATTTCTGAAGTAATACATTGAAATAATTCTGCTACTCTTGGCCCGAAAGTAGTAGAGATCATTTTCTAATGGCATATGTCATAATGTTGGTTTTCATTTCAATGGAGAGATGTTTTCCCATGAATATATGTATATCTCTTCTTACCTTTGTAGGCCCCTGGATGCCAATTGCATGATGCGACATTGATTTCGGTACAAAGATTGTTTGTATATTGTGAAGATGATGAGATGAAATTTATTTCTCAGTGTACTTTGGTTGGAAAAGCAAGAAAAAGGGAAGATTACTACGCCTTTGATGATGTTAGATGACAAATCTTTGAAATTCATAAACAATGAAGTGTACTAGACAATTTTAACCAAGTAGAGTTGCTTGAAATTGAAGTTCTAGGCGTAATCTTCTATACCCTTAAAAATACATTAAGAGAGAAAAAGAAAAAGAGAAAAAATATAGAGAAAAAAAGAGAAAAAAAAAAAGAAAAGTTGAAAAAGAAAAAAGAGAGAAAAAAAGAAAAGAAAAAATAGGCAAAGAAAAAAGAAAAAGTTGGAAAGAAAAAGAGAAAAAAGAGAGCAAAAACAGAAAAAAAGAGAAAATAAAAAGGGAAATAATGAGGAAATGAACTATTGAATAAATAAGTCTTGGAGCACTCTGATGGAGCTATGGGGGATGTCGACAAATCTGTTGTACCCTACAGTGTGGTACAACAGATTAAGTCGAGAAAAAACTCAAGCATGGGTTGATTTGGCCAAAGCATTTCTGGGGCAATACAAGTTTGTTATGGACATGGCTCCAGATAGTTGTTTCATTAGATCATGAGTATAAAGGTCAGTGAAAGCTTTAAAGATTATGCATTGAGGTGGCGAAGATTAGCAACCTGAGTACAACCTCCCATGACAGAGGAAGAAATATCTCTCATGTTTCCTCAAACTCTTCCATCTCATTTCTTCGAGAGAATGCTTGTGAATTCAAGGAGTAGTTTTGGTGACCACATGGTGATTGGAGAATCAATAGAAATTGGGATCCAACAAGGGAAAATTGGACCAAGATTTGAAGACTGTGCTGATCAAAAAGTGAAGAAAGAGAAATAAGTGAATGAATGTAATGTTCAAAGCTCTGAAAGCCGCAAGAGATAAAGGTTAGCTGATTCATCAAAATTACCCCAAAAATTCATCAAGTAAGTTCAAATCTGGAGATATTTGGAGTAACAATTTCTAACTTATTTCCTCACCTTGTTGAAGGTCAATATATCGTTCCTCGACCAATGAAGGTAGTGCCAAAGCCATCTGCCCACAACTATAATCCATATAATATTTGTGACTTTCACATGGGGGCACCAGGACATGCTACTAAGAAGTGTATGCCTTTAATGGAAGAAATCAAGAAGCTAGTCAGTAATGAAATCTTGACACGAGAATTAGTTCAACAATGGCAAAGAGTGGGGCAAGCTCTTATACCAACCGAGGAATCAAAGAACCAGGATGAATGTTTCCAAGACTGTTTGGAGTTTTGAGAAGTTTGTGTTACTCATGTTCCTACACCATGTGGTTACGATCCACAAGGACCATTTCTGAAGTAATACATTGAAATAATTCTGCTACTCTTGGCCCGAAAGTAGTAGAGATCATTTTCTAAGGGCATATGTCATAATGTTGGTTTTCATTTCAGTGGAGAAATGTTTTCCCATGAATATATATATCTCTTCTTACCCTTGTAGGCCCCTGGATGCCAATTGCAATATGCGATATTGATTTCGGTACAAAGATTGTTTGTATGTTGTGAAGACGATGAGATGAAATTTATTTCTCAGTGTACTCTGGTTGGAAAAGCAAGAAAAAGGGAAGATTACTACGCCTTTGATGATGTTAGATGACAAATCTTTGAAATTCATAAACAATGAATTGAACTAGACAATTTTAACCAAGTAGAGTTGCTTGAAATTGAAGTTCTAAGCGTAATCTTCTATACCCTTAAAAATACAATAAGAGAGAAAAAGAAAAAGAGAAAAAAGACAGAGAGAGAAAAAAAAGAGAAAAAAAGAGAAAAGTTGAAAAAGAAAAAAGAGAGAAAAAAAAAGAAAAATAGGCAAAGAAAAAAGAAAAAGTTGGAAAGAAAAAGAGAAAAAGAAAAAAGAAAGAGAAAACAGGAAAAGAAGAAAAATGAGAGGAAAAAGAGAAAATAGAAAGGGAAAGAGTGAGGAAATGAACTATTGAATAAATAAGTCTTGGAGCACTCTGATGGAGCTATGGGGGATGTCGACAAATCTGTTGCACCCTACAGTGTGGTACAACAGATTAAGTCGAGAACAGACTCGAGCATGGGTTGATTTGGCCAAAGCATTTCTGGGGCAATACAAGTATGTTATGGACATGGCTCCAGATAGTTGTTTCATTAGAGCATGAGTATAAAGGTCAGTGAAAACTTTAAAGATTATGCATTGAGGTGGCGAAGATTAACAGCCCAAGTACAACCTCCCATGACAGAGGAAGAAATATCTCTCATGTTTCCTGAAACTCTTCCATCTCATTTCTTCGAGATAATGCTTGTGAATTCAAGGAGTAGTTTTGGTGACCACATGGTGATTGCAGAATCAATAGAAATTGGGATCCGACAAGGGAAAATTGGACCAAGATTTGAAGATTGTGTTGATCAAAAAGTGAAGAAAGAGAAATAAGTGAATGAATGTAATGTTCAAAGCTCTCGAAGCCGCAAGAGATAAAGGTTAGTTGATTCATCAAAATTACCCCAAAAATTCCTCAAGTAAGTGCAAATATGGAGATCTTTGGAGTAACAATTTCTAACTTATTTCCTCACCTTGTTGAAGGTCAATATATCATTCATCGACCAATGAAGGTAGTGCAAAAGCCATCTGCCCACAGCTATAATCCAGATAATATTTGTGACTTTCAAATGGGGGCACCAGGACATGCTACTAAGAAGTGTATGCCTTTAATGGAAGAAATCAAGAAGCTAGTCAGTAATGGAATCTTGACACGAGAATTAGTTCAACAATGGCGAGGAGTGGGGCAAGCTCTTATACCAACCGAGGAATCAAAGAACCAGGATGAATGTTTCCAAGCTATTTGGAGTTTTGATAAGTCTGTGTTACTCATGTTCCTACACCATGTGGTTACGATCCACAAGGACCATTTCTGAAGTAATACATTGAAATAATTCTGCTACTCTTGGCCCGAAAGTAGTAGAGATCATTTTCTAAAGGCATATGTCATAATGTTGGTTTTCATTTCAATGGAGAGATGTTTTCCCATGAATATATGTATATCTCTTCTTACCCTTGTAGGCCCCTGGATGCCAATTGCAATATGCGACATTGATTTCGGTACAAAGATTGTTTTTATGTTGTGAAGACGATGAGATGAAATTTATTTCTCAGTGTACTCTAGTTGGAAAAGCAAGAAAAATGGAAGATTACTACGCCTTTGATGATGTTAGATGACAAATCTTTGAAATTCATAAACAATGAACTGAACTAGACAATTTTAACCAATTAGAGTTGCTTGAAATTGAAGTTCTAAGCGTAGTCTTCTATACCCTTAAAAATACAATAAGAGAGAAAAAAAAACAGAGAGAGAAAAAAAGAGAAAAAAAGAAAAGTTGAAAAAGAAAAAAGAGAGAAAAAAAAAGAAAAGAAAAAATGGGCAAAGAAAAAAAAGAAAAAGTTGGAAAGAAAAAGAGAAAAAGAAAAAAGAAACAGAAACAGAAAAAAAAGAAGAAAAATGAGAGGAAAAAAGAGAAAATAAAAAGGGAAAGAGTGAGGAAATGAACTATTGAATAAATAAGTCTTGGAGCACTCTGATGGAGCTATGGGGGATGTCAAAAAATCTAATAAGGAGCTATGCTCCACCTATCCAATACCCTATCGTCAGAGATATATCTTTGAAGATATTTGTATAATAATAATATAATAATAGCTAGAAACAATTAGAGGCACACACATGCACTTATAGAATTTTATTCTTAGAATGATATTTTGCGCTATACTGGTTAGACAAATCGAAAAAACTTGAACACATTTATGAATGGAAAGAAATGAAGATAACAGAAAAAAGTTGTTTCTGAACGAATCGAGCAATGCGGTAATCATAGGGTGTGAACTGAGTGTTTTACAAGAAATTTCTTGACTCACCACAACACTCACAAGATATGCTAATCATATGAGGGTTGAATCTAAGACGCTCTTGCACTTGATATCCAAGGCATCCTATTCTATTTTCTTTCTTTATATTAAGACTCTAATTTTTCGGGTCTCGTAAGGTATCTTTCATTGAAATGCCAGTCAGCAAGATGGCATTTTTATAAACAAAAAGATTTCCTTGTATTGCTTCAGAGATAAATTTCCAAATGCAAGATCGTGGATGCAAATGACCAACCTAACATGGTAAAGATATGGCTGAGTATAGGGGTATTCATTTGTTCGGCATCCTTCTGTTCAAAAAGAGGAATCGTCCCATCAAGGGTCACGGTGAAGACAATGTCAAGAATACATATATCATATAGTTCAGGGACCTAAAGCATGTTTCTACCATGGAGTTTTGGTTGGTTTTGAAGTTAATGAATAAACTTGAAGAAAGTTCGGGGACTTGAAGAAAGTTCGGAAGTTCGGAGACTTAAAGCAAGTTTTTACCATGAAGTACTGGTTGACCTTTGAAATTAAAGAATGAACCTGAAGAAAGTTTGAGGGCTTGAAGAAAGTTTAGGGACTTGAGACATATGCTCACCCTAAATGATGAAAGAGGGGCAAATTCAACGTGATAGGGCAAGAAGCAAAGCGATTAGTAAGGCATCATGGTGCATAAGAGTTCAAATCAGAATAGATAAGAGAGGATGCAGAGCCTGAAAGAATTCAATCGCTAAAGAAGTTAAAAGTTGCTCAAGAAGAAAATGAGCTCAACAAAAAAATTCTGGGGCAAGTTTAGTCAGAGCATGAAGATAGTAAGAGCTTAAGAAAAATATCAAGAGGATTAAGTTGAGCAAGATCTGATTAGAACAATCTAAAGAGATAAGAAGAAAAAGATCTCAACAACAAAAGTCTAGAGCAAATTTTGTTGGGGCATGAAGACGGTAAAGCTTAAGACAAAACTCAAGAAGATCAAGTTAAGCAAGATTTGAGAAAAACAATCTCAAGAGATGGGGTACCGTTACAACAAAAGCAGAAAATTCTTAAGAGAAGCAAAAAAGATCAAAGCTCATCCAAGTGGACCTCAGTTGTCAAAATTCATACACCATATATAGTTAGGCATCTATAAGATAAGGAGCATAATAACTTATGCATTCAAAGCATTTTGACACATTTTGACAGGAATTTTCAAATTAGCAAAGAACATGCAAGATTTCAATCTACGACTTTGAAATTGGAGAAGTAGATCCAGCAAAGATTCAACAAACATTTCAACCTATTTGAAGAGGAGGATTTTAGAAAAGATCTCAAATCGTTTAAAGAGGTGGATCTTAGCAAAGATTTCAACCCACTTGAAGAGGAAGATCTCAACAAAGATTTTCTAATTGTCTGTATAAGATAAAAAGTGCATCACATTTCTAAATCCTTCGGGTCGTTAATAAGTCCTTCGAGCATGATGTTAAATCCTTCAGGCCATCACCTTCGAGAGTGATGTTTGATTGTATGCACAAGACAGAAAGCGCATTACAATTCTAAATCTTTCGGGTCATCAGTAAGTCATTCGGTCATGATGTTAAGTCATTCGGGTTATCACCTTCGGGAGTAATGTTTGATTGTATGCACAAGACAAAGTGCATTACAATTCTAAATCCTTCGTGTCATCAGTAAGTCCTTCGGGCCATCACATTCAGGAGAGATGTATGATTGTTTGCATAAGACAGAAAATGCATTACAATCCTAAATCCTTCGGGTCATCAATAAGTCCTTCGGGCATAATGTTAAGTCCTTTGGGCCACCACCTTCGGGATTGATATAAACATTTGATTGTCTACACAAGACAGAAAGTTCAGTGCAATTCTAAAGCCTTCGGGTTATTAGTAAGTCATTCGGACACGATGTTAAGTCCTTCAAATCGACACCTCCAAAATGATGAGAACTTTTTGGATGACATCATAGTAAGACATTGGGGGCATGGTATTAGTAAAGATATTAACCTTTTGGGTTATCAGCTTTAAAAACAACAAAAGAAGAAAAAGAAAATAGGGTTTAGGTTACCAGTTCGGAAAGCAAGATGGATCAATTTTAGGCTCAAATGAGGAAGATTTACAGTTTAATTGGTCAAAAGTTTCAACGTCTCTTGTTGAAGCACATGAAGTTTCTTATGATTACCCAAGTGATACATTTGCTTTACAATTAATGTTGAAAGATTAATGATATATTTGACTATTGCAGGTCACATGAACGTTCCAAGCATAGAAGGAGATCGATCAACAGAGGAAGAGAAAACAAGAGGCATTATGCGAGTTTCAAATTGAAAGATCGAGAAACTTTAGTCATAAAAGCATTGACTCTAAAGATCCCAACGCTTCAAGTTGAAAATTGAGGATATTCCATACTACTTCAAGTTGAATTCTTATTAACGGACGATATTTATTTTTGCAGGTCTAGTTTTCCCCCAGAGGATGAGGTGAATCAACATTCCTAGCAAAGAATGAAGAACTCCCAATGGGAAGAGTTCACTCAGCAAAGTATATGGAGCTCTTAAAGATCAGAGTTCATGAGGCAAATAACATAGAGTTCCTAATGAGAAGAATTCACTTGTTCAATTCCTTTATAGAGAGGTGGATCAACATTTTAGAAGAATGAAAATGTGTTATGCTCCAAGCTTTGCAGTGTTTCAGAAGAGTGAGTAGTTCAACTTTTTCAGACTTCATCAACATTCCCAAAAGTGAATAAGGATCAAGTTTTTGCAGAGAAAAGTAGATTGACATTACAGAAAAAACTTTCTTGTTTAACGCCTTTACAGAAAGGTGGATTAACATTTCCAAGAAAGATTGAGGAGTTTACAATGAGGAAGAGTTTGTTTGTTCGACACCTTTATAGAGAGGTGGATCAACATTTTCAATAGTAGATGAGGTTCAACTTTTTTGCAGTGAAAAGTGGATCAACATTCTTTAGAAGAACTAGTTCAGACTTTAGTTGAGCCTTGACAAAAGGATTGGGAAGTTCATAAATAAGAATAACTTGTTCAAGCTTTCTAAAGAGGAAGGAGTGAAAGTTCATAATAGGAAAAACTTGCGGCTTAGAGCAACAGTCGACAGGTTCAGGTAAAATTTGTATATTTACAATCTTTGCCCAATTCCCGTTTCACAATAATGAGCAAAGAGGGGCAGCTATAAGACCCGAATTTTATTCGGGTATAGTCTTATATTTTTATCTTAGCAAATAAATAAATGAATAATTGGATAATAGAAAAATAAATAATATAAAACCCAAAAAAATAATAAATAGTCCAAAAAATCCATTCCAAATGTCCAATTACATATCATACTCCCACAAAGCTCAAGTTACATATTACAAAGCAGAAATCCTCTTTTTAATACTCTTTCCCGCTCATTTTTAATACCAACAAACACAAAATATTAGAATTTCAAGTTTTCCCGCCCAAATGCTAATCTGAAGGGACTTGTGTCACATGCCCATTGGCTCAAATTAAGTTTACTTAGATTTGTGCTTTCTTTAATCCAGTTATCATCCATGACGTCAACAACGACGTCACTTCCTACCTACTATAAATAGAGGAGAGAGATTGTCATTCCAATCATTATCCATTAATTAATTACCCACTGATTAGCTACCATAGTAATAATAATAACTATAATAATAAATATTAAAGGAGGAGAGAGAGTATTTTACCCTCAAGAATGTCACCAGCCGTCGGAAGTTGAAGCGACATTGGGAACATGAACGGATGGAATCTGACTGTCACCAGAGTTCGATTGGCCATTAAAATGGTGGAGAATGCTAGGGAAGATGCCAAAATCTTGAACCATCACCAGAGTTGAGATCAGAGTTGCGAACCACCATTGTCGGAGGTATTTTCCCTCCGATTACCATCTAAATCCTGCAAAATAAAATAAATGTTAGTTCTTACATATAAAAGATTCCAAAAACAGAAATGAAAAGAGAAAATTAGTGTCTTATCTTTTTCAGAGAGTTTAATGGCAGATTTAAAAATGAGAGAGATTTCGAGTAGTTTTTAGGCCTAGATTTGAGGAAGAACGAGTGTTTTTATTGAAACGAGAGTTATATTTAGGATAAAAATTGATTTTGGGGGATTTTTTATGTTTTTGGCCGGCGGCCGAAAATTGCCTCACGGCGGCCGGTCAGAGAAGAGTGGGGGTTAGTGTTCATCTGTGGTGGTCGGCGAACATATTAGGTGGTCAGCTAAGGATTGGGCGGCGGTGATGACAATGGTTAGTGGCTGGAAAATATGAATGTTCATCGAGTTCTTGATGAACTTGGATGAACATTTATCCAAAACATGAGTTTTATATCTAATTTTGGGGACATTTCTGGGTACGAGGAGTTTGTGTAGAGAAAGGTCACAGGAACAAGGGAAGAGAAAGTTAGAGAGAGGGGAAATGAAAAATGAGAAAAAGGGGTAATTTCGGATCCTTAGGGGTGTTATAGTTGGATCCGCACATCGACCCGAACCCGGACAAAGGGGGTCTGCGTATTATAACCAGGTCAGGTCAAAAGGATCCGCGCCCTACTATTGGGTTTTCTTGATTTGGGCGTTAAGTTTTGCAAATATTTAAATTTAGTCATCTATTGTTAATAAATCAGATTTCAAGTTTTAATTTCTTTTCCATTTAATCTTGTTCTTTAATTGTTTAATTTAATTATATGTAATTAAATTAATTTCTTGATGCGTGTTTTTAAATATAACATGTGGTATATTGTTTGGACAATTTAAACACTTAGATTTAGTAATTATTTAGAGCTTTAGTTTATAGGTTCTTTAATTAGAATTAAATAATTAAATAAGAAAGATAATTGTAGAAACTAAATGAGTATTAAAAAAGAAACTTTGAAGTTCTAATTTGGATAGTGTCTCATTGAAATGAGATCTTACCCAAGGGGGCTTTTAAGTAGAGCATTTGATACTCATTTAAACCTAGAAAATAAAAATTAACCTAGTTAATTTAATTAAAGCCTTAATTAGGGCTAGTACTTAAATAATTAGATTCACAGATTAAATTAAGAATATTATTCAATTTAGGGTTTTAATACGAATAGTGCTCAAGCAATTGAGTGTTATCTCATAAATACCCTAAATTTAATAATATTCATAGATTTTAAATAATTCAATTAATTAGAGCTTTCTTAAATTATAACTTAAAATAAACAAGACAATAACCAGTCATGCAATAAAACCGTTTATGTTGGGATATATTTTTGAATATGAATCGACGTGTCCTAAAGTAATTGGGCGCTTTTAATCTTATATTCGTTCCAAAAATATATTTCCTTATAAAATGATATCTCCATTTGGAATTTAAATCTAATTAATAATTATGGTTAAATTAAATTCAAATTATTATTCGAAATGCAAATGCCACGTAAAATTAAAATGTATAGATAACGGGAGTTTATGGGGGGTGCTAATCCTTCCCCACACGTAACCGACTTTCGAACTCATTTTTTTAAGAACGAATCTCTGGTTGTTTTTATGTTGTCCGGTCCACCAAAGTGACTAGTGGTGACTCTAAAATGTTTTTCAAGATTAAATAAAAGAAAAATCCAATTTTACATGAAAAACCTAATTTTTTAAGATTAAATAAATCAAATGCTATTTTCACACCTGGTTAAAAAATGGTCACGACAGACTCATATGAGATGGTAGTTTTGAGCAGCTCATGGTACTGAAAGTGAAAAAAGAATGATGGTGATTGACCGAAAATTGTGGTTCACCTCTTCTAGATTAGGACAACAGATGAAGGATTTTCATAGGTGGTTCAATTTTTTTTGAACAAACGGAAATTGGCATTAAAAAAGTAACACATACAACAAAGAAAACCCACTGCCACAGACCGGTTGGAGCAGCAAAACGACATATACGCCAGAGAAATAGAAATGACATAAACACAGTCACAGAAGAATAACAAACAACAAAACAAAGTAGAGGCAGTGAAAATAGGGGAAACATAGAAAACAAAGAAAGGCCACAAGGCTAAGCACCACCGGTCGGAGAAGAAAATGAACCATGCCAACAACTGCACAGACATTTCGGGGGGCGCCAGAGGATATGAATGGTGAAAGTGGTGAAACAAGAGCAGCCTACAGAAACTTCGAGTCTAGATCCAGTGGTTCTTGAAGTCTAAAAGGCAAAGAGGAGGTGGTCAGAAAGACAGGCCACCGAGCGGCCACCGACATGAGTGAAAATTGCACCTGCAGAGCTCACCTATAAGAGAGAAACAACCAAAAGGCCAAAAAATCCAGAAAAAAGAAAAAAAAGAAAGGAGATCGAAGAAAGGGACTTCCTCCAATCGCCGTCACCGTCCAACAACTCGCACATCCCTACCAACAAAATGAAGCTCTTTCCTGGAGCAAGGACGCCGGGGAGAGACTCCTAATGAGCCGTACTAGACCAAAACGATAGAAACGTCAAAAATAAAAGAGGGAAAAGGAACAATCGAAAACAAAAAAGAGAACGAGGAAGAAAAAAAGGAAAAAGGCCGAGACGGGACGAGAGGCCAACCATTGCCTACAACGGTGACTGGCCCCTGCTTGAAAGCTAGGGTTTGTTTGAAAAGTAGAAAGAAAGGAGATAAAATGTAACACCCCCTTCTCATATTCAGTCCTTGAACATGAGTCAGTGATGTCACAAAGCCAAGTTAAAACAATTTTCATTATCGAAATTTAAACTAGCAGCCTGTACTGTTCTTGAACAATTTTTTTTTATAAATTTTTATAAAAATCAAAACTTCATTTCGTAAATTTTTGAGTAAACTAGATTCAATAAGGTTTTTAACTATATAAATTAATAACTCAAATTCATTATACACAAATTCATAAAATTGACAAACTCACGACATAGTGCAAAATTTTAAGAAATCTGCTGCCCTATTTTTTGACCTTTCATTGGTTAAAAATTCATATCTTTTAGTACAAACCTCGAAATCAGTCACCATTTTTTTAAAGAAACTAGACACAATTTCCACTTTATACATATAAGATTCACTTTCTATTTCAAAGCATGAAATTTATACTAATTTTTCAAACACACTGCACCTGCATAACATGTAGACAGATTTTAACTCTCTCTACTATGAACATGTTAGTTACTAATCCTTCGTACATTAAAAACATATTGGGACTTACTGTGATAAAAATTCACACCATATAAGTTACTAGACCAACCATATTTTAGTTATAAGTTAATACAAAACATAACTAATTATTAGACCATCTATCGATAACTATTATACATGCCATCTAGTATATCCAAGTAGAAAGGATAGATGTCATTACTGTGAATATAGTAATATACTCTCAAAATATGTAGATGATGCCTAGCTACTCTTCCTCCTGAGCTCCGTTTAACCTACGCGTAAAAATTATCACACGCCAAGAATACACTTAGTGAGGCAATAATGTATAATCAAGTGCAATTTGACATAAATATCAATGTAAATAATTAACAATGTATACAATCACCTTGCCATTTTTGTGCATATTAACGTAACTAGAATCACATGTACTAACATATATCAAAGAAGTAAGTTTAATTCTTACCAATACCATTGCCATTTATATCAACAAGCTTTCAAGCTTACCATCCTGGTTTTTTCAACTTATTTAGCTCAAAGTATTAAAATAATAGAATCTAAGTACACAAGTCATCCATGTATAACCAACCTTCCTTGAGTATACACATATATCCAACCTTCCTTGAGTATGTATGAACGTTGCACCAAAGTGCTTTAATATGTACCAAAGTACTCCCGTATACCCAACCTTCCTTGAGTATACATAAATGTTGCACCGTAGTGCTTAGACTTTGGCTATACTTTTGAATCTCTATATCATACTTGGGCTTTATATCATCAATTATTTCAAACATGGCAATGTATTTCAACATATAATAACTTTAGACAGTTCATACCAAATAACATTTCTAACTTACGTGTATAAGTAATTAAATTATCAATGCATTTTCAATTCCAATCTTGACATATTTATAATATTTCAATCATATGCTCAATGATATAAATATAATGACAATAAAAATTTGGGTAGGCTCATTGCAATCCATCCCGATAATGTATAAAATATCAATGTATTATAATATGTATGCAATTGCACTCACCTGAACACTTTGTAGAAGTATATATTTTAATAACCTCACTAAGCTTAGATTACACTTTTTATCTTCTTTCTTCACCCGATTGGTCCCAAATTTGCTTGTTATTTGTATGTATATTAAATACATAACACAAGCAAATCTTGAGTGCATGTCCAAACCTTAGTAATACATGTACATATCAAATTGGAAAATTTAATATTTTCAACCAAATACTACTTTGTAATAACAGGGCTTCCTACACTTTATTCCAATCTTGAATTGCACATGGCAATCAACTATTTGATAATTTCACCTTAAATCTTAAGTTCTTACTCCAAAAGTTTAGGATCCAAATTTTAGAAACTTTCACACATGACCTCCAAATTTGATAATTTTAACACCAAAACGATCCCTTGAACAATGACAAAAAATATAAATATAACTCCTAAATATTCTCAAAATTCTCACTTATTTCACCCTAATTGTGATACATGCATGGGAGGGCTAAAACCATGCATGTCGGATAAGAAGCTGAAGCTGATTTTTAAGGCTGGAGCATCAACCGACTTAAGATGACTTTTCAAATGGGATCCGGGCATTTTTGGGTCAAGTTGTCTTCTAAAGAATTGACCGTCATTCAGTTAAATTTCCAATGCATCTTGAAATGCATCAATCTGATGTCGAAAACTCAAGATACGTCTATTTTACTGAAGACTGCACATGCAAAAAACTAGATACGGTATTTTGTAAAATTCAGCCCAAAAGCTAACATATAAGGCTTTGGACGAATTAAACTTAGCCCAAAGTATTTATTATCATTTAGATTGATGTTTTAGGATTTTATATACTTTAGGAACCAACCACCCTTCTTTCAAGTCGTTAGATCAAATCCAATTGAATGGACCAGATTTCTTTGTTTATTTTATTCATTCTTAGCTTTAGGTTAAAGCCATCCTTCATCTATAAAAGGATGGTGCTTTCTTCTTTGTTTTTCAGATTTGCGATTTGAGTTTTTAAATAAAAGGGTATTCTTTTGAGTACATGTTTGCAAGTGTCGAGAAACTTATGTCTTAGAAGTCATCTTCAACGTTCAACTAGTTTGTGTGAGGGAGAATCTTTACACTCCGGGTTGCCTAGTCAATTGCGATTAGGAGGGTCGGTTAGAGCCATATCATGGAGGTTGCCTATTCAATTATGAGTAGGAGGGTTACGCGGGACATCTATCAATTCACAAGTCATCTGCATCTTTTACATTCAACTCCATTGTCGCCATCTCCATCAATTCAAATATGAATTTTCAGATTTGTTTTATCTATCTTTATTTTTTTATCTTTTTCAATCTTTTTAATTTCATTCTTATTATTCATCATCTAATCATTCATCATCTAATCATTCATCTTGTCTTTGTTTCTTTAATTTTCCAGCCTTGATTCTGAATTTTTCAAGAAACGCCCAACAAGTTTCTCTTGAAATTTCAGATTTGTGCCTAACTTTCTTGTTTGAGTCTAAAGCCCTAGGTTTGCTTCCAATCCATCAAATTAAGGATTCCAACGTGCCAAGGCAGCCTCATATCAAATTGTCAAATTCACAATATAGTCCCAACATGATGTTTTCTTCATCCAAATGACATAATCAAACTTAGAAAACACCATTCTAATCATTCCCATAATCAAAATAATTTTTACAAAATTTTCCCTAAACTACCTCTTAATAGCCAAATAGTCCTATATTTTTCCATGAAATTTTTATCATTTCAAGCATAGAAACAACACCACAACAACATTTCCAACACGATTGAACCTTAAAACATGAAATTCCAACATGTTCTTCATAGACTCTAATTACCAACTTCAACTTAGAAGCAAACAAACTATGTAAAAATTAAATCAATTGAAAGAGAAGTTAATGATGAACAACTTGGTACTTCATGAGCTAACCTTGAATCCAACTCTAAATGCTTGAAAATCAAACTTGAAAATTTTTCTCCTTTCTCTAAAACTCACAGCAACAAGCATGAAAATACTGGATTTTTCTTTGCTGATTTTTGGCTTTTATTTAAGCCAAATGTCATTTAAATCATCTTTTAAGCTAAAATATCTCTTAACTAGTGAAATAACTATTTTACCCCTTTGATCCAAGGCTCCAAAGCTTTTCACTTGTCAAAATATATTATCTAATGACCAAGATTTAATCTTCCATTAGTAGTTGACAACTTTGCCCTTGAAACAATCAAAATTCCAATCTTGTCTTCATAGATCCGACGGTTGATATTAAACATGGAAAAATCACTTTAAATCCAAGGGTTCATATTCTTCCAACACATAAAAAAATATCTAAGACACATGAAATGACTTATTTATCTCCAAATATATCGATTTAAAATTTTTTCAGAATTTTTATTCGATCGGATTTATCAAAAATTATCGGGAACTTCATCGACTTATAACTTCTAATAGAAATCTCGTACCAAAAATTTGATTCTCACAAAAATTCCTATACCGGGATAAACTATTCATTTACGGGATAAAAATTATTTTCAAGAAAATTATCATTTATGATCTCCAATTTTTCCAAACTTTTCACTTTAGTCACCAAACTTTGAAAGTTTACGTTTTAGTCACTAAACTAAAACTACCAACTTTTAATTTCTTGCAATTTAGTCACTAAAATAATATTGAGGTATTAGAGGGATTTTAGAGAGAAAGGAGAGGAAAAGTTTTACATTAGGCGGTTCAATTTGTTTCTCTTTTTCTTTTCTTTCCTTTTTATCTTTTCACTTTTTCTTTGCTCCAACTCGAAACTTACTCTTATCCTAAGATCAATTTAGAAGTTAGGGCTCAAATTCTGTATATGTGCAGATTTTTTTTTGTCGCATCTAGGATTCTCCCGTAAATGTTGTTATGATATAGTTGTTTACCAATTTTGATTTGAAAAGAGAACTATACAATAGATACATCACAATAAAGAGAGGTATCTCATTTACAGACATTCTGGCGAAAGATGCAAAGACATCTCAATTAGAGGCTCTTACGATCTACTTAACAATAATCTAATGGTTGGAGAGTCCCATAACATCTCGAGTTGTACAGGCAGGGCATCTCGACACTCTTACAAGTGAGTGCATAATTAATCATCTCAACACTTTAATTAATGGAGAGATTTAACGATTCACCCTTTTTAAAATGGATAGAGAGCCGTAAGACGTTCACCCTCTTTAATTTGGGCGAAAAACTATTGATGGTTCACCCTTTTTAATTTGGCGAGAGGGCCACTAATAAAATTGTTCCCCTACTTCACGAGCAAAGACTCATGCGATTATTTCCAGAGGCATCTCAATATGTGACATCTTATGATTATTTCCTTAGCATCGATCTAGCGGAGAGGGAGCCTAGGGTATTTCATGTGTTCAAGCGGAGGCCTTTGAACGAAGGGATCTACGAAATTATGATCAATAGTTTTTCTCTAGAGGGATTACACAATTTACCCTTTTTTATTTGAGCGGAGTGCTGCAATGAGTTCACCCTTTTTAGGGACGAAACCATTTCTCTCAATTTTTTTAGTATAATAATCTTTTAAGTCTTTTTTAGTTTAAATATTAATTAAATAGGTCTTCTACTTCTTTTAGTTTTTAGATTCAAAGATTAATTAAATATGTCATCTACTTTTTTTAGTTTTTAAATTTAAATGTTTAATAGACTCTTGTCCCTCTTAGTGTTTGGTCTTAGCTCCGTCCCTGTCTATTTCCCTTTAAATATTGTTAGTAAAATATAACCTGCAAAATCAAATCGTTGACACTGACTGGATAATTATGAAATAAACACGAAACAATAATCATGTCGTGGTAAAACCATTGCCTTAGAAACGAATTTACCTCGATGTGTGTAATCGCTGCAGTAGGCGGTCGTCTCCCAAAATTAGCACGGTCTCTCTGAATAGTCGTACACCCGAATATCAAGTAGACAAGCAGTAGTACTGCTCTTCTCTTAGCACAAAAAATAAAAAACTCGTAGATGGAGAGGAAAGAATGTTTTGAGAGTATAAAATCTGAATTTCGGATGAGAAGAAAAGCTGAAAAGATCAGCTATTTATAGTGTAAAAACTATCAGTAAAATGGTCCAACAAACACAGCAATAACTTTTAAAATAATTGGCTGTCAAAACCTGTTATAATCCGAATGAACCTGGGTTCAAAACTATCCAGGTTCATGCTGAAAATAGATGTCAAAATAACAAAAAATCAGCCAGCAATTATAGCAATTAAACATGTAACTCATGTATTATTGCAGTAATACAAGCTCAAAACAGTCTAAATTTATCTAAAAAATACTCTGTAACAGCGACAATTACAACTGTAATTTTAAACCTTCAGTTTTAAAAAAATAGTTTGTAAAATTCTTTCACGTGCTTGCTAGGAGTTTATCTTACCACGATTGAACCAGACGGCGATAACAACGCACGCATGCGAGAAGTTTGTCTTGCCACGTTCAATAAAAGAAAAATATCTCTTTAAATAACCTTCTTAAGAAATATTCATTCCAATTTGGGATAAATACTCTCATATTCTTTGAGCATTACCAACAAATATCATGGGATGAGAATGCTCCGCCCAAAAAGACTTGTACTATATTGTTTTTTATACATAGGTTTTACATAAGTCATCCCGAATCAAACAATTTGGAGGAACGAAAGGAAAAGTACTGTAATATTACACATAAAACCTTTTAAGATGTATATTGTTACAAGTTCTTGAAATTTCCTTTTCACCTATGTCCTCTAGCTTGTTGTATACTCTAAACTGTCTTTTTATTTCCTTCTATTTTACAGGGTTCTTCTCAATTAGGCGCATTTTTAGCCTTTGTGATGTTGGCAAAAAACAGATTTCTCAACTGAAAATTATATACAGTAAAATCTCTATAAATTAATAATACTATAATCACATAATTTTATTAATTTAAAGAGGTATTAATTAATTTATAATTTAATAATTTATTAATTTAAATAAAATTTTCCGATTTAATGAATTTATATTATTTTTCATGAATAAAACATATACATTGTATTGACTAATTGAATGATGTTTATGTATAATGTTACTAATTAAATATAATACATACCCCTAAAAAACAAAGTCCATTGTAGTACATAATACTAGTTAAAACTTAATGCAAGTTCATGTATAGTAAAAAAATCGACCACTATATAAATAACATCAAACATTCCTAATTAGTTAATCCAAATCAAAACCAACCAACAATGGATGCAATATGAGAATGCAACACCAAATTTTTTTGATGCAGTAAGAAAAGTTAGAGATGAAATACAACTAGATTTAAATTTTAAGAAGAAACAAACAACAATAAAACTATATTTTACTAAGTTGTCTTAGTTATATTTGTAATTTTATAGAATTATTAATTTATAATATTGAAGGGACCATAAATTTATATAAGGGTCTTTTGAAAAATTATTATCTTATTAATTTATCTAAATTATTAATTTAGATCTTGAACCCAAATTCAAACAAAAAAATATTATTTTAAAAAAATCATTAATTTATCGAGTATCAAATTATAACGGTTCTACTGCATTACCTGCCTTCAAATTGTAATATCTAGATACTTTCTAGTTCCTTATTGTCAAATTCATTTCAGCGACCTGTCTTGATTTCTCTAGATATCTAGACTGGATCAGAACATTTGTTGGCTTGTGTGTCGACGCGTGTTGTCTTTAACGGGTCGAGTTCGGACCGAAAAACTAAAATTAAACGGGTACTTGGAAACCCAATTTAATTTTTAATGTACATTTTGTTTTGTTTTGTTTTGTTTTAGATTACTAATCTACTATGTTTTTATTTTACTTTCCAAAATATTTCCCTTCAAACAAAACCAAATCTCAAGTACACTAGTAATAAAATATACTATAGATACAGCACTTTAAACTAATCGGAGTTGTCGCTCCACACATGGCATCCATTAACGATTCAAATAGTCCAAGACCCCAGAAAAAGCAATATCTATAAAAAAAACTCTCTCTCTCTCTTTTTGCTATTCCGAGGCTCTTCTTTTCCAATGGCTCTAGCTTCGCCGAGAGCCGGCCGACCTCCCCTCACCGTCCCCCTCTATTTCACTGCTCTCACGAGTTCTTTTCTTTCCACCCACGACTGGGGTTTTCTCGTGAGGTTTCCATAGACAGCTCATTGGAGTTTTCCCTCCTGGCGTCTCTTGGCCTTATTTACGGTGCCATGGTAGCGTGGGGCTTGAGAGCTTCTCAGCGAAGGCGGTCTTTTTTGAGAGCTCGACGGAAGTTTTGGAGAAAGAAGGTGGAGGTGGCTTTCTTTTGACTCCCCCTATGCAAATCCAACCGAGATGACCTCATCTTAAGCCCCTGTTTTACATGGGTGGTCTTTTCACCGAGTTTCATTGCTTGGTTCAATGTTGTGACCCATGGTTTTCTTTTCAGTTTGTTCATGTTGGTTGCCCTTATTTCGTTTCTTATGTGTTTAGGGTCGAAAGCTACTCGTTCAGTGATGGCTTCTACCCTTTTTTCCTTTTCGCCCAAATTGAACATATGATGACAAGACCTTATTTCTTTCGAAATAAAGAGCCTGCCTCCGGATGGAGTTCTCCCAGAGGTGTCTCCTATCTGAGTTATAGATTGGTTCTTTGCTTCGGAAATCATGTTATGTTGCCTTTTAGGTTTTTATGTTTTTATCCAGGTGCTTTGTTTGTATGCTTGTTCTGTTTCGTCATTTCGGATGTTCCCTCACCTCCCTCATGGATGGTGGTTTTTGTAATGCCGGTGGTGGCAGCTTGGTGGACCTGTTCATGGTGTCCTTGTTCTTTTCTTATGATGAATGAATTTCCTTCCTTTATAAAAACAAAACAAAATCAAATCTCTAGTTTCAAATTTTCAAATTTATTATTTTGATTCCAAATTTATATGGATGGCGCTAGGTGTGACGTGGATGGGTGTGCTTTATGTGGGGGAATGGCTCGGGATAGCAATGACATTTGGAGATTTGGCTTCACCAAGTTCATTGGTGTTTTCTCGGTGGTCGATGCTGAGTTGTGGGGTGCATACCTTGGATTGTATTTTGCGTGGGAAGCCGGGTTCAAAAATGTAGTGTTAGAGCTGGATAGCTTGGAGGCTATCCGAGTCATTCTCCCAGGTTATACCGGTGGTAATGCCTTGCATATGTATTTGGCAGAGCTTTGGCATCGACAATGGGTCATTAAAATTCAACATGTGCATCGGGAGGGGAATATGGCAGTAGATGCTTTGGCTAGAAGCGCAAGTGGGGATCGATTTGAGCCATGTTTCATGGTTGCACCACCGGTTTAGATCATACAGATTCTACAGAAGGATAGCATGGTTGAGTGATGAAGATTTTGGTTAGGGTGTTGGTAGCAGTTTATTAGCTTTATTATGTCTTAGCGGTTATTTGTTTAGTATTATCACATGTACTCTTTTCCTCCATTTAGGTTAGGGATGTTTCTAATGAGGCATGTGATAATACTCCTATGTATGGTTTTATCTATGAAATCATTCGTGGTTTACCAAAAAATATTATATTACTAAACATAGGGGTGTTCATAACTTACAAACTTGTTTAAAACATCTAGGCTTAACTGGTAAATAAATGTTTAAATTATACATTTTTTTAGTTAGGTGCATCAAGTATTTTTTTTCCAAATAAGTGCCTAACTTTTCATTTTGCAACCTAAATAAGATTTTCTATGACATGCAATAAAAAAATTCATTATCTGATAAAAACATGACACGTGACATATTTTTATTATTTTCTTTAATTTTTATTTTACAAAAATCATAAAACCTTTCATTTTATAAAAATCCAAAAACATTTAATTTCTCTAAAAAGCCCCAAAGTCTAACCCTAAATAACTAAATCATTAAATTTTCCCATATGACCATCGAATAAACAACCACCAATCACTATTGTCTTCGTCGAACCACCATGATTGAAAAACCCATCAACTCATTGTCAAAAATCGACGAATGAATCAATGATTGCACCATTAATGAACATCCAACAATAAAGAAAAAAGAGGCCGATTGGGTTTCTAATAGACGATTATAGGGTGGGGGTGTTGAACGGTAAGGTACGTGACGCTTGGGCGGTAAATGGTGAACAACCGATGTAACACCTCAATCCCAATATGGATCCAATGTGCTACATTCGGGTCACCCAAAAAATGACCCAACAAAATTTCATTTATAAAACATAGATTTAGCCATCATATGAAAACATTAAACCATTCATAATTCATGTATAAATAAATAAGGAGTATAAACCGCGTTACAAAATGGGAGCTCCAAGTTTATACATTGTATATCAAAATAATATTTCAACCATAAGCAACTCATTTTGAATCATTTTGAAATTACTAACCTCTCACATTTCAACCATAAGCATCTCATTATGTTCTCCACAATCGGTTAACAAGTCATCCACCTTATGAGGCAAATAACGGTTCTTTATTGTCACATAGTAACTGTCGACGGTTCATGCATCATTTAAACAAACAAACTTCTTGTTAGAAAACAAGTCCAGTTCACCCTTGGGGTAAAACACTCAAACAAAAGAAAACTCGTTTAAGTTGCGCCCTTACAACGGAACCTCTGGCTTTCTCAAATATATCGATGTTCTACGATATGAGTGATGGGCATCGACGCCAAACTCAGCCTTACCTCAACATTCACTCATGTCCATAATATGGATGAAGTCTTTACGACTCCATCAAGAAGCATAGATGAATACATTTGACAATTTGAAAGTCTCAAGCGTTGAACTCTCTACATTGACATCTATCACACGGTTGAACATGTCTCTCAACTCTGTGGTGCCATTCTCAAAATGATTACTACAAATATCACGATAAAAAGGTAATAGTTCAACATTCTTATTATCAAAGGTTGATTCTCTCAAGGTCCCGAAGCCTCGAGCACATCTCTTGACAATAGAAGCTAGCATTGCTCATGATTAACCAAATCGATGTCTAAGGTATAATAACTCTTAAGAAGTCGTCTCTATCAAACTTGCAAAAACTCTTGACCTCAGTCACACTCATATGAACTAGTGGATCCCGAGTCCACTATCTTTGAAAAATGCCCTTGAGAAGGGCAATGATACTTCCCAAGTATCATAAAGACTCATTTTAAGCGAACGAAGGGTCCCCCAACTAATGTGCATCTACTGATCAACTTTGAGAGCGGGTTATCCATACCTGTATCACATACGTTAATCACGCATAATGATGAAGATTCTTTATTGTAAATTATCATAATGTATCCGAAGACTTCGCAACGACTACTACACACAACGAAGACACCATTCATGGGGCAAGAGGAGGAGAGGAGGTCACATCCTCAACTCTGACATCATCCAACAATTTCGTATGTCAACGGTCTGGGGCAATCTTACCCCCGAAATCGCTCCTATAAGCAGCTTAAATTTTAACTCAGTATTCTCAGCCATGATCGTAATCATCTTAGCGTCGCAACACTGGGCACACCATCTGAATTTTAGTCTTAAGGAGTACGGATTTAATTTAAAGGCTTGTATTCAACAGAAACATTACTACAATACCTATACCACCCTAGAGTTTTTTAGAACTGGCTAAGCCTAAGCTCCGATACCACTAAATGTAACAACCCAATCCAGATCCGGGAACGAAAAGCTACAGTAGGATCACCCAAAAACTGACCTAAAAAATTCATTTTTAAAACATAGATTTAGCCATCATATGAAAAATATTAAACCATTAGTAATTCATGTAAATAAATAAGGAGTATAAATTGTGTTACAAAATAGGAGCTCCAACTTGATACATTGTATATCAAAAAAATATTTCAAAGTAAAGTTATAGACTTAGCCACATAAGGTCCTATGAATACTCAGCCCACTAAATACAAGTATTATATTTTGGCAATCAGTACATGCTGGAATCCCAAACTGATAATGCTCCTCGAACTCCCAATCGATCTACCATCATATGCACGGAAAAAACAATTCCGAGTGCTGAGCTTACAAAGATCACTAGTATACATTTACTCTACTATACTTCATGCTAATCATAAACATATGCATGCAAGATAGTATGAGCAAAAATGAGAGATATATAAACACATGACGCTACCACTAGTTGCCTAAACACATGCAATTATCGTGCAAGTCATCATATATGTCACACAAGGCCCAACCATATCCAGGATCTCACCAGATCATTCAGGAAAAAGCACACAAAGTCATAACCACAAACCTAGAGTGAAGCCCAATGTTACACAACCTCATGAACATACACTCTGAGTGATGCATGGTGTCATACAACCTTAAGAACACAGACTCTCTGGGTGATGCCCGGTCACACCAACAAAATATACAACCTGGGTGAGGTCGGGTCCCACAACATCGGAACATACACCCATACTCGGAATCCCCCCTCAAGTATATTCAAATTAGGCCTGGGTCATACAAAACCGGTAACCTTCATTCAATATCTCTAACCATGGTGTTACAACACTTTATCTATGAGTATACGAATCCCGCGAATCAAAGGTGACTCAACCAATCAAGTGTTCCTACAACACACAATATTGACACGATTACCATACAACACACAACATTGACACGTTTACCATAATTCTATGGTTTCTACCAAATATTAAGTCACCTAATTAAGTTACCAAGTTGTTACATTTTATGCTCATATTTAAGAATGAATTCTCGATTTATCAGTTTATGAACCATTTTATCTCATTAGAAACCCATAGGACAATATCTCATTAGAATACTCAATACGTAATAATACAGGCCCACGTGTATTGATATGGTACCCCTAAGTATTGGTACTCATACACGTACCAATACTAAAACTGTTTACTAGAAATCATAAATTTCCCAAGTATCGGTACGGGTTAACCCGTACTGATAAAACCTTAATCACGTACCGGTACTACCAAAGCCCGTACAGATACTATACTCATGAGTTCATACCATTTGGCGAATTAAGACGTCACACCGCTTTATTCAATCCCTAAATCTTACGAAAGTCATTAGAGTTATTTTAATAACATATTTAATCATTTAATATTAATTATTGGCTTCATGCCCATTTAATCGAATATTACTAATATTAATCTCTTAAGCATAATTTTCATCAAACATGTCAATTTCATACACTAGCACCAAAGCATCACAATATATTATTTAATTTCGTCATCAAGTAATTATAGAAATATTTGAGAGTCCCTACACGATCTCTAAAGCTCATACAAGTCTTGAAATATGCTCAACGTCATCATCCATCACACATATATCAAGTCTTATGATACCGGTCTCTAAACATGCTTATTTATCATCTACCTATTTTGCAAACACTAAAATGCAAATCAATCACATTTATTACGCTCATGAAGCAATAGGAGTTTGAGGTGTACAAACCTCAAGCGATTATCAATAAATTCTTACTCGAGCTCCTCAAACGCTCCTCTTGATTCGGTATTTGAGCCCAAACAATCCTCACATAATTACAAATACAATATATATTAATTTACCGCATTCACTAACTAATTCACAAGGTCAAACGCGTAAAAACAACTTATCGAGTTTGAATTTGGCTAAATGGGCTGAGCCAACGAACTCAGAATGTCAAAAACCCCCTAAGTAAGGTCCTCAGAAAGAGTCAACAATAGTCAATGTTTGGTCAACACTGCAAGCGATCTTGTGCGACACAGGTGCAGAGAAGCTTCGGTGCATCTGTGGGTAGTTATCCAGTGTGGCACAAGTTCAAGATAAGAGTTGTGCACCTACCTAAACAATGCCCACTCTCGATGGTGGTGCGTGAGGCCTCTTCCGGTGGCCGTACAATGACGGCGAGCTCCAGACCATCATGTTTTCAGCTTGGAAATTCGATGGTGACCTCCTTTTTTGTTTTGGATGCTCGAACATAGTTAACTTGCAAAACTTGAATCTTATTTTTACCCCCACCAACAATAACTCTGACGGTGATTCTGAGACCACGATCGAATCGTCTCGACGAGATGAACGCGATGGTGTAGGAGGTGTAAAAAATAGACGGCTGAATTTTGATAGATCGAAATTGGAAGTTTACGAAAGAAAATGAGAAAATCGAGGAAAAAGAAGAGAAAGGAAGAGGGAGAGATAAAAAATAATTTTCTTCCCCCATCAGAAACCTTCAATTCAAAAAGTATTGGGATGGGTAAATCACACCCATGGCCCCCAACTCTTAATTCCCTTACTTTTTAACCATCTACTTCTTCCAATTAAATTTTTCCAGGACTATTATTCAATTGAATATAAAATATTAAAAATACCCAACTCTAATTCAAGATCTGAATAACCCAAAAATTAGGTCGTTACAACCGACGTGTGGGGATGTCAGACAATGAGGAAAGTGTGATTTGATGGTTTGATTGAAAGAAATTAAAGCTTTGAGATTTTTAAAGAAATTCATATTTTTAACCAAAATTAGAAAATAAATAAATAAAAAACAGGCCACGTGTCATGTTATAATTGAATGGTGGAATTTTTTTAATGTTCGTTGACGGAAAAACCATATTTGGGTTACGTAATGGAAGACTAAACAATTATTTAATACTTTAGGCACCTAACTGAAAAATGTATAGTTTGAGTACTTATTTGACAGTTAAGCCTAATATTTATTTATATAATGTATATATTTATGTATTTTTAAATTTTATCTTTGGATTATGTAATTTGATTTGTATTGTAACACCCCAAAAATCGGCTCAGTAGAATTCTAATTTCTGATGATCAAAATTTATTTTTCGACAAGTAGATTTAGTTCTCTGAATTATTTGAACCAATTAATTTTGGAATTTATTAAGTTAATTTTGAAGATTTAAGAAGTTAAGGATCATATTGTAATGATAGAAAGTATTAGGTCATAAGTATGAGAAATACGGAAATGGAATGATGAAGTGTAAAATTGAGCTAAAAATCATTTAGTGACTAAACTAATAAGAAAATAAAGTTTACCGATCATAGTTCAAGATGTGGAAATTATAATGACTAAAGTGATGATTAGACCATGGATGGATGAGTCACCATTCCATGTGTCTTTCTTTGATTACATATTAATAAAAAAAAAAGATGATGATTTAGACTAAAGCATATGGCTAGCTTAGGGGGAAAAAAGATTTATCTTCATCTTGTTTCATGAAACCAAATCCTCCATGGATGAGTTCTTAGAGAACTCTAATCTTGGAATTCAAATTCTTTGGAATTTAGCCACCATTTCTTCAAATTAATCCTATATTTGGTAAGTTCCTACTCATATCCATCTTGGTACCCATTTGGTTAAGTTTGAAGCATTTGTGTTCTTGAGCTTAATTATTCATACTTATGAATTTTGTGAACTAATGGTTCATAAGTGAAATTAGGTTAATCCTAAGTTTAATGGAAAATTTTAGATAATTTTTAGAACTCAAAATCATCAAAGCCTATCTTTTCAAAGATTAGGAATCCATGTCAATATGAAATAATGTTATCGTATGTTATCAAGCTTCTATTGATGAATTCTTTGGCTTATAAAAGGTTAATATTTTTAGATTCTGTTTAAATGATTAATGGAGATTTAATTTTCAGCTTAGTAAAATTTTGTCCAGAATATGTACACTGGCAGTGAGTTTGATAATTCATAGAAAATACCATAAGTAAAATTAGCGAATGATTTTTATATGTACAAAACCATGTGTGAATCTAGTTTTATTTGCAGCAAACGGTGACCGATTTCGATTTGTATATCAAAATATGTGAATTCTTGAGTTAGAAAGGTCATGAAAATAGGGTAGCAGTTTGCCCCTAAATCTGCATCAATAGTGACTTTAGAAATTCACTATAAATTGTACAAGTTTAATTAGAAGCTATAATTTATATGGTTAGAAAGATTATTCTGTCTAGTTTTGTTTAAAAAATGGAAACAAATTTTTATTTATAGAACATTTTATAGAAATGATTCTTTAAGGACAATGCAAGTTGCCTTGTGTATTTGATGAATGTTATGTGGTTTTTATATGTACTTAAAGTATGATATGTTGTATTTTGAGGTTTAATTGAATATTTGTCTTTGATTTATGATATAAGTAAAGAGGTGGATTAATGAAACTGTTTTGTGATGACTAAATGGTAATGTTTTAAGTAGTTGTTCGTGTATGTTTAAATTTGGAAATATAGTCCAATATGTACAATTTTGAATGATGAAATGCATGTTGTTTTTGTATGTTGTAATGCAGTTTAAAATAAGCTAGGGAAATGCAATTTTGATTAGTATGAAAATGCAGTTTTGAAAGGATAAATTAATGATATCTTATGAGTTAAATGGAAGCTGTCTTGAAAGCTAAATTTATGTTGTTTTCTAAGATTAAATGATGTGTTGGTGTGTTGTTTAGTAAGCTAATTGATGACGAGTTGTTAGATTGAATCATTGATAATTGAATTAGTTTTAATGATTTGCTATTTTGAAGTGCATACAGTAGTAAGGAGGATATTAGTAAGTGAAGGCTTGGAAGAGAGATCAATTAAGAATAAATTTGAAATTGAGGTTCGGGATATCTCATAACTTCATGATATCATGTGAGTGTAGTTGAATTTTTCTCGGATGACACGATGTCATTCCGATCTTTGTTTCTATGTATTTGATATATACAATGTTTAATTATGGATGCACATGATCATTTTTGCATATGGCTCACATAGAGCACTTTGGGTGGTTACATTCATGGCATGTCATCTTTGGTAAGCCCTTCGGTTATGCTTGGGTTACACATGCACATTTTACCTTGCTATGCTATGATGTTTATGCTAGATCAAAATATGGATTGGAAACCTTGTAATGAACTTGAATCAATATGAATTTCTAGTTAGAACTTAATGCTCACTTGCTATAAGACACCAAGAAATTATCCTCAAGCTTTAATGCCTTAAAACAATGAACTCTTAAATCCTCTGGAGCATAAGCTCACTTATGTCATAAAATATTTCTCCTAACATCAAAATACAAAATGTATAAGGTGCCTAAACAATAGAAGCCTTTGGACACTTTGGAATGATACTTGGTATATTGGGACTACGGTCCACGAGCGACAATCCTATATTATGATGTATTAGTGACAGTAGGAGGTAACGGGGGAGGTGATGGAGGATATTGATTGATATGTTTAACACTAGACATTGCTTTTTGCTTTGTGCTATGTGTAACATGGACCAACATGGTTAAACATATACCAATGCTACCTATGTCCAAATGTGATCCAAGGAAAATGTTCTAAAAGATATGAACTCAAGTATGAACTTAGATACAAACTCAGATACGAACTCAAATAAGAACCCCAATAAGCTTTGAATAAGATATGAAACCCTTAGGACTTCGATAAGACTCTAGATAAAGCTTTCATAAGACAAATAAGTATAAATAAAGATTAAGACTTAAGTATACTTTTGGTATTATATGCTTTGCTTGCTTTGAATGGTGTTATTCATTATCATTGAAATATTTATATGTCATATATCTTAAAGGTCACTACCTCACTAAGCTATGTAAGCTTACTCTGTTTCATTGCATACATTTCAGGTTATTCGTCTTCATATCAATCGAATTGTGCCAGAGTAGTTGCAAGTCACCCCTTTTGAACATTGAGTATTGTACTCTTTTGTTTAACTTCTAGTGGTGGTATATGAACTATGTGATGCATGATGCATCATGGTATTTCATTCTTTATTTGAGTATAGTAAACCTTGCTTAATTATGTTTGCTAAGTTTGTAATATGTATAATAAGTTTAATCATGAATTTGGAATGTTATGTTATGTGGGTTAAGTTTGATGATGTGGGCATACATGATTGTTATGGTTTAATAGGTTTATTATGAACATGAATGAGGAAAGATCATGTATATATGTGACTTGTTTGACATGTGTGAATTATATGATGGTTGCAACATTTGGAAATCTCTAGCTTTTGATCATGATTTTTTGTTAATGTATTTGTGTTTGTGTATATCATAATTAGGAATAATTTGGTTAATTTTTGATGCATATGCTCTGTTTCAGGTTTTTAGGCAAAAGAGATCGATCCCTTATTAAAAAAGATCGATCCTCTGGATTTTGGTAGCTAAATAAAATGATCTCTCAAAAATTTAGGCTAAAAGGATCAATCCCCTTATAAAAGGGATTGATCCCGTGAAGTATGAAAAGTTGCAATTTAGTATTGAAATCATATTTTGTTCAACTGATGTCAGAATTATCCTCTGATTCTTTTGGAATTTATAATTATGAAAGAATGCATATTTAGAAAATGAAGTGAATATTTTTGAAAGATCCTCAAACTTTTAAAAATTCACAAATAGGTCCCTAAACTTTTGAAACTTTATAATTTAGTCCCAATCGGCTAAAATCAGTTTTGATTGGTTTAAGATCTCTGATAATCAATGATTAATGTTTTGCTTTGATGTTAAGCATGTTTTGTGTTTGTTGGTTTTTAGTTTGAACGCCTGATTCTCTGATTTAAATTCTGGTGACATCTCTGATCCCGGTTTTCTTCCAGCCCGGGTAAGGGGTGTTTCATGTATATTGATAGGATGAACAATCAACGCAAATGGCCAAGAGGGGGTGCATTGGCAAATAAAAAATTTGGCAAAAGCAAATGGAAAGGCAATAAAAGTTGGGACACAAGATTTATAGTGGTTCAACCTTCTAAACAAGGTTTGCATCCACTACCTTAGCTATCCACACTAAGGATTTCTCAAATCCACTAGATTTTCTTTACTTTTGAGGCTCAAGGATATAACCTTACAACTCCCTTGAGTTTTATACCCTAAAACCTTAAGAACACTCACAAAGAGAAATACAAATGTTAGCAAACTGAAAATTCTCACAAAGGCAGTATGTTTGAACAATTTTAGGCTCACTCAACCCCAAACACTTGAGCACAAAGATTAAAATAAGAACTCTCAAGTGGGTTTACAAGAAATTTGACAATATATGCTAAAAAATGTTGGACGTGTGCTTGAATGCTTTAGACTTGTTGAATAGTTGTTGAAGAAGCTTTAGAGACTTGATTTTATACCCCCTCATTAATTTCTAGCCGTTTGGGTAGTTGGGGTATTGATTATAGCCGTTGGGCTACAATTTTCTCAAAATAAATACTGTTTGGCAACACTAGGTATCGGTACTCGAGCAATCGTATTGGTACCTTCCATAAGAAGAAAGAGCTGCTGCAACAAAGTGGTATCTATACGCGAGAAGCCGTATTGACACAGAGTGTCCATTTTACAAAGGGTATCGATATGATTCTTACCATATCAATATTGATTTTACTCATTGGAATCCTTGGAAGTTTTGCTCAAAAAGTCGTATCGATACGCCCATAGAGGTATCTGTACGTATAACCGTTTTTCAAAACTTATGGTTCTAATAAATTGACAAGGCAACGGCCGAATAATAAATATAAAGATTTCCAGGTTTAATAAGGTGTACCGATACAGCTACATGTTATCGGCACCCTATAGTCATTTAGTATAAAATAGTTTTCAATTAGTGAAAAACCATACCAATACGCCATAGGTCGTATCAGTACTCCTTTACCAAATTGGCTATTTTGAATAGCAAAACACTTCGGAAAACTTTGGGGTTTAAGGTTTTGACTTAGAAATTATTTTAAGTTTGAATGCCTGTCAATTTTGCGAGTCTTTAAAAATTTATTGTTTTTTACAAAATAGCCCTTGTTATATCAAAATCAAATATATGTTTAATAATCTCCCCCTTTTTGATATAACAAAACCAAAATAAATTTTAGTTCAATCCCCCTTTCTTTAAGACTAAAAGATAGTTTATTTTTGAAATTCCTTTGAAAAATTTATATCTCATATTTTTCTCCTTTTTTGTTAAATCAAAATCAATAGAGCAATAAACAAGATATAAAGCAATATAACTCCAAAGATAATTAAACAACATAAATATTATAAATTCAAAGCATAATTGTCACATTCTGAAAACTGGCCTAGTCAGAATAAGGCTCTGGTGATCAGAAATTCTATATCGGATATACCCGTAAGTGTAATTTCACGATCCTTGTACCCAATTTTGTAATCATTGAAAGTTGGGGGGTATTAAATTGATTTATGGACCTCTTTGTAAGAAAATCAAAGATGAAATGTTGAAAATAAGTTAAGCATATCGATATGGTGAAACCAATATCAATACGGTCTAACGACCATAACTAACTTACCTATTTCAGCCTAGGCTTATCGGTACGGCTGGACCGGTATCGATACAGGCGTTTCGATAGAGTAATACCTGTATCAGAACGACCTAACTGCCATAGCAAACTTACCTGTTTAGCCTAGGCATATCGGTAGCTATATAGTTTAATGATACGACCCTCTATAAAAATCTGTTTTAAGGCCCAAATTGAAAGAAAAGGGAATTTGGGGTGATGATTCACCTGCTAAGTTGCCAACCCACGTGAGAAATGATCAGAAAAGATGACTAAAGCCATCAATTGCCTAGATTTTGGAAAATGGAATGAAAAGATTGGAAACAATTGTTTAATCTTTCCCTTGCTAATAGAAAAGCTTCCTATTGGTTCATGTAGAGGTGGGGCATTGATAAAAGAGCTTAATCCCTTAAAATAGGAAGTTTTCTTCCTCATTTGAATCATCCGAAAGCTAAACCCACCCTTGTCTGAAATCAAGCTAACACCACCATTGTTGTCTTCAACCTTAAGCAAGCAGACACCTCCCTTATTGACTACCTTAGGCTCAAGCGTTCTTTGATTCAAAACATCCGTAGCAAAGCTATCGACCAAGTAAGTAAAAGCCCTCAATCAATTGTTGAATTCCATGGATAACTGGAGTCTAATTTCAAATCGAAATCCTAAGCCTAATCGTTGAATAAGTACTATATAGTTATATTGCTTATAATGATTCTTTGTGTTTCTTCCTAGCTCAAGAGTTTGAGGAAATCAATCCATCATCCCAAGCTAAGCCTAGGAGAAAAATAATTGAAATCTGGGAATCTTAAAAGCTTCTGTGTATTAGGTGAGTGTAGTCATGTCAAGGGATAGGCAAGGTGCCATCCCGTTGCATTCGTTTTGTGTTATAATCGTATTTCTGTTTACGGGCTCAAGTAGAGCAAGCATATGTGAACTCTAAGGGTAAGCTTTAATAATGTTTGATATATTTGTAAGCTCATATGTGATATCTGATTCATGCTTGTATATGGATTTTGATATAATTATGCTATAATATGTTATGTGGAGCTAAGGCTCGATTTGCTATCCGTTATGATGTGATCCGAAAGGTAAGAATTATGATGAAATATGTGATCTTGGACAATGTGGACATTAGATACAATTGGCATGCCATAGGGTTATTCGAGCTCACCAAGTAAGGGATTAGACTACGGTCCGAGGCTACGACCCATATGTGGGGGAGGAAAGGATGGATTGTTTAAGGGACATTATCTGGAGCTACGACTACAGGGGAATCTGCGTATCCATTGCTTGGCACGTCCAAGGAAATGATATGTTATTATGTTTTACAATTGCTACATGAAATCATGACAATTTGTTTGAATATGATTTTACATTATTGATGCTCTATAAAATGTAACTAAGCATGTCTATATGTCATTCATGCATTTGCTAAAATAGCTGTGCATTTGTTATGACTACCTCACTAGGTTATGTAAGCCTAAAATTTGTGTGTCTCATGCATTTCGGGATCTTAAAGAATTCCGGCCTTCGATCGTGTGTTGCGGTTGCAAGTCACTCATACAAATCACATGTATGCTTATCTTTTGTCTCGAACTCCTAGTAAGGTGGCATATGGTCTAAACATGTTATGTTTGTACTTTTTGGTGTAAGTGTAATAGCCTAAAAGTGACCAATTGAATGCTAATATGGTATGTTTGTGATTTGGTTAAACCAACAAAAATGAGCTTAAATGTGCTAAAAGTTAAAAACTAGGTAAATGAATTCGAAACGTTCTAAAATTTTGTATGCTATTAAAGATATGGATATTAGACTTACTAGTAAAATTTGTTAAGTTCGGAAAATGTTCAACTTGGTAAACTGATTAAAAACCAGCTAAAATCTGTCATTACAAGCTAGGCGTATTGGTACGGGTGATGGCGTATCGATACGGCCTTGCATAATTGGGCCAAGTAAATCAAGGTGTATCGATACGAAAAAAGGTGTATCGATACGAAAAAAGGTGTATCGATACGAATTTGGACAATAAGGTTTGAAAAATAGATTGTATCGATACGGCTCTAGGCAATGCCGAAATGGGTCAATCTTAGTCAACGTGTATTGATACGAGCTTAGGTGCATCGGTACGGGTTGTTATACTTGAATCTGAGAACTCAAAAATTTGGCCTAGCATACCAATACAGCTTTAAGGGTATTGGTATGGAGTTAGTTAATTCTGTTAGAAGACATAAAAACTAGTTTTAAGAAGTTTATAAAATGGTCACTAAAATTTGTGTGGCCTAATTGGATAGGTAAACGACATTCGTTAGCAAAAAAAACTTCATAGATTAATAATTGATAAGTTCAATTGTAGTCTAGTAAAAAGAAATCCCAATAAGGACCTTTAATTTGTAAAAATCACATTTTAGTCCCTAAGTTCAAAAAACGTTAAAACTGGTCATGAATTTTGTAAGTCTTAATAAGATAACCCTGTTAAACCTTAAAAGAGATTAATAAATGATCTGAATAAGTTTTTGTACTCCGATTAAGCTTTTGAATCTTCGATATATCTTTCGGTAGTACTTTCCGACCTAGTTCTCTACTAGACCGGGAATGGGGTGTCACATTTGTGGTATCAGAGCCTAGGTTTAGTCAATTCTAGGACTAAACTGAAGTTTGTTACGAATATACATCTCCATATACCACCTAGGAGTTTATTTGTATATGTTATCTGTGACTTGCAACTTACACAATTAAACCCTATGTATGAATAGATCTGGAAATGACCGCACCCACAGATAGGTGTACTGTAAATGAACCGCATCTTGGCTCCTCCTTAACATAGGGGGACAATCTGAGGGTAGAAGTAAGGCCTGAACAAGTGGGACAGAATGACCCGCCTCATCCTCTTCTGATGCCTCCTGCTCAGCATGAGTATCTGATGTCAATGGATGAGATGATTAAACAAGTGGTTGTGTCTCTTAGGTAAGAGCCACCACCGCAGCCTGCTGAAGCTCCTCCATCTATTTTGAGAGCCCCTATTGACAGGCTCTGATAGTATCCAGTGTACACCTTTACTGGATAGGACTTGGGTAATCTAGAGATAGTAGAGTATTAGTTGAAGAATACTCTTAAAGTTCTGAATAAGAAAATGAAGTGCCCCGAGGAACATAAGCTGGAGTGCGCTCTGGCAATGATCTCTGAAGAAGCTCAGAGATGGTGGGACACTGTGACACTCACGGTACTCGAGCATAAAGTCACGTGGGACTTATTTCTTCAAGAGTTCTGAAAGAAATACATCAGTGAGCACTACATTACCGAAAGACGTAAGAAGTTCCTATACCGGAGACAAGGAGGAAGACCTGTGGAGTAGTGTATCCATGATTTCTGCAAGTATGTGAGGTATGCTGCTGAGATCATATGCACGGAAAATGAGAAACACATAATGTTTATTGGCAGCCTCTACGATAAATTACATCCTCTTTTTACTGCTTTAGAGATAGAGGATTTCCAGACCTTGTTCAACCGAGCCATTGCCATTGAAGCCTTGTAGAAGGCTTATGAAAGAAGAAAGGGGAACCAATCCAGATCCGACAAGAGATTCTGAGATGACTCTAGACCTCTTATGCCTTAGAAGAAAGGTAGACAATGGGATCAGAAGTCTGTAACCTATTAGCAGCTACCAAGGTCGGGATATGTGCCACATTCCCAATCCCCGATGACATCTGTTACTCGTACAACTTCAGTTCATAGTACGAGCAGTTTTAGAAAAGGTTCACAACTTCCTTTGTGTAACATTTTTCAGAAGAGGCACCCTTGGCAGTGCCATAGACAGTCTGGATCCTGTTACCTCTGTGGTGAGTCTAAAATCCAAATGCTCCTACCACTGTGGCTTCTCAAAATAGTACGAAAAAGGGAAAAGAAGCAATGCAAGTGCAGTCTGGATTGGCGGGGAGACCTTGCAACACTAATAATCCTTCAGTTGGACGTGACCCTCAGACCTCAACTTAGATGTACCATATTCGAGGCCGAGAACAAGAAGGTGATCCTGATGTGATAGCAGGTATGGTGGAATTATGTACCAAACTTGTTTATGCTTTGGTAGATCCAGGTTCTACGCACTCTTTCATTAGTGAACCATTGATTGAAAAGTATGCTCTAAAATCTGAATCAGATACTTCTGAGATTGTTGTCTCTAACCCACTGGGAGATAGTGTGGTTATTCGGACGATTCCGGCTAATTTGATTGCCTTTCCATTTCGTGAGTTTGGTTTTATCCTAGGCCTTGATTGGTTAGCTGAACATCAAGCCTAGGTAGATTGCTCAAAAAAGAAGTTGTACCTTCACGGACTCGGTAAGGAGAGCACAACCTTGATGAAAACCGAATCCATTCCTTGTAAGGCTACCATGTGCGCTAGGGAGTCCAAAGAAGATCCAAAGTTCAAGAATGTACCCGTAGTGAAAGAATTCCCTGATATGTTTCCCAATAAACTTTCGGGACTCCATCCGACCCGAGAAGTGGAATTTGGAATCAAAGTGCAACCGAGGACTACACATGTGTCCATTGCTCCGTATAAGATGGCTCTGGTTAAATTAAAGGAGATAAAGGTCCAAATTCAAGATCTTTTGGACAAGGGATTCATCCGGCCGAGATTCTTACCCTGGGGAGCACCGATTTTGTTTGTCAAAAAGAAGGATGGGTCAATGCGTCTGTGCATTGACTATCATCAGTTGAATAAAGTGACCATTAGGAATAAGTATCCATTGCCAAGGATCGATGATCTCTTCGATTAGTTGAAGGATACTTATGTCTTCTCTAAGATAGACCTACGATCTGGATACTATCAAATGCAAGTGAAGGAGTCTGATGTTCGAAAGACTGCCTTCTGAACTAGATATGGCCACTATGAGTTGCTAGTGATGCCTTTTGGGCTTACCAATGCACCTGCAACTTTCATGGATTTGATGAACCGTGTGTTTCGACCATATCTAGATAGATTCATGGTTGTGTTCATATAAGACATTTTGATCTACTCCAAAGATAGCCACTCACGAAGAATATCTCTGGATTGTGCTACATACTCTCTGGGAGAAACAGCTATACGCTAAGTTTAGCAAATGCGAGTTCTGGCTATTTGAAGTATCTTTTATGGGACATGTGATCTCTTCTATAAGAATTCAAGTTGACCCAAAGAAGATTCAATCAATCCTTGATTGGATTCCTCCAAAGAATGTTGGAGAAGTTCATAGCTTTTGGGGTTTTACAGGCTACTATCGTAGATTCGTTAAGGAATTCTCGATGATTGCTGCACCCTTGATGAAGCTCCTCCATAAAGAAACTCCCTTTGTATGGACCATGGAGAAACAAAGAAGTTTTGATCAGCTTAAGCAAGTCCTAACCCATGCCCCTGTCTTGGTGCAACCTGAGTCAGGAAAGGACTTCACTGTATACAGTGATGCATCCCACTTGGTATTAGGATGTGTACTTATGCAAGAAGGAAAGGTCATTGCCTATGCCTCACGGTAGCTCAAACCACACGAGCTGAACTATCCAACACATGATTTGGAACTAGCTACCGTTGTGTTTGCCTTGAAGATTTGGAGGCACTACTTTTATGGTGAGAAGTGTTATTTGTACACGGATCACTAAAGTCTGAAATATCTTCTGACCCAGAAGGAGTTGAACCGCTGTCAATGTTGGTGGATGGAGCTTTTGACGGACTACGACTTGGTTATTGATTAACACCCCGGTAAAGCCAATATTGTAGCTGATGCTCTTAGTCGGAAGCTTGCTCCCTCTCTGAGATATTTAAATGCTCACTTTCGACTCAAAAAGCATGACAAGTTGTTAGCTGAATTAAGAGTTCAATCAACCATTGTGTCCCAAATTAAAGAACTCAAAGAATCAGATGAGGAGTTGCAAACTCTTATTGCTAAGATCAAGAATAAGCTAGATCCTGAATTTGCTATGAATTTTGATGGCCTGTTGTGTTTTCAGAACTGTATCTGCGTCCCCGATGATGATGATATTTGGGATCAAATTCTAAATGAAGTTTATTCAAGCCTTTTTTCTATCCATCTTGGAACTATCAGGATGTATAAGGACATAAAAGAGTTGTACCAGTGGTCTGGTATGAAAAGTGAGATCAGGGATTTTGTGGCTAGGAGCTTGACTTGCTAATGGTTGAAAGCCGAGCATAAGGTGTCTACTGGTCTTTTGCAACCCACTGAACTTCAACAATGGAAATGGGAACGTATTACGATAGACTTCGTAAGTGGCTTGCCGGAGACACTGAAGAGGAATGATGCTATTTGGGTCATAGTGGACCGATTCACCAAATATGCTTATTTCATTTCAGTAAGAATGGACTTCGGTTTGCCTAAGCTTGCTGAGTTGTACATTCGAGAAGTCATCCGTTTACATGGAGTTCCTATGTCCATTATTTTTTATCGTAATCCATGCTTTGCATCTCAGTTTTGGAGGACCCTACAAGAGGCTTTGGGGACTCGAGTGCACCTAAACACTGTTTTCCATCCTCAGACCGATGGTCAATCTGAAAGAGTTATTCAGGTAACCTTATTTCCCTTTTATCCATGTGCATAAGTAATCCATATGAATTTCAATTTTTCCTTGTAGATTCTAGAAGATATGCTCGGAGCATGTGTTATTGATTTCGGGAATACGTGGGAGAAATCCATGCATTTCGTAGAATTTGCTTACAACAATAGCTACCGAGCCTCGATTCAAATGGCACCCTATGAAGCCCTTTATGGGAGGAGATGTAAAACCCCTCTATGTTGGACCGAGCTTGGTGAAGGCAAAGCGTTAGGCCCTGAATTACTTCAGGAAATCGAAGAAAGGGTGACCATTATTCGTGATGGACTCAAAGCCGCATTTGACCAACAGAAAGCTTATGCTGATCTAAAAAGAAGATACATTTAGTATGAGGTTGGCGAGAAAGCCTTCCTTAAAGTATCTCCGTGGAAGAAGATCCTTAGTTTTGGCAAAAAAAACTGAGTCCTCGTTTCATTGGAGCAATCGAAGTGATCGAGAAAGTTGGGCCTGTTGCATACCGATTAGCTCTTCCTGAAGAGTTAAGTCGAACTCATAATGTTTTCCATGTGTCTATGCTACGAAAGTACCGGTCAGATCTTTCCCATATGATTGAACAAGAGTCTATAGAGATTCAGTCTATTCTGAAGTACGAGGAAGAACCTGTGTAGATCCTCGTACGAGAAGTCAAGAGGCTCCGTAATAAGACAATAACCTTAGTGAATTTTTTTAGAGAAGTCACTCCATGGAAGAAGCCACGTGGGAACCAGAAGAGACGATGCAGAGATAGTACCCCATATGTTCAACTAGAGTGAAAATTTAAGGATAAATTTTCTTAATCGGGGAGTGTTGTCACATCACAAAAATTGGCCTAGTCGGAATAAGGCTCTAGTGATCAGAAATTCTATATCGGATATACCTGAAAGTGTAATTTCATGATCCTTGTACCCAATTTTGTAATCATTGAAAGTTGGGGGGTATTAAATTGATTTATGGACCTCCTTGTAAGAAATTCAAAGCTAAAATGTTGAAAATAAGTCAAAGCGTATCGATAGGGTGAGACCAGTATCGATACGGTCTAACGGCCATAACTAACTTACCTATTTTAGCCTAGGAGTATTGATACGGCTAGACCGATATCGATACAGTTTTTATCTAGATGTTTCGATACAGTAGTACTTGTATCGGTACGGCCTACTGCCATAACGAACTTACCCATTTAGCCTAGGCGTATCGATATCGACACGACCCTCTAAAAATCTGTTTTAAGGCCCAAATTGAAAGAAAAGGGAATTTGAGGTGATGACTCACCTGCTAAGTTGCCAACCCACGTGAGAAATGATCAGAAAAGATGACTAAAGCCATCAATTGCCTAAATTTTGGAAAGGGAATAAAAAGATGGGAAACAATTGTTTAATCTTTCCCTTGCAAATAGAAAAGCTTCCTATTGGTTCATGTGGAGGTGGGGCATTGATAAAAAGGCTTAATCCCTTAAAATATGAAGTTTTCTTCCTCATTTGAATCTTCCGAAAGCTAAACCCACCCTTATTTGAAATCAAGCTAACACCACCATTGTTGTCTTCAACCTTAAGCAAGCACACACCTCCCTTATTGACTACCTTAGGCTCAAGCTTCCTTTAATTCGAAACCTCCGTAGCAAAGCTATCGATCGGGTAAGTAAAAGCCCCCAATCAATTGTTGAATTCCATGGATAATTGGAGTTTAATTTCAAATTGAAATCCTAAGGCTAATCATTGAATAAGTACTATATAGTTATATTGCTTATAATGATTATTTGTGTTTCTTCCTAGCTCAAGAGTTGGAGGAAATCAATCCATCATCCCCAACTAAGCCTAGGAGAAAAGGAATCAAAATCTGAGAATCCTAAAAGCTTCCACATATTAGGTGAATGTAGTCGTGTCAAGGGATGGGCAAGGTGCCATCCAGTTGCATTCATTTTGTGTTATAATGATATTTCTATTTGATGGCTCAAGTAGAGCAAGCATATGTGGACTCTAATGGTAAGCATAGTAAGCTTCAATAATGTTTGATATATTTGTAAGCTCATATATGGCTTTTGCCCCTCTTGTTCGGGCCTTACTTTTGCCCTCATATTTCCCCCTATATCGAGGATGAGCTAGGATGCGGTTCATTTATAGCCACTTGCTCGGGCCTTATCCTCATTCGATGCCTCCCGCTCAGCAGGAGTATCTGATGTCAATGGCTGAAATGATTAAACAAGTGGTCGTGTCTCTTAGGTAAGAGCCACCACTGCAGCCTACTGGAGCTCCTCTATCTATTTCAAGAGCCCCTATTGACAGGCTCCGACAGTATCCAGTGTACACCTTCACTAGACAAGACTTGGATAATCTGGAGATAGCAGAGTATTGGCTGGAGAATACTCTTAAAGTTTTGAATAAGTAAATGAAGTGCCCTGAGGAACACAAGCTGGAGTGCGCTCTGGCGCCAATCTCTAAAGAAGCTCAAAGCTGGTGGGACACTGTGACACTCACGGTACTCGAGCATAAAGTCACGTGGACTTCTTTCTTCAAGATTTCTACAAGAAATACATCAATGAGCACTACATTGCTGAAAGACGTAAGAAATTCCTCCACTTGAGACAAGGAGGAAGACCTGTGGACCAGTATATCCACAATTTCTGCAAGTATGCGAGGTATGGTGCTGAGATCATACGCACGGAAAAGGAGAAATGCAAAATATTCATTGACCGTCTCTAGATGAATTACGTCCTCTTTTTACTACTTTGGAGATAGAGGATTTCCAGACCTTGGTCAACCGAGTCATTACCACTGAAGCCTCTAGAAGGCTTATGAAAGAATAAATGAGAACCAATCCAGATCCGAAAAGAGATTCTGAGACGACTCTAGACCTCTTATGCCTTAGAAGAAATGTAGTCAGTGGGATCAGAAGTCTACCACCTATTAGCAGCTACCAAGTCGGGATATGTGCCATATTCCCAATCACCGAGGACATTTGTTGCTCGTACAGCTTTAGTTGATAGTACGGGAGAATTTGGAAAAGGTTAACAACTTACTTTGTGTAACTTTTGTCAGAAGAGGCACCATGGGCAGTGCCGCAGACAGTTTGGATCCTGTTACCTTTGTGTTAAGTCTGGTCACTTCATCAGGCAGTGTCCGCAGAATCTGTGCCGCAGACAGTTTGGATCCTCTTACCACTGTGGCTTTTCAGAATAGTCTGAACAAGGGAAGAGAAGCAAAGCAAGTGTAGTCTAGATCGGTGGGGAGACCTCGCAACACTAATACTTATTCAGTTGGACGTGACCCTCAGACCTCAGCTCAGATGTACCACGTTCGAGGCCGAGAACAAGAAGATGATCTTGATGTGGTAGTAGGTATGATGGAATTATGTACCGAACTTGTTTATGCTTTGGCAGATCCAAGTTCCATGCACTCTTTCATTAGTGAATCATTGATTGATAAGTATGCTCTAGAATCTGAACAAGTTACTTCTGAGATTGTTGTCTCTAACCCACTAGGAGATAGTGTGGTTATTCGGCCAATCTGCAAAGCTTGTCTTTTGAGGATCCAAGGGATCCTATTTCCAGCTAATTTGATGGCCTTGCCATTCCGTGAGTTCGATCTTATCCTAGGCCTTGATTGGTTAACTGAACATCAAGCCTGGGTAGATTGCTCAAAGAAGAAGTTGTACCTTCACGGACTCGGTAAGGAGAGCACAACCTTGATGAAAACCAAATCCAAGCCTTGTACAGCTACCATGTGTGCTATGGAGTCCAAAGAAGATCCAAAGTTCGAGAATGTACCGGTAGTGAAAGAATTCCCTAAAATGTTTCCCGATGAACTTTCAAGACTCTCTCTAACCCGAGAAGTGGAATTTGGAATTGAAGTATAACCGGGGACTACACATGTCTCTATTGCTCCGTATAGAATAGCTCCGGTTGAATTAAAGGAGTTGAAGGTCCAAATTCAAGATCTCTTGGACAAGGGATTCATCCGACCGAGTTCCTCACCCTGGACATCACCGGTTTTGTTTGTCAAAAGAAGGATGAGTCAATGCGTCTGTGCATTGACTATCGTCAGTTGAATAAAGTGACCATTAAGAATAAATATCCATTACCGAGGATCGATGATCTCTTCGATCAGTTAAAGGATGCTTCTGTCTTCTCTAAGATAGACCTACGATCCGGATACTATCAAATGCAAGTGAAGGAGTCTGATGTTCCAAAGGCTACCTTCCGAACTAGATATGGCCACTATGAGTTCCTAGTGATGCCTTTTGGGCTTACCAATGCACCTGCAACTTTCATCAATTTGATGAACTATGTGTTCTGGCCCTATCTAGATAGATTCGTGGTTGTATTCATAGATGACATTTTTATCTACTCCAGAGACACAACCACTCATGAAGAACATCTTCGAATTGCGCTCCAGACTATTCGGGAGAAATATCTATACGCTAAGTTTAGCAAATGTGAGTTCTGACTAACTAAAGTATCCTTTCTGGGACATGTGATCTCTTATGCGGGAATTCAAGCTGTCCCAAAGAAGATTCAAGTAATCATTGATTGGATTCCTCCAAAGAATATTGGAGAAGTTCGTATCTTTTTGGGCCTTGTAGGTTACTATCGTAGATTCATTAAGGGATTCTCGATGATTTCTGCACCCTTAACGAAGCTCGTCTGTAAAGAAACTCCTTTTGTATGGACCATGAAGCAACAAAGAAGTTTTGATCAGCTTAAGCAAGTCCTAACCCATGCCCATGTCTTGGTGCAACCCGAGTTAGGCAAGGACTTCACCGTATATAGTGATGCATCCCACTTGGGATTAGGCTATGTACTTATGCAAGAAGGAAAGGTCATTGCCTATGCCTCATGTCAGCTCAAACCACAAGAGCTGAACTATCCAACACATGATTTGGAACTAGTGGCCGTTGTGTTTGCCTTGAAGATTAGAAGGCACTACTTTTACAGTAAGAAATGTTATTTGTACACAGATCACAAAAGTCTGAAATATCTTCTGACCCAGAAGGAGTTGAATCTCCGTCAATGTTGGTGGATAGAGCTTTTGAAGGACTACGACTTGGTTATTGATTACCACCTCGGTAAAGCCAATGTTGTAGCATATGATCTTAGTCATAAGCCCTCTTCCTCTCTGAGATGTTTAAATGCTCACTCCCGACTCAAAAAGCATGGCAAGTTGTTAGCTAAATTGAGAGTTCAGTCAACCATTGGTTCCCGAATCAAAGAACTCAAAGAATCTGATGAAGAGTTGAAACTCTTATTGCTAAGATCAAGGATAAGCCAGATCCTGACTTTGCTATGAATTCTGAAAGCCTGTTGTGTTTTTGGAACCGTATTTGTGTCCCCGATGATGATGATCTTCATGATCAAATTCTAAATAAAGCTCATTCAAGCCCCTTTTGTATCTATTCAGGAAATATCAAGATGTATAATGACCTAAAAGAGTAGCACTGGTGGTCCAGCATGAAAGGTTAGATCACGAACTTTGTGGCTAGGTGCTTGACTTGCCAATGAGTGAAAGCCGAGCACAAAGTTCCTACTGGTCTTTTGCAAGCCATTGAACTTCAACAATGAAAACGAGAACATATTACAATGGACTTTGTAAGTGGCTTTCCAGTGACACCGAAGAGGAATGATGTTATTTGGGTTATAGTGGACCGATTCATTAAATCTGCTCATTTCATTCCAGTGAGAATGGACTTCGATTTGCCTAAGCTTGCTGAGTTGTATATTCGAGAAGTCATCCATTTACACGGAGTTCCTATGTCTATTATTTTTTATCGTGATCCACGCTTTGCATCTCGGTATTAGAGGACCCTACAAGAGGCTTTGGGGACTCGAGTGCACCTAAGAACTACTTTCCATCCTCAAACCGATGGTCAATTCGAAAGGGTTATTCAGGTAACCTTATTTCTCTTTTATCCATATGAATTTTGATTCTTTCTTGTAGATTCTAGAAGATATGCTCCGAACATGTGTTATTATCTTCGGGAATATGTGGGAGAAATCCCTACCTTTCGTAGAATTTGCTTACAGCTATAGCTACCAAGCCTCGATTCAAATGGCACCATACAAAGCCCTTTACGGGAGGAGATGTAAAACCCTTTCTCTGTTGGACCGAGCTTGGTGAAGGCAAAGTGTTAGGCCCTGAATTACTTCAGGAAACCGAATAAAGGGTGACCATTATCCGTGATCGGCTCCAAGCTGCATTTGACCAACGAAAATCTTATGCCAATATAAAAATAAGAGACATTCAGTATGAGGTTGGCGAGAAACCTTCTTTAAAGTATCTCTGTGGAAGAAGATTCATCGTTTTGGCAAAAAGGGGAAGCTGAGTCCTCGTTTCATTGGAGCATTCGAAGTGATCGAGAAAGTTGGGCCTGTTGCGTACCTATTAGCGCTTCCTAAAAAGTTAAGTTAAATTCATAATGTTTTCTATGTGTCTATGCTACAGAAGTATCGGTCAAATCCTTCCCATGTGATCGAACCGGAGTCTGTGGAGATTCAATCTATTCTAACGTACGAGGAAGAACCTGTGCAAATCCTCGCACGAGAAGTCAAGAGGCTCCATAATAAGAAGATAACATTAGTGAAAGTTTTGTAGATAAGTCACTTGATGGAAGAAGCCACGTGGGAACCAGAAGAGACCATGCAGAGACAGTACCCCCATCTGTTCAACTAGAGTGAAAATTTGAGGACAAATTTTCTTAATAGGGGAGAGTTGTCACATCTTGAAAATCGGTCTAGTCAGAATAAGGCTCCGATTATCAGAAATTCTATATCGAATATACCCGATAGTGTAATTTCATGATCCTTGTACCCAATTTTGTAATCAATGAAAGTTGGGGGTATTAAATTGATTTATGGACCTCTTTGTAAGAAATTCAAAGCTGGAATGTTGAAAATATATCAAGCGTATCGATACGGTGAGACCAGTATCGATACGGTCTAACGACCATATCTAACTTACCTATTTTAGCCTAGGTGTATCAGTACGGCTAGACTGGTATTGATACAGTTTTGAACTAGGCATTTTGATACGGCCTAGCTGCCATAACATACTTACCTGTTTAGCCTAGGCATATCGATACGACTATATAGTGTATTGATACGACCCTCTATAAAAATCTATTTTAAGTCCCAAATTGAAAAAAAGGGAATTTGAGGTGATGAGTCACCTGCTAAGTTGCCAACCCACGTGAGAAGTGATCAGAAAAGATGACTAAAGCCATCAATTACCTAGATTTTGGAAATGGAATGAAAACATGGGAAACAATTGTTTAATCTTTCCCTTGCTAATAGGAAAGCTTCCTATTGGTTCATGTGGAGGTGGAGCATTGATAAAAGGGCTTAATCCCTTAAAATATGAAGTTTTCTTCCTCATTTGAATATTTTGAAAGCTAAACCTACCCTTATCTGAAATCAAGCTAACACCACCATTGTTGTCTTCAACCTTAAGTAAACACACACCTCCCTTATTGACTGCCTTAGGCTCAAGATTTATTTGATTCGAAACCTCCGTAACAAAGCTATCGATCGGGTAAGTAAAAGCCCTCAATCAATTATTGAATTCCATGGATAATTGGAGTTTAATTTCAAATCGAAATCCTAAGCCTAATCCTTGATTAAGTATTATATAGTTATATTGCTTATAATGATTCTTTGTGTTTCTTTCTAGCTCAAGAGTTGGAAGAAATCAATCCATCATCCCCAACTAAGCCTAAGAGCAAAGGAATCGAAATCTGAGAATCCTAAAAGCTTTCGCATATTAGGTGAGTGTAGTCCTGTCAAGGGATAGGCAAGGTACCTTCCCGTTGCATTCATTTTGTGTTATAATCGTATTCCTATTTAAGGGCTCAAGTAGAGCAAGCATATGTGGACTATAATGGTAAGCATGGTAAGATTCAATAATGTTTGATATATTTGTAAGTTTATATGTGATATCTGGTTCATGTTTGTATATGGATTTTGATATAATTATGCTATGATATGTTATGTGGAGCTAAGGCTCGATTTGCTATCCGATATGATGTGATCCGAAAGATAAGAATTATGATGAAATACGTGATCTTGGACATTGTGGGCATTGGATACAATTGGCATGCCATAGGGTTATTCAAGCTCACCAAGTAAGGGATTGGACTACGGTCCGGGGCTACGACCTATATGTGAGGGAGAAAATGATGGATTGTGTAAGGGACATTATGATGTGAGCACGGCCACGCGCCTTACATTATTTTTTGCAACCTTTCTGAGACCGTTTGATCGAGGCAAGTTGTTTACATTCGAGAAGCTTCAAGAAGCTTATTCAAGCTTAATATGGGATGTTCAAACTAAGGTCAGATTTATGAAGGTGTATTTCAACCCAAAGGAAGAACCTCCACCTTCATTGAAGATCTTCAAGGCTCATTCTAAGGGAGTTCTTCCTTATTCCATCTTTTACTTGTGCATGAATTTGCATGAGTATTACTGGTTTGCATCATAAATTATACGAATAAATAAGCATGCTACTTCATTCAAAGCAAGTACTTCATTTAGCAATTAGAACATTTAAGCAAGTTAGTTTAATTAATGCATGTCAGTTTAATTAATGAAAGTTAGTCATTTAAAGATGTTTGTTTATGTTTGTGTGTTCATTTAGTGTGTTAGTTTCACTTAATTAAATTAGTTCATTCTATGCAACTAGTTTCATTAATTAAACTAGCTCATTAGAACTGGTTTGGAATTTTCTTTCTTTTTAATAAACAAGTTGTTGTCTAATGGATGTCTAATGTTTTAGGGAATTCATTTGGGAAAATGGCTGATCAGTTTCATCTAGGAATTCAAGGCATGAATTAAAAACAACACCTAAAGAAGGAATTCAAGAAGTCTCAGACTTTTAGACAACTTGTCCGCCATTTTAGTATGAGATCCAGGCAGATATGGGTTTGGAAGTCTTCTTCAAATATATTCCCCTATTTTCTTATCTTTCCAATGCATTTTGAATTACCTCAATCTGATATCGGGAGCTTGAGATGTGATCGTTTTACCGAAGATAGTGCAGGCTGGAATTTCATTACGGGAAATGCATGCATGGGAGAAAAGCAATTAAAGTCCATCATTATCAACCATTTGGAGAGGTTGTTCGGAATCTACAAGGAAGACAAGCCTTAAAAGCTATCTTTATCACTCAATTGAAGGCCCCCATTATTCATATAATCAAGACATTCAAGTCATACTTTATCATCTTTTTGGAGGCTTTTCATATTCTACAAAGAGACATATAATGAAGACCATATTTACGACATTCAATAAGGATGAATGGCTTGTATATCAGCATGGAATTGGAAGAATCACCTCTAAGTTTACAACAAGGATGTCTACATTCATTCCTTTATAATCTATGATATTTGGCCAGCCTTGAAGATGAAAAGAGAAAGCATTCAAGTGCATTTTATTTCTAGTTTGATGAGAATGTTACATCTTCGGGTGACCTTTCATATTCAACCGATAAACACTATAAATAGGCCCTTTTTCTTTCATTTGAAAACAACTTTTGATATATGAAAATACTTTTGAAAGGTTTCTTTCACTCTAGTTCTTTTGAAGAATTCTATCGGCTTCAAGTTTGTCTTGTGGTCTTCATCCATTCATTTGTTTATAGAGTTGGTTCCTAGCTCTTCAATTGCTAGTGGGTCACGTTCCACCCCCTATCACTTCGATTCCATCTTTTTATATTGATGGTTCCTAGTTCATATAACTAGAGGGTCACAATCCATTTATCCTTACACCCATATCTTCCATAGCTGTATTTCCTTCCTATACCATAATTTCCCTCACTAGCCATTCATATCATAAACCCAATTGCCTCAGCAACTAATTTTCCACAGCAACTACATATCCAACTTGCCATGGCAACCAACTTGCCTCGACAATCCACTTGCCACGACAACTAACTTGCCTCGGCAGACGGCATTCAAGTTCTTACTCGAATCACGATCGGGCAACAATATATATGATTCAAAACTCTCAACCGGGATCATATCACATTATTCAGAGCTACGGCTCAAGGCTACAACCTATTTTTGATATGTGTGGTGTATAGGGGAATCTGCGTATCCATTGCTTGCCACGTCCAAGGAAATGATATGTTATTATGTTTTACAATTGCTACATGAAATCATAACAATTTGTTTGAATATGATTTTACACGATTGATGCTCTATAAAATGTAACCAATCATGCCTATATGTCATTCATGAATTTGATAAACTAGATGTGCATTTTTTATGACTACCTCACTAGGCTATGTAAGCCTAACATTTGCGTGTCTCATGCATTTCAGGATCCTAAAGAATTTCAGCCTTCGATCATGTGTTGCGGTTGCAAGTCACTCTTACAAATCATATGTATGCTTATCTTTTGTCTCGAACTTCTAGTAAGGTGGCATATGGTCTAAACATGTTATGTATGTGCTTTTTGGTGTGAGTGTAATAGCCTAAAAGTGACCAATTGAATAATGGCTAATATGGTATGTTTGTGATTTGGTTAAACCAACAAAATTAGCTTACATGTGTTAAAAGGTAAAAATTAGGTAAATGGATTCGAAACGTTCTAAAATTTTGTATGCTATTAAAGATATGAATATTAGACTTACTGGTAAAATTTAGTTAAGTTCAGACAACGTTCAACGGGGTAAATTGATTAAAAACCAACTAAAATCTGTCATTACAGGTCAAGCGTGTCGGTACGGGTGATGGCGTATCGATACAACCTTGCATAATTGGGCCAAGTAAAACATGGTGTATCGATACGGAAAGAAGATGTATTGATACGAATTTGGATAGTAAGGTCTGAAAAATAGATTGTATCAATACGACCCTAGGTCAAACCGAAACGGGTCAACCTTAGTCAACGCGTATCAACACGAGCTTAGGTGTATCGATACGAGTTGTTATCCTTGAATCTGAGAACTCGAAAATTTGGCCTAGCGTACCGATAGGGCCTTAAGGGTATCGATACGAAGTTAGTTATTGGGTAAACTACCGTAATGGTCACTTACGTTTGGGTTGTGTACAATTTTGCTCACTGATTTAAAAAATTGAACTTTATGCTCATTTACGTTTTCGGAGTGTAAACTTATCCTCACTGAAATATTTTTTACCGTTAACATTTAACATGAAGCAGATTTGGCAGATTAAAGGTTAATTAATAAAAGGCTTAATACCCAAATAGGTGTCCAAACTATGCTTGTAGATCACTTTTGGTGCCTAAACTATTTTTAGCTCTAAATAGGTGCCTAAAGTTTCAATTTTGGTCATTTTAGGTGCCTAACCGTTAACAAAAATCCATTAGCCAATTAAATTGTGACAAGTGCTATGTTTTTAATTTTTAATTTCTTTTAATTAATTTTTAAATAAAATTCAAAATTCAATTTTCTAAAAATTTGACAGTTTTAAGTCTTTACAAAACAGTCCCAAATTCCTAACCCAAAACCCCAAGTCCCCAAATTACCGACGATGTCGCCGTTTACTACCTTACCGAAGACCACCACTATCGCTGCCGGACCACCACGACCGTTTCCCCTAATCACCCATCGTCGATAACCGATGGTAGGTGTGTCGACGGCTTCCTTTCGTGATTTTGGCTTCTTTCGACGTTAGAAAGCCGATCGACACACCAACCGCTGTTTACCAGCGGTGGGTGGTTGGGGGAAACGATCTTGGTAGTCCGGCGGCGGATATAGGGGTGGCGGCGTAACCATCGGTGGTGGATTCGGTTTGGGAAGTTAGGGATTTTGAATTTGGGGCCATTTTGTGAGTTTTGGGAAATTTAGGGTTTTTTATAAAAAAATTAATTTAAAAATAAATTAAATTAGAAAAAGAAATAAAATAAAAAAATAACAAATTATTTTTTTAATAAAAATAACGGTAGTTAACGGTTAGGCACCTAAAATGACCAAAATTGAAACTTTAGGCACATATTTAGAGCTAAAAATAGTTTAAGCACCAAAAGTGATCCACAAGCATAGTTTGGGCACCTATTTGGGTATTAAGTCTTTTATTAGTTAACCTTTAATCTACCAAATCAGCTTCCCATTAAATGTTAACAGTGAAAAATGTTTTAGTGAGGACAAGTTTACACCCTGAAAACGTAAATGAGCATAAAGTTTAATTTTTAAAATCAGTGAGCAAAAGTGTACACAACCCAAAAGTAAGTGAGCATTACTGTAGTTTACCCTAGTTAATTCTGTTAGAAGACATAGAAACTAGTTTTAAAAAGTTTATAAAATGGTCACTAAAATTTGTATGGCCTAATTGGATAGGTAAACGACCTTCGTTAGCAACGAAACTTCATAATAATTGGTAAGTTCAATTGTAGTCTAGTAAAAAGAAATCCCAATAAGGACATTTAATTTGTAAAAATTACATTTTAGTCCCTAAGTTCAAAAAGGGTTAAAACTGGTCCTGAATTGTGTAAGTCTTAATAAGATAACTCTGTTAAGCCTTAAAAGAGATTAATAAATGATCCGAATAAGTTTTTGTACTCTGATTAAGCTTTTGAACCTCTGATATGTCTTCCGATAGCACTTTCTGACCCGATTCTCTACTAGACGGGGAAGGGTGTGTTACAATAATATTCAAAGCCACATAAAATCCAACTAAAACTTAAAAAAACATAAACCAAAGCATAAAGCATAATGTTATAGGAAATCAAAAGAAACCAAGGTGTATAAAATCAAATCCTAATAGATAATATGATATGAGATGCAAAGCCTAAGAGTTGTCATCATCTTCATCATCATCATCTTCATGTTCCTCGTCATCACCAAGAGCATGACTATGCCATTTGGTATGAAAAGCGGTAAAGGTCATGTCCATTGAGGCCATACGATTCTCAACGGAGGTCACTCTAGCATCCATGGAAGCCAAGCGAGTATCAATGGCATCAAACCTAGTATCCATGTTAGTAAAATTCCCATCAAGATAAGCCATGAGAGCATGAAATGATGGTTGGCAACCAGAGCACCTGGAGCAATGACAACATTCTCCACTGGATTGGCTTAAGCACCACTAGGAAGATCCACATTATGAACCCATTCTCTATTGTAGAAGGTGAACTTGGCTCGCCGAAGAGACTTGTCATCAATAGGGTCAGTGAGAACCACTACAAGGCCAAGAAAACAATCTATCTCAAGCTTGTAGAACATGAAGCTAAGAGCGGTGCCATAGGTGAAAGAAGTAACGAGGGTGGTATGAAGGTTTTGGACTATATGGATTATCTCAGCGAACATAATTTGGGCAAGGTTTGGGCATTTTTCCTCAGGAAAACATTGAACCAAAAGTCATCCAACATGCGAATGGTAGACTATTTACCACCAGATGGTCAAAACCACCAAGTGATTAGAAAGTGAAGGAAACGCTCATGTGCATCGAGCACGGTTACTGAGCCACCATAAATTTTACTAAAAGCATTTTCATCATCTAGAACTACGTCCTCCAGCCCCAATAGTTCAAAAATTTTTGTACAATCAAGATGAAATTTCTTACCTATGAGATAAGACTCAGTAGTTATGACTTCGGTTTTCTCTCAATTTAAAATATACCGGGCATTTGAGTAGAAAATATGAACAAGATTTTTGTAAAAAATCCCGGGTAAGTTTAAAAAAGTCATAAACTTCCATTGTCTCACCATATCAAGATATAGAAAATGAAATTCATCAGAGAACATATAGGCAAAATCAACAATTCTCACGATGGATTTTGAAAGTTTGAAATTGTTTAAAATATTTCATAGCATTGGGATATTCCAGTTTATTAAAATAATAGATAAAAAGTTGGTTAAGATTAGGTTTGGTACCATTATTTTTGGGATTAGGATTTGGATTGGGAGTGGAGGAACTAGACCCCATATCTTTTCTAGATCTTTTCTTAGTAGGCCGAGTTAAAAACCTGCAAAATTCAAACTGCTAAAACACATGTATGCATATACATCAAATTCAATCCAATAATTCAATCTAATGATCATGGTAGTCTAAAAAAATCTATACTGTATAGTTTAAAATTATATACAAGTATAAAGAAAAATTTGGTAAAGTTATGTTGTAACGCCCCAATTTTGGGCCTAGCGGTTTATAGGCTGATTAGACGGTTCGGTGGACCGAGTTAGATATTCAAGTCGAATTCGGGATGAAAATTGAATTAAATATTTTCGAGTAAGAAAATATTTGGGAAAAATATCTAAAAAACATTACAAAATATATGGATATTTTTGATAAAGTCAATTTTGGAAAATGAGTTTTAGAAATTGGACATTTTGGACTAGTGACTAAAATGTACAGATTGAAAACTATTTTTGGTGACTATTTTGTAAAAGAGTCAAAACTTTGAATCTTTAAGGAGCTATTATACCAAAGTGTCTTAATCGGACTTTTCCCCTTAATTTAGGCTATTTTTAAATAATTTTATTAGAAAATAAAAGGGGATTGAAAGGGATTTAATTAAAAGAGTCTTATTAAATCAAATCACTTTTCTTACGTAACTACTTTTGCTCTCAGTTTTCTCAGTATCCAAACTAAACTTTTTACTCAAAAATGATCATAGAATTACTCTCTTGATTTCTCTTTTTGATTCTTCCATTGATTTTTACACCAAGCCTCATTTATTCTTGGAGATTTCATCCAAATCTTGCCAATTAAGGGGAAAGTCAAGCATTAGAGGTGATTTTCATTTCTCTCCTCTTATCAAAGGTTCTTTATTAAAATTCCCAAGTTCTTGACTCTTTATAAATGTTTTCTATTGAGTTTTAATGATTTAATTATGGAATATGGTTAAATCAAGGTTTAATTGATAAGTTTATGTGATTTTCGAATTGGATCTATTTTTTGGGTTCTTGATTGGTTTTAATCAAGATTTTGATGTTATATAATGTTAATAGATTGATTCTAACATTGGAATCCCGAAGCTATGTGAATCTTTAATTTTATAAGTTGCTAGTTATGTGTTTTTGAGGAGTTATGGAGGTTTAATGTATGCTGGAGATATAAGGATTGGTTTGGATTATTTTTGGATGTCAATTTATGTTAATTGATGGATTTAAGTGTTAGATTATGGCTAGGTTGTGTTTAGGTTAAGATGGAAGGCATTTTCGGTTATTTTCGGAAGGCGTTTGATAGTTGTTTGTGAGGCAAAGTTGAGGTGTTGTGTTGCTAGGATTATGAATGCATGATGATGCATTAATCCTCTGTTGCTATGTGCTTAAATTAGGGGAGAGTGGTCCTAAGGTCATTTGTGATGCTTCAGAGGCTTTAGATGCTTGTTTTTGCATCGACAATTAAAGCTTTGCATTTTCAATGAATTATAACATGGATTTCAGCTTTGAAATGGTTTAAGGATGGTTTATGGGAGTTTAAGTTTAGCTTGAAACATTGGGTTAAACTCGGAAGTAAGTATAAAGAAATTTCTCTCTCGGTCGTGCTTTAATGAAATGGTTTTATGAACTTTTTTTGAATCACATGGTACCTACTTTTTAAGCATGTTTTTGAGTATGTTGTATATTGATTTTGATCATGAAATGATGATGGATGCACGTGGTAAGTGATCCATGTAAGTATGGGTTATACTTGTTTAAAAGCATGGTTTGTTGCTTTGGAAATGGTTTTGAATTGATGTATATATAAACATTGAGGTGCATGGTTAATAATGAATTATATTGGCAAGTGATGTGGTTTAAAATGTTATCGGATATAGTTGGTCGGCCATAGGATTGATAGTGCACTATAAAAAGTCGCCTTGGATGCCAAAGGGTTTATACGGTGTACCAAATTCTCCATCCAAATACCCTAACGGTTGAGGGGTTATGTGGTACCGAAAACTCTCGTTAGTGGATTATGCATTTAACCGATGATTGGGGTTGGTGTCCTCGAGTTGTGAATGTACCCTTGTATTCCGGTTGAGATGGCATGAAGTATTTTGAGAAAACTTGTTGAATCCGTGTATCCGATGTAATATTTTGGAAAGGGAAACTTGGTTTATAATCACTTGAAAGCCAATATAATTGTTGATGTATCATGTGATGGATGTTAATGTATAATGTTGGGTTTTCCATGTTTTACTCTTTAAGCTTTGCATATGGTTGTTATGCATAGGAATGCTTAAATTGAGGGTAAGCATTGGGACATGCTGTTGATCCATGATACATGTTGCATATGGTTTAATAAGTTGGATTTTTAAAGTGATTAAGTGCATGGCTTTCAAAGCATGGTGTTTAATAAATTGAATGAAATGGTGATTTCAATGTGGTTTTGGGAAAACTATTTTAAAACGCATTGATGGTGTGTTGTTTGAGCACTCCTCACTAAGCCTTGTGTGCTTACACTCTTCTTGTCCATCAATGTAGAGAATTAAAGATCATGAGGCAGCGTGAGGACAAGGGATTACCAAGGACTTCGGGATTTGAAAGTATAATTTTGAATTAGACTTGTAGTAATAAAGGCAATGGGGTTTCATGGTTGGTTTGAGAGGGTTTTTCCTGACTCTTTGTTTAAGCATGTTTGTAATGTTGCTTTGGTTTGTAATTGACCTCTTACGTTGGTTGTGGCTTTGGTTTTATACTTGGGAGGTTGAATGGTTTGGTTTCTAGGAAGCATGCCTCTAGGTTCCCCTTTGAATCTTAATGCCATTATTTGATGATGTTGATGTGATTATTTGTTGAGGATTGATCCTTAATAATGTTGTATATATGTTTGAAGCATGTTAGAATGTTTTGGTGTCCTTGAAAGCTTGTAAAATCAACAATTTGGGACATTTCAGGTCTAGGTGTATCGGTACGCGTGTACCTATACCAAAACACGTAGGCATAATCTGGGATGGTGTTTCGATACAAGTGTACCCGTATTGGTACGGGCTAGTGCAATTGGACTGAGCATATCAAAACGTGAAGAATCATATCGGTATGGTTTTGGGCTACTGGAATTTGATTTTGGTTATCAAAGCCTGCGTACCTGTCGCGACCATTTTTAAAACTGAGTGTGGAAAATAGCCCGACGATTGATTCTTTTGGAAAATAGGGGCTTTGTTCATTTGAATTCATTTAATCTTGAAATTAGATTTTTTCGTATTGGATTTCCCTTTTATCACTGAAAATCAATTTGGAGTTGCCACCGGTCACTTTGGTATACCGGAAGCTATAAAAACAACCAGAGATTCTTGTCTTCAAAATTAGGGTTTAGGAGTCAATTACGTGTGGGGAAGGATCAACACCCCCACAAACGCCCGTTATCGGTACCTTATTAATTTCACGTGGCATTTTGGCATTTCGAATAGTAATTTGAATTTAATTAAATCCTTAATAGTTAAATGAATATTCATTCCGAATGGAAGTATCCTTTTGTAAGAAAATACATTTTAAACGAATATGAATTTTGAAATATCTAGTTACTTTAGGATACTTCAATTCATTTTCAAAAGTGTATCTCAACAAAAAAGGTTTTTAATGTATGTCCGATTATTTTCTGGTCATTTTTAAGTTCTAACCTAATTAGGGTTCCAATTAATTAAATTAATTAAGAAACTATGAATATTATCATATTTAAGGGTTTATGTGATAACACCCAAACAATTGGGCACTATCCATATTAGGCCCTAAATCAACAACATTCCTAATTATTCTATGATTCTATCTAATTGAACCTAAACCTGATTTAATTTTAATTAAATTAACTATGCTGTTACATGTTCTAAGTTCAAATGAAATATTAAATGTTCTACTAAAATGCCCCCTTTGATTAGCATCTCATTACAATGAGACACTAATCAACTTAGGACATTGAAGTTTCCATTTAATAATCATTTATTTTCTACAATTATCTCCCTATTTTAAATTAAATAAAGATCCTAAGTTTAAAGCTCTCATTACCTTAATTTAGTGATTTAATTCACCTAGCAAATATACTACATGCTCTTTAAAATATATGACAACCAAGTAATTTAAACAAATAAATTAATCAAACAAATAACAAATTGGGGACCAAACTGAACTACTATTGAAATATAGGTGCCAATTTACAAGCCATTAGGACCTAATTGAGAAAATTTTAAACAAGAGGGTTGCGGTACAAAGCCCACAGAAGCTAGGCGCGGGCTATCACAGGGATTCACGGGCCTTGAGGCCCGACCTTTCGGTCTATAAGAAGACCATCTCAGACCCTCGTTTTTTCTTTTTTCATTTTTTTAGATTTTGCTCTCTCTACCATCTCTCTTCTCTCAAAATCCTCTCGACTTAAACACTCTAATCCTAGACTTCAACACCCAAAACCGATTAAAACACCCTGTTCATCCAAAGTTTATCCCTGTTCTTCACATTTCTACCTGTTTGATCCAAACAAACACAAACTCACCCTCAAAAACCCTTTTGTGTTCATCTTCAGTTCTTCATCACCACCACCTTTAATCCATCACCGCCACTCGCCAAATGCCTCAGCCTGTTTGTCGGCCGTTAAAGACGACATCGGCCACCAGCCATCGTCTCTAGTTATCTTCTCCGACCGAACCCCAGCCTTCACCACCACCTGGTTTTGACCGGCCACTGTGAGGCGATTTCTAGCCTTCGTGCCAGAACCCTAAAATGCTAAAAAACCTCCAAGTAACCTAGTTTTCACCCTAAATCCTATAAATCTAATCCCGGCTCAATAGAGCCACCCTTCTCCTCCCTTCCTAAGCCTAAAATACCCATAACCAAACCCTAGCCTATCATTTTCAACTCCGTCTTGAAGACCTAATCCTTCCAATTCCCAAATACTTCAGCCGCAATAAGATAAGTCTAAAATCTTCTTTATATTCATTTTTATTTAGATCTAGGGTTTGTAGTTTTTAAATCCTGTTTTGTTTACTATTTTTTATATTTATGGACTAGATCTAATTGCTTTTAGTGTTCTAATGCAGGGAATGAAAAGAAAAGGATGAGAACTACCTTATGGTGGTTATGGTCTGTTTATGTTTTGCGATTCTTTTGTTTCGGTCTCTGGTTTATATGTTTGCAATTACATGAGTTTGTATGGTTGATTTGAGGTGATTTCTGACGTGTGAGTATGAAACCTGATTTATTAAAGATTGGTAACTTTAAAATGATTTAAGTCCATGTAGTTTTCTAGAATTTTAATTTGGTCCCTAAATTGCATTTACGAGCAATTGGAATGTCAATTCGATGCCTGATTGAGTTAATTTTCACTCGCTGTCGGAATGCACATCATAGGTTAATATGTTGCATCTAGATAAGATAAAACGTAACTCGCTCGGTTTGGTCTTGCGACTAGGTCGGGTTAAGGGGGTTACATGTGGTGGTATCAGAGTCAGGTTTGCGATAAGTGGGATGATGTTATAATTATTGAAATGCTATAATTGGTTCATCCATGTTGTATGCTATGCACGATGATTGTTATATACACGTTGGTTGCTATCTGCCATGTTGGGGTATGTTTTGAGGACACATTGCCTTATTACTACAGTCTGTAATGTTTTAATTTGAAATGGAAGTCTTGGATCCTTGCTTAAAGCTAGCCTGATTGGTTTGTTTTGGTGTATTATCATGGCTTAGATATTTTAGCACGATGCGACCGACGAGAGAGTTGCGATATGGTACGATTGCTGCTACCGTTGGGCAGGGAAATCAGGAGGATATTGTACCTTCTTATTAATACAGTCTGTAATGTTTTGATTTGTAATAGAAGTCTTGGATCCTTGCTTAAAGCTGGCCTGATTGGTTTGTTTTGGTGTATTATCATGGCTTAGATATTTTAGCACGATGTGATTGAGGAGAGAGTTACGATCTGGTATGATTGTTGCTGCCGTTGGGCAGGGAAATCAGGAGGATATTGTACCTCCTAGAGGGTTTCCACCCCCTTCGCCTAATCCACATGAGAATGTGGAGCAAGTCCCACATGCACCAGTTGGGCCAGTGTTGGGTGATATGACACCTTTGATACATGCGATGACTGGAGCTTTTTAGGCTGTTGTCCCTAGAGTGCATGTGCCTGCACCAGTTGTTGGGCAAACAAGGTTTTTGTTGGAACGTGTTTGTAGTTTGGGAGGAGTTAAGTACTGAGGGTTGGAACCCGAGGCATTTAAAGCGTGAATGGCCAGTATTGTTCAGATTTTGGACTAAATGGGGTATAATGACGCCATTAAGTTGGGATGTGTTGTATCCTAGTTGCAAGGTGATGCTTATAGTTGGTGGACAACTATAACTACGGGCATAAAACCTAATGATGTGGATTGAGAGTTTTTCCAAGCTATATTTAAGATGAAGTATCTGGGAGTTAGATACGTTGATGAAAAGAAATGTTAGTTCATGGCTTTGGTTTAGGGCAATATGTCTATGGTTGAGTATGAGGTTCAGTTCGTTCGGTTGAGCCAGTATGCTCTTTAGCTGGTACCTTATGAGATATATCGTTATGAACGATTCCGTTACAGATTGGTACAAGATGTAAATACATAAATGTTGGCTTCTGACTACACCAATTTTGATGTGTTGGTTATACGGGTGAAGGATATTGAGTAGAACTTGGGTTTATCATCTCGTGTGAGTGGTTCTGGCTCAGGAAAAAGAGTTACAAACTCTAGTTTTGGTGGTGGTCAGTATAAGAAGCATCGTGATAAGAGGTATCGCTCTGATTCAAGACGAGGTGGACGTAGTGTTGGGCGTGAACCGTGTGGTCAAGATGCCCAGACTAGATTGGGTTTTAATATATGTTGGGTATGTGAACCACGTGAGAACATGAGGTGGGACTGTCCACGTTTGGCTCATGAAAGATATGCTCCTAATGTTGTTGTTGCTAAATCTTATTGGAGTTGTGGATCGAGCGATCATCTGAGGCGCGATTTCCCGTTGTTGGTTGGTGGTGGACAGGCTAGGGCACTTGTTGTTGCACCACAACGTTGCCGTGGTTGTGGCTAAGGGTAGTTTTAGCGTAGGGACGAGGGTCCAAGGATGGTGGCTCATACTGTTGCTATTCAACCAGAGGGTGGTGGTCCTGCGAGGGTGTATGAACATCGCGAGGGACGCAACGACACCAATGTGATTGTAGGTACATTTACTTTGCAATCTTTATCGTTTTTTCTTTGGTTCATTCTAGTTCTACGCATTCATATATCTTGCGTGAGCATAAGCATTTGCTTAATATACTTGTTGAGGTGTTAAATGTGGGAATGCAAGTAACTAGTTCTTTCAGTGAAACGATTGTTACAAGAAGGTTGTTTAGAAAATGTCCTTTGACTGTTCAAGGTCATGTGTTTGCGGTTGATTTGATGGAGTTGTTGTTTCACAATTTTGATAAAATCCTAGGCATGTATTGGTTAACCGAGCATAGAGCTGTGGTTGATTTTGAAACTAAGTGAGTTACCTTGAAACTTGCTAATGATTACGAGGTAGTAATTGTGGGTGAGAATGCTAAGTTCTTGTCCAGTTTTGTTTCGGCTCTGGAAGCGAGTTGTTTGATGGATTCTAGTTGTGAGGTATTCTTGGCCTATGTTATGAATCTAGGATCAAAGGAGGTGCGTATTCAGGATATTCACATAGTGTCTGAGTTTTTGGGTGTTTTTTCAGAGGAGTTGCCTGGTTTGCCGCCAAATAGAGACGTTGATTTTGGCATTGTGTTGTATGCAAATACAGCTCTAGTGTCTATTGCTCACTGTTGCGACCATTTTTGAAACTGAATGTGTGGAAAAATAGCATGACGATAGATTCTTTTGAAAATTAGGGTTTTTGTTCATTTTATTCCATTTAATCTTGAAATTAGAGGTTTTCGTATTAAATCAGATTTTCCCTTTATTTATTTTAAAAATCAATTTGGAGTCGCCACCGGTCACTTTGGTAGACCGGACACCATAAAAACAACCAGAGATTTGATTCTTTAAAATTAGGGTTCGGGAGTCGGTTACGTGTGGGGAAGGATTAGCACCCCCACAAACGCCCATTACCGATACCTTATTAATTCCACATGGCATTTTGACAATAATCTAAATTTAATTAAATCTTTAATTGTTAAACAAATTCCATTTTGAATGGAGATATCCTTTTGTAAGAAAATACATTTTTAGCGAATATAAGTTTTGAAACATCCAATTACTTTAGGATACTTCAATTTATATTCAAAATTGTATCTCAAAACAAAAGGTTTTTAATGCATGCCCATTTATTTTCTTGTCAATTTTAAGTTCTAACCTAACTAAGGCTCCAATTAATTAATTAATTAAAACTATGAATACTATCAAATTTAGGGTTTATGTGATAACACCCAAATGATTGGGCACTACCCATATTAAGCCCTAAATCAATATTATTCCTAATTATTAATGAATCTAATTATTTATACCTAATTCCAATTTAATCAAATTAAACTTGCTATGTGTGGTTACCATTTTCTATGTTAAAATGGAATATTAAATATTAAACTAAAATACTCCCTTGACTAACATCTCGTTACATTGGGATACTAATCAACTTAGAGCATTCTAGTTTCCATCCAATATCCATTTACTTTCTATAATGATCTTACCTATTAAATTAATTTAATTAAAACACCTATTCTTAAAAGGCTCTAATTAATTATACTAAGTAATTAAATCCCTATACAAATATACTACATACTTGAAATTAAAATCATGCAACATACAACAATTAACTAAAACTGCAAAAAAAGACCAAATTGCATTAATATTGAAATTCAAGTGTCAAATTACAAATATAGGTGGCCGAATTGCAAAGAGGTAAAACTTGGGGCTGGATCCCTAAGAATCCGAAAAGAAGGGCGCAGATCTTAGGATCTGACCCAACACACAAAACGGTGCATTTAAGCACCACTATAAAGGCCTCTTTTAGCCCCTTTCATTTCATTTTTTCATTTTTTTGGATTTTCTCTCTCTCACTAACTCTCCCCTCTCTCTAAACTCTCTGCTACAAACACCTTATTCCCAGAAAAATGATCCAAAATGGATCAAAAATGCACCAAAATGTTTGGTGCTCATCGATGTTCGTCAAGAACACGATAGACACCACAAACTTCGGTCACACTCCGCCTCCTGCTCCGCTGCTGGATCCTCAACCACCACCACCTATCATCCTTCAGCCGTTCGCCGGCCACTGGACCTTCACACCTGCCACCACTCCCCTCTGGATGGAACCCTAGAATTCCTAATTTTTAACTCTGATTTCTCTAAACCTATCCCCGGTTCATCTGATCCAACCATCTCCGACCACTCCTAAGCCTAAGCTACCCGTTCTCAGCCCTCTTCAACTCCAACCACACCTCAAATCATTCCGACAACCATCGACACGAGCCCTGACTTTCCGATCTCTCTTTTTATTTCATTTCATTTTATATGTATACGTGAACTGATTTTGGTTTATGTTTTTGCAGGAAATCGAAAGGGAGATTGAGGATCTACCTTCAATGTTGTCCAACGAGATTTCGACGATTTCACTCCAACCACAAACAGGCTTTCGGTGACCTCTTAACTTCCCGGCGACGCTTGGTGGTTTAGATCCTCCACAACCCCTCGTATTTCGGTGATCCAACTCTCAATGGCAGGTAATTCTCAAAATACCCTTTTTTCTCTCTATTTTATTATATTTTAATTATAGTAGTTATTAGTGGTCATTAATGATCCGACACACTCTATCTCATCAGATATTTACTAAGTGTGAATTGATGTCATGGGGCTGATGTTAGCTGAGGAAGAAAATCAGTATCCAAGTGAAACCATTGGGACTAATAGGAAGCTGCCACGTGTCCATTTGGACATAAGTTTGGGCGGAAAAAGGAGCTATCCAAATTTTTGTGTTTGTTTGGTGTTTTGGATTGATATATGAGCTGTATTAAATTGAGAATTGGGCTTTGTAATGGGCCTTTGGTATTGTAAAAGGGATTTATATATGTAAATGGACATTGGATTATTTTTTGGACATTTTGGACCCTTTTTTTTATTTGGGAATTATTTATAGAAATATAGTATATATACGCATACCTGAACAAAATTAGGGTATTACAGTTGCCCCTTTTTGCTCATTGCTGTGGAATAGGAATATAGCAAAGACTGAAAATACACGAATTTTGTCTAAACTTGTTACTTATTGCTCTGAGCTGCAAGGTCTTATTCATACGAACTTTTTTTCCATTATCCCTTCTAGAAGCTTGAACAACTTCTTCTCATTTGGAACCTCCCAATCCTTCTGCAAGGGTAACCGTAGGGTCTGGACTAGCCCTTCTCATTAAAGAACTCTATCTTCGCTGGGCGAACTCTTCTTATCAAGAATTCTATCTTCGCTGGGCGAACTCTTCTCATTAGGAATTCTATCTTCGCTGGGCAAACTCTTCTCATTAGGAATTCCATCTTCGCTAGTCGAACACTTCACATTAGGAGTTCTTTCTTCGCTGGGGATGAACTCTTCACATTAGGAGCTCCTTCTTCGCTGGGCAAACTCTTTACATTAGGAGCTCTTTCTTCGCTGGGCAAACTCTTCACATTAGGAGCTCTGTCTTTGCTGAGTGATCTCTTCACATGAAGAGCTCTAAGGTGAACTCTTCTCATTGAGAATTCTTCAGTCTTCTTGAAATATTGATTCTCCTTTTTGCAAAAGTGTTGAACAAACGAACTCTTCTCATTTGGAACCTTGCATTCTTCTTGACAATGTTAATATGACCTGCAAAAGTTGAAACTATCATTAATCTTTTAGTATTAACCATAAGGAAAATTTGAATAAATCCTTGAATGATCCTACGACAAACGATGTTGACACTTTTTGCCTCCTTTGATTCTTGAACAAGATCTTCTTATTATGAACTTGACAACCTTTCTGCATAAGCTAACTATCAAGTTTGAACCAGTTCTTCTTATTATGAACATCATTCATTCTTCTTAGAAGTGTTGGTCAATCTCTAAACAACCACAGCTTAAAGTTGTTCTTCTGATTACAAAATTCTCCAATCTTCTACTAAACCATAAAGTTTGAATCTGTTCTTCTCTTTATGAAATTTTTCATCTTCTGAAGTGTAACACCCCCTCACGGTATGGTAGAGAGCTGGGTCAGAAAGTGTTATCAGGAACAAAATCGGAGATCGGATTCGGATTTGGGGTTAAATTTAAAACTTTTCAAACTAAAAGGGCTAAATGATAAACATTACAAATTAGTGATCCTAATCCAAATTCTTCCTTACCGACTTGTAATTAGACTCTCCAATTATTAACGTATGAGGTTTTGTTATTATCGGATATCTCTTACCTATTCATTTAAGCCATGTAGTTATTAGTGGCCAATTTATAAATCTTTTTGAACTGTTTCTTAAGCTTTTTAACAGAATTAACTGACACCGTGTTGATACACTATAGCCTGTATCGATACGCTATGTTGAATTTCAAACTTCCCAGGTTTGAGGTCAACAACCCCGTACCGATACGTCTATGCCCGTATCGATACACGTTGACTCGTTTTGGTACACCTGAGACCGTATCGATGCAATTAAATTTTTAGGCTTTACTATCCAAGTTCGCATCGGTATGCTTCCTAGTGTATCGATACTCCTTGCTTCACCAAAGACCAAATATGCAAGGCCGTATCGGTATAGGTTTCCCTGTATCGATACGCCTAGCCTGTAATGATAGATTTTATCTGGTTTTTATCTGATTTGACTCCCCAAATGTTGTCCAATTAACACCAAATTTTACCAACATGCTTAAAATCCATTAATCTACTCTCATACCAAATTTTATAGCATTTCAAATTCATTTACCTAGTTTTCACTTTAAACTCGTTTTAGGCTCTTTTTAGCAAACTTGACATTCTCAAAACACCTCATTTCATGCATACATCACTAGGTCATTAGAGGGCTATTTCCCAGTCATCCAAATACTCATACAAAACATGCTTGGACCATATGCCAATTGTACTAGGAGTTTATAGCAGAGGATAACATACATATGTGATGAAGATGTGACTTGCAACTGCGGCAACACGATCATAACTCGGAATCATTTAAGGTCATGAAAAATGCATGGGACAACATGTTAGGCTTACATAGCCTAGTGAGGTAGTTATAACGAATACAATGGTCAATTCATATTATGCATTACATGATGATCAAGTAATTTACATAGGTATAGTTTCATGTACACAATTTCATGCTCATTTCACATACTCACATACTTTCATAATTTCATATCAAAGTTCATAAACACATAGAATTTCCATTAGGTACCATTGGATACACGGATTCCCCTTTACACCATATATCAGAAATAGGTCGTAGCCTTGAGCCATAGCTCCGAAAAATATCCCTTACACAATCCATCCTTATCTCCCCCACATATAGGCCGTAGCCCCAGACCGTAGTCCAATTCCCTTACTTAGTGAGCTCGAATAATCCTATGGCATGCCAATTGTATCCAATGTCCTTGATTTCTCAAAAATTACATATTTCATATTTTCTTTCAATTCATATCATATCAAACATCAAAACGAGCCTTAACTCCATATCACGTATCATGTTCACATCAAATCCATGAATCACATATTTAGCATATCATAACCATATTCTTACTTATCAAAATAGTATAAGGTACTTACTGGATTTACCATTCAAATCCAACATAGTAGCTCTACGTGAGCCTTTGATCAAATGCAACATAATCACAAATTATGCAAAGGGGATGGCACCACGCCTATCCCTTGACACAACTACACTCACCTTAAGATTCGAAGTCTCTAGGATTCCCGAATGTTGATTCCTTTGTTCCTAGCTTCGATTGGGGTTGGCATATCATTTTCCTCCTTGTTTTGAGCTAGGAAAAATAATAGGAATCATATAAACAAATTGACAATATGACTTAGGCCTAGCTTAAGATTTCGAATCGAAATTAAACTCCCATCTTACATAGGATTCAATAATCGAAAGAGGGCTTTACCTTACCCGATGGATAGCTTCACAACTGTACCTTCAATTTGAAGAGAAGCTGAGCTTAGGGTGGCTAAAGAGAGAGGTGTGAGCTTAGCTCAAGGTGGAGCAACAATGGAGGTGTTAGCTTGTTGGAAGACAAGGCTTAAGTTTAGCTTTCGGGAGATTAAAACAATCAAAGGGAATTATTTTCTTCACTTATTAAAAAGGGATTTATTAACTTAATGGTAGCCCACCTCCCTTGTGACCAATAAGGAGGTTTCCTCCTATTGGGGGTTTGCTTAAACCTAAGCCCACTTGCCCCACAAATAGGCTAATGCCTTAATTGCTTGTGAATTCTAATGAATTACGTGGGTTTAGGAAAGTATAGGGGTGATTCACCACCTTACAACATCTCCTTATCAAAACGACATCAGATTTGCCCTAAATAGGGGACCCGTATCGATACACTTATTCCCGTATCGGTACGCTCCCGCTAAAATCAGAAAGTTAGTTATTGACAGTTAGGCCATATCGATACTCATATGGGCGTATCGATACGACTAGCCCAGATCTACATATTGGGCTCTAAATTTCACACAAGGGATCCATTTACTCACATAGGGCTAACATTGCAATTCTATTACAGCAAGAAGGGTACAATGGTCATTTATTACAACATTTTACACATCTGATTCAAAATTCTCCGATCACCGGGGACCTATTTTTGACTAGGCTAGTTTTTGGGATGTGATATGAAGTCTGGTATTGCTCCTTGAAATTCTTCATTTTCTAAGGTTTGAAGTTCTTCTTCTTTATTCCTCAGTCTTTTGCCGGTCCATCTCTTAGCGAGTTCTTCTTATTAGGAACCCTAAATCCTTTATTGTAAACACAAATTCACCATTTTTATAGGGAACATCTCATCTCTTTTATTTCTCCATTGATCGATTTTACACTTAGAATGTATGTGACTGATGCAATTTATTTTTATGGTCCATCTCTATGAAAGAAAGATTTACTGAAATCCACCTCTGTAAATAGAATGTCTTGAGATCTGCGTCTGTAAATAGAATGTCTTGAAATCTGCCTCTACAAACATAATGTCTTGAGATCCGCCTCTGGGAAAAAGAACCGAACCTGAAAAAAGAAATATCATCAATTAATAAGAAATCAAATTGGATTAGTATGAAACATCTTCAATTACCATCTTGAAGCACTGAAATCTTTAGAGTCACTGGTTTTCTATCAAAGGTATCTCCATCTTTCAATCTGGAAGTCGCATAAGGTCTCTTGTATTCTCTTCCTCTATTGGTCAATCTTTATGTTTGGAACTTAAATGTGACATGTGAAAGTCAAGAAAAACTAAAACTTTTGATCAATTAAACCATGAATCTTCCTTATTTATGCTCGAAGTTGATCCTTTTCATGCTTCCATCCATGAACCATTTTGTTTTTCTTTCTCTTCTTTTTCTTTTTTCTTTTCTCTTTTTTTTCTTTTCTTTTTTTTGAAACTGAGGTCCCCAAAGATTAACATCTTTGTCAATGTCATGCTCCAACTACCTTATTGTGACACCATCCAAGAAGTTTTCATCATTTTTGAAGGTATCAGCTCGAAAGATTTTAACATCATGCCCGAAGGACTACTGATAACCCAAAGGCTTTAGAATTGCGATGCACTTCCTTTCCTGTGCAAACAATCAAATTTTTACATCACTCCCGAAGGTGATGGCTTAAAGGACTTAACATCATACCCGAAGGACTTACTGATGAACCGAAGGATTTAGAATTGTAATGCAATTCCTTTCCTATGCAAACATCCACATCACTCCTGAAGACGATTGTGTGAAGGACTTAACATCATGCCTGAAGGACTTACTGATGACCGGAAGGATTTAGGATTGCAATGCACTATTTTTCTTGTACATCCACATCATTCCCGAAGGCAATGGCACAAAGGACTTAACATCATGCCTGAAGGACTTACTGATGACCCAAAGGATTTAGGATTGCAATGCACTATTTGTCTTGTATATGCAATCAGAAAGTCTTACTGAAATCCGCCTCTACAAACGAACTGGTAAACTTTGTTGAAATCCACTTCTTCAAACAAGTTAAAAACTTTGTTGAATTCTGCCTCTTCAAACGGGTTGATGTCTTTGCAATTCTTTGTCGAATCTTTTTCCTAAATCTTAAAGTTGTAGATTGAAATCTAGCTCGTTCCTTGTTGATTTCTATAAATTCCTGCAAAAATGCTTTGAATGCATGAGTTAGTATGCTCCTATCTTACGGATGCCTTACTAGATGATGTATGAATTGTGATGACTGGGACTACTCGGATGCGTTCTGATATTCTTTGTTTCTCCACTGAACTTTCTACTTCTGTTGCAATGGTACCTCATCTCTTGAGATTGTTCTTATCGGATCTTTCTTAGCCCGGTCTTCTTAAGATTTGCCTTTTCACCTCATTTCTTGATATCCTTCTTATCAAACCTTCCTTAACTTGATCTTCTTATATTTTTCCTTAAACTTTTACTGTCTTCATGCTGCAACAAATTTTGCCCCAGAATTTGTTGTTGAACTATTTTCCTTCTTCTTATCTCTTTAGATTGTTCTTGTCAAATCTTGTTCAACTTGATCTTCTTAATATATGACTTAAGATCTTATTGTTTTCATACTCCGACAAGCTTGCCCTAGGATTTTGTTCTTGACCTCATTTTCTTCTTGAGCAAATAAATTCTTTTTGAGCCCTGCATTCTTTCTTTTCTATTTTGATCGGCACTCTTATGCACAATAATGCCCCACTAATCTCCTTTTTCTGGCCTCGACACATAGAATTTGCCTTTCTTTCATTAATTGACTCTCCATGTGTCTGGTCTATCCCTCAAATTCTGAAGTTGTAAGTTGAGATCTCTTCTCATTTCTTGTTGATTCTGCTAATTCTTGCTAAAAATACAAAAACTTTGAATGTATGAGTTATCATGCTCCTATCCTATAGGTGCATGAATGATGCCAATTGAGGACCACTTGGGTAAGCTTTCATCTTCAGGGAAGCTCAAATTTTCTTGCTTCTTTCTCAAAAACCCCTTTCGCTAGAAAGGTAGCCCATCATTTTCAAGTTTTCATTATGAATTGTTTTTCTCAAAGCACCCTCTCGATTTTTCACTTTGTTTTTCTCTTTCTTCATTTTCTTCTTTTTCCTTTCCTTTTTCTTTTTAACCAAGCCGATCACTTCAACAATGATTCAAATTTCCTTTCTTAACAGAAGAACATGGGGTTGTGGATATTCTCACTCATTTTGGGAGATTGAGGGGCAGAAATGACTCCAGGTGATGTAACACCACTATTGCTTGCCGATGACTCGGAAGCATTTTCAAACTTTACAAGCTGTCCCAACTGAGATATTGCCAAGTAGACGTAGCAAATAGAAGCAACGACGGAGACAATAATGGTACTCCTTTGATACACATAAGACAGAGAATGGACTAGTTCCTGCAAGACATCTACCGAAAAGCCAACCTAATCCAAGAATGCAGATAATATGTTGCCCCTGTGGTTCCAATTATATCAGCATGAGCCCAGAGATAAAAATCATTATTCTTTGGGTTACAAACTTTTGTTGTCAATAATAGTCCCAGGTTGCACCTTGTTTTGGGTTTCACCGATCTAATTACAACTTCATCCCAAAAAATGGTCCATGTTCTTTCTTTGCCCTGAGATTTTTCTGTTGAGCTTATATTCCCCTTAAGTCAATCTTGACTTCTTGTCTATTCTGATTTGAACTCCTATGTACCATGATACCTTATTAATCTCTTTGTTTCTTGCCCCATTGGTAGGATTTGCCCCCTTTCATCATTTAGGGCAAACAAATACAACAAGTCCTTGAACATTTTCGCTTATGAACTTTTATCAAGTTCATAATTTGTGGTAAAAACTCCCTTTAGGTATTTGAACTTTCTTCAGGACCCTAAACTTTCTTCGAGTTCCTTTATTAACTTCATCACCAAACAAAACTTCATGGTAGAAATTTGCTTTAGGTCCCTGGATTATTTGCATTCTTGTCATTTGTCTTCACCATGACCCTTGATAAGTACTTCCTCTCTCTGACCAGGAGACTGTCGAACGGATGATCGTCTAATACTTGTCCATATCTTTACCATGTCGGATTGATCATTTGCATTCTGGATCCTGTATTTTGAAGTTTATCCCTGAAGTAATACAAGGAAATCTTTTTTGTTTAGAAAAATATTAGTTTGTTGATTAATATTTCAATGAAGGATACCTTACATGACCCAGAAAATCAAGGTCTTAATATAAAGCGAAAAAAACAAATTAGGATGCACTAGATATCAAGTGCAAGAGCGTTTTAGATTCAACCCTCCCATGGGTAACATAACTCATGAATGTTGTGTCAATGTCTGAAGTTATGAAATTTCTTCCAAATCACTCGGTTCACACCCAATGATTATCACGTTGCTCGATCCAATCAAAAAACAACTCATTTTCTATTCTCTTCATTCTTTTTCTCTTCATAAATATGTTCAAGCTTTTCGGACTCGTTTAACCAGTAGAGTGCAAAAATATCATTCTAAGAATAGAATTCTATAAGTGCATGTGTGTGCTTTTTACTGTTACTAGTACTTATTATTATATATTATTAGACACATGTCTTCAAAGATACATCTCTGACGCTTGGGTATTGGACAGGTAGAGCATAGCTCCTTATTAGATTTGTCGACATCCCCCACAGCTCTATTAGGATGCTCCGAGACTTATTTATTCAACAGTTCATTGCCTCACTCCTTCCTTTTTTCTCATTTCATTTTCTCTCTTTCTCTTCTCTTTTTCTTTCTCACTCTTTTTCTTTTTCTTTTTCTTCTTTTTTTTTTCTTTTTTTTCTTTTTTCTTTTTTTTCTTTTTCTCACTTTTTTCACTTTTATATCATTTTCTTCTCCTTTTCTTTTTTACTCTTATTGTGTCTTTTAGGGTATAGAAGACTACGCTTAGAACTTCAATTTCAAGCAACTCTACTTTGTTAAAATTGCCTAGTCCGCTTCACTATTTATGAATTTCAAAGGTTTATCATTGAACGTCATCAAAGGTGTTGTAATCTGACCCTTTTTCTTACTTTGCTGACCAGGGTAGACCAAAATAAGTTGCACTTCATTGTCTTCATAACATCCAATCGTTCTTCTTACCAGAATCAGTATTGCATCTTGCAATTGGCATCCAAGGGCCTACAAGGGTAATAAGAGATATACATATATTTATATATTTCAAAAATATCCTTCCATTGAAATAAAAACCAGCAAACATGACATATGCCCTTAAAAAATGAATTCTACTACTTTCGAACCAGGAGTAGCATAATTATTTCCATGTATTTTTTCATAAATGTTCTTGTAGATTGTAACCACATGATACAGAGACATGATGAAGACAAACTTCTCAAAATTCCAAATAATCTCAGAAACATTCATTCTGGCCTTCTGATTCTTCAATTGGTATAACAGCTTGCCTCACTCCTTGCCATTGTTGAACTAGTTCTCGTGTCAAGATTCTATTACTGACTAGCTTCTTAATTTCTCCCATTAAAGGCCTACACTTCTTGGTAGCATGTCCTGGTGCCCCATGTGAAAGTCACAAACACTGTCTGGGTCATAGCTATGCGTAGATGGCTTTGGCACTATCTTCATTGGCCTTAGAGTGATATGTTGTCCTTCAACAATATGAGGAAATAAGTCTGAAATGGATACTCCAAAGATCTCCAGATTTGCACTTGCTCGAGGAACTTTTCGTGGTCGTCCTGATAAATTAGCTGGCCTTTTTCTTTACGATTCTGGGAACTTTGAACATTACATTCAATCACCTCTTTCTCTTGCTTCGTTTCCTAGTCAGCATGATCTTCAAATCTTGATTCAATTTTCCCTTGTCGGATCCTCATATCTATTATCTCTCCCATCACCATGAGGTCACTGAAACCGTTCCTTGAATTAACAAGCATTCTCTCGAAAAAAAAAGAGATGGAAATGTTTGATGAAACATGAGAGGTATTTGTTCCTCTGTCATAGGAGGTTGTACTTGGGCTGCTATTCCTCGCCACCTCAATGCATAGTCTTTAAAGCTTTCACTGACCTTCATACTCATGTTCTGCAGAAGCTGACGATCTGGAACCAGGTCTATAACATACTTGTATTGTCCCAGAAATACTCTGATCGAATCTGCTCTTGACTTAATATGTTGTACCACACTATAGCAGGTCCAATCAGGCTATCATAAAAATAGTGGATCAATAATTTATCAACGTCTAAATTTCCTTCCATTTTTCTACAAAACATTGTCAAGTGAATTTTAGGATAGCTTGAACCGTCATATTTCTCAAAATTGGGGACCTTGAATTTAGGTAGAATAACCAATTCCGGGACTAAGCAGAATTCTTTCGCATTAAATTTGGGCTCACCAACACCTTTTCCTGCCTTGTTCTCTTCCTCAAGTCTTGCATATTTATCTTTCAACTGCTCAAGTCTTGGTCTTGGGATGATTGGATTCACAAAACCTCTCTCAACATTCGGGTTAGATGCCTCGGAATAAATTGTCAAACATGATGTAGCAGCGTGGTTCTTCACATTTGCTGATGCTTGGTCATCCATTCCTGCAATACTTTATGAGCTTGTTTAGTTCATTCCATGTCTTCATCCATGATAATAGATTTCCAAACTTCCATTGATCCCTAGATTACTTCTATCGAAACCCTGATCACTTCAGATTATGAATGTTGATGCAATGATATGTTATGTTAATAAATGTGCAATGCATGAATGCAGAAGGTATTGATTCTAAAAGTGATCATTGTAGAACAATTTTCATTGAGATAAAAGGATTCAATACATCTAATATTAGATTCTACAAATATTGGTAAGCCCTAACTCCCAACTTCCTAACTTCCTCTAAGAGCCAAGTCAGCTTCCCTCCATGATCTAATGCTAGTTCAATGTTCTGACTCAATGCAATTACTACATCAACTAGGTCTGCCACTTGTTGAGCCATTTCTCGTGCTTGAGTAACAGCATCTTTCATGTCATTTTCCCTTTCTCGTATCTTTATTCTCAATCTCTGAGATTGGGCATATCGCTTCTCCTTACTTTTTTTACAGTCTTTTTTGACATCATCAGCAAGGTCTTTGTACATCATCATAAGGTTGTGATATTCAGCTACCTTCTTCTTTAGTGCTTCATTTTCAGGTTGATTGTCATTCAGCTTGATAACGACATCCTCATACATCTGCATGTACATTTTTACCATATCACGTTTAGCTTCGCAAACTCTTAGATCACTAATGATAGTGCTGCGTTGAATTTCCATTGACTGTAGATCACACAAGAGTACATTAGCTCGATCTTCATTTTCCTTACAACTCTTTTTCCAGTATTCGGCTTCACACTTTAGTTCCTTGATTATTTTCTTCGACCGTTCAAGAGTCATACCCAAACCAGCATTCTTGAGCATCGAATGAAGTTTTTGACGATCGTTTTGCAAACTTTTCAACTCCTCATTCAAACCATATCTCTCTTGCCTTAACTTGCTCATTTGAACCTCATATCGAAACTGACTCCCCTCTCCTTGGGTATTTTCATCTTGAGTCTCCTATTCAACCGTTGAATCAAACTGGCTTTCTGTTCTGAACTTCCATTTTCCATGCTCTAAAAGAACTTGAACTCGGCGTTTGAAGGCAATGCAATTCTCAATTGAATGTCCTTGAATTCCACCATGAAATTCACAGTGAACCTTGGCGTCATACCATTTTGGATACGGAGGTTGCAAAGGTGTGACAAATTGTGGGGTCACCAATTGAGCTTTCAATAATTGAGGATACAGTTCGTTATATGAAATGGGAATTGAATCAAAGAGAAATTTGTGATCTCTTGTCTTTGGCAATCTGCTGAAGGGGTACTGAAGTTTGAACCCTATCTCGAACACTTGGTTAATTCTGCAAGACCTAAATTTTCTTTCATTTTTGCATCTCCAGGTATTCTGTTAACTGTTAGGCTTTTAGGGAATTTGGGTTTTCCATCTTCAAAACTCAACATACCTCCTCCAATGAGATTTTCAACTTTGATCTTTAGAGCTTCGCAATTCTCAGTAGTATGGTATGTACTTCTTTGATGATAACCATATTCTACCACATAATCCTCGGGATAAGAATACATTTTGGACTTGGACGGAACTAGGACCACAAGATTCTTTTCCATTATCCTGGAATTGGATTAAATGATCCTCCATTATCTTCCACTTGGGCTTCTTCCTGGTCTTTCATCATGTTCTCGAAGTTTACCCTACTTACACCTCCAGTTGGTTTATTAATGAGGATTGTAACAGTGCTCGGACCTGATCATTTGTACATGTTCTGGTTTTTGTTTAGTTCATTCGGCTCAGTATGCCCCTTTTCTTTGGTCATAGCCGTCATCCTAGTCATCATCTCAGCCATTTGTCTTTTCAATTCTTGCATCTCATTCTTGTCAGCATCAGCACTAACAAAATCTGGTGTGTGACTCTTGGATGAACTACCCCTCACTTTTATGTGACTTGTCTTGGACACTATCTCATATTTGTAGTCTCCTCTATCATATTATGATTCCCTTTATTTCTCATGATAGTCTTCTAATGATAACCACTTTTGAATCGATACCTCTATGTAATGAAGATGTGGTGCAAAAATGCAAAACAAAAACAAAAAACAAAAGAAACAAGTTAGTATGGTAAATTAATTATGTAAGCAAAAATTAAATTGCTGATAAATAAAACAATTTATAACAAGCCAAGGAAAATAACCAGAGAAGAGTATTTAAACCGGTTGCACCTGCCTTAGGTCCTTGTTTGGCTCTAGCGGGGTGGGCTTCTAGATAACAACATGTGGGTTTTAGTTCTAGACTCTCGGTTCCTGAACTATTGTTACCATCTACTGCGACAGCAAGACATCGATTCGGTAGTATAGGTCCCTTATATCGGAGACGTGGGCCCCATAATGCATTAGGTTAGTATACTGGAAGAATACGAAAATCTGAAATCGGAGCTAGAGAGCATCACGTCGGGTAATGTATTTCTCCCACTTATGGGTGAAAAGCTCGGGTAGAAGGCTTGTGCATGAATGACAGATATATCATACATAAAAGCTACCCCTATTTTTCCTGAAAATTCATCCAACAATTCTCGGAAGAAATTAAATTCAAATTATTGTTCAAAATGCCACGTGAAATTAATTATTTAGGCCTGACTCTCTTTTTATGTCCCCAGCAGAGTCGCCAAGCTATCACGACCATTTTTGAAACCGAATGTGTGGAAAAATAGCTTGACGATTAATTCTTTTCAAAATTAGGGTTTTTGTTCATTTTATTCCATTTAATCTTGAAATTAGGGTTTTCGTATTAAATCGGATTTTCCCTTTATTTATTTTAAAAATCAATTTGAAGTTGCCATCGGTCACTTTGGAAGACCAGACACCATAAAAACAACCTGAGATTCGATTTGTTAAAATTAGGGTTCGGGAGCCGATTACGTGTGGGGAAGGATTAGCACCCCCACAAACGCCCGTTATCGGTACCTTATTAATTCCATGTGGCATTTTGACATTTTGAGCAATAATCTGAATTTAATTAAATATTTAATTGTTAAACAAATTCCACGTCGAATGGAGAAATCCTTTTGTAAGAAAATACATTTTTAACGAATATAAGTTTTGAAACATCTAATTACTTTATGATACTTCAATTTATATTCAAAAATGTATCTCAACACAAAAGGTTTTTAATGCATGTCCATTTATTTTCTTGTCAATTTTATGTTCTAACCAAACTAAGGCTTCAATTAATTAATTAAAACTATGAATACTATCGAATTTAGAGTTTATGTAATAACACCCAAATGATTGGGCACTACCCATATTGAGCCCTAAATCAATAGTATTCCTAATCATTAATGAATCTAATTATTTATACCTGATTCCAATTTAATCAAATTAAACTTGATATGTGTGGTTACCATTTTCTATGTTGAAATGGAATATTAAATATTCAACTAAAATACTCTCTTGACTAACATCTCGTTACATTGAGATACTAATCAACTTAGAGCATTCTAGTTTCCATTCAATATCCATTTACTTTCTATAATGATCTCACCTAATAAATTAATTTAATTAAAACACCTATTCTTAAAAGGCTCTAATTAATTATACTAAGTAATTCATTCCATATACAAATATACTACATGCTTGACATTAAAATCATGCAACATACAACAATTAAAACAATTAATTACAACTGTAAAAAATACCAAATTGCATTAATATTGAAATTCAAGTGTCAAATTACAAATATAGGTGACTGAATTGTAAAGAGGCAAAACTTGGGGCCGAATCCCTAAGAATCTGAAAAGAAGGGCGCGGATCTAAGGATCAGACCCGGCACCCAAAACGGTATGTTTAAGAACCATTATAAAGGCCTTTTTTAGCCCTTTTTATTTCATTTTTTCATTTTTTTGGATTTGCTCTCTCTCACTAACTCTCCCCTCTCTCTAAACTCTCTGCCAGAAACACCTTATTCCTATAAAGATGATTCAAAATGGATCAAAAACACACCAAAACATTTGATGTCCATCGATGTTCATCAAGAACACGATGGACACCACAAAATCCGGTCACACTCCACCTCCTGCTCCACCGCTGGATCCTCAACCACTACCACTGATCATCCTTTAGTTGTTCACCGGCCACCAGACCTTCACACCGGCCACCAGTCCCCTCTAGCCGGCTGTCGTCAGGTGATTTCTGGACGTCGACTGAAACCCTAAAATTCCCAATTTTTAACTCCAATTTCTCTAAACCTAACCTCGACTCGTCTGAGCCATCCATCTTCAACCTCTTCTAAGCCTAAGCTACCCGTTCTCGACCCTCTTCGACTCCAACCACGCCTCAAATCATTCCGAAAACCACTGACACGAGCTCTAACTTTCCGGTCTCTCTTTTATTTCATTTCTTTTTATATGTATATGCAAACTGATTTTGGTTTATGTTTTTGCAGGAAATCAAAAGGGAGATTGAGGATTTACCTTCGATGTTGTCCAACGAGATTCCGACGATCTCACTCCAGCCACAAACAGGCTTCCGGCGACCTCTTAACTTCCCAGTGACGCTTGGTTGGTTAGATCTTCCACGACCCCTTGTATTCCGGCGATCAAACTCCCAATGGCAGGTAATTCCTGAAATACCCTTTTCTCTCTCTATTTTATTATATTTTAATTATAGTAGTTATTAGTGGTCATTAATGATCTGACACACTCTCTCTCATCAGATATTTATACTAAGTGGGAATTGATGTCATCAGTGATGCCATAGGGCTAATGTCAGATGAGGAAGAAAATTAGTATCCAAGTGAAACCATTGGGACCAATAGGAAGCTGCCACGTGTCCATTTGGACATAAGTTTGGGCGGGAAAAGGAGCTATCCAAATTTTTGTGTTTGTTTGGTGTTTTGGATTGATATATGAGCTGTATTAAATTGAGAATTGGGCTTTGTAATGGGCATTTGGGATTGTAAAAGGGATTTATATACGTAAATGGACATTGGATTATCTTTTGGACATTTTGGACCTCTTTTATTTATTTATTTATTTATTTGGGATTTATTTATAGAAATATAGTATATATACGCATACCCGGACAAAATTAGGATATTACACTCACTATCGCATGGCTCCGAAAGAGTTGAAGAAGTTGAAGATGCAACTTTAAGAGTTGCTTATTCGAGGGTTTATTAGGCCTAGTGTTTCACCGTGGGGTGCACCAGTGTTGTTTATGAAAAAGAATGATGGCACAATGTAAATATGCATTGATTATCAGCAACTGAATAAGTTGACGATTAAGAATACGTATCCCTTGTCAAGGATTGATGATTTTTTTGATCAGTTTAGAGGTGCATCAGTGTTTTCCAAAATTGATTTAAGGTTCAGGTATTATTAGTTGAAGTTAAAGGATTTGGACATGCCTAAGACTGTTTTTCGTATGAGGTACGAGCATTACGAGTACTTGGTGATGCCGTTTGGTTTGACTAATGCCCATGCTGCGTTCATGGATATGACGAATTAGGTGTTATATGAGTTTTTCGATCAATTCGTGGTCGTGTTTATTGATGATATTCTTGTGTACTCTCGTACCAAGGATGAGCATGATAGACATTTGAGGATTGTGCTTCAGGCGTTGTTGGATAATTAGTTGTATACCAAGTTGAACAAGTGTGAGTTTTGTCTTAGGGAGGTTTTCCTTGGGCATGTTTTGTCGGCCGAAAGAATTTGATTTGATTCTCACAAGATTGAGGCAGTGTTGGGTTGGAAGCTGCCTAAGTCGGTGTTGGAGGTTTATAGTTTCTTTAGGTTGGCTTGTTATTGTCGTTAGATTGTGAATAGTTTTTCGAGGGTTGCTACTCCTTTGACCATGTTGTTGCAAAAGAATATTCATTTTGAGTTGATGGAGAATAGACAACGAGCTTTTGAAAAGTTGAAGGAAGCTTTAACGTAAGCTCCTATCTTGATTCAACCTGAGTCGGGTAAGGAGTTTGTTGTTTTTAGCGATGCATCATATGTAGGTTTGGGTTGTGTGTTGATGCAAAAAGGAAAAGTTGTGGCTTATGCATCTAGACAATTGAAGGTGCAGGAGCGCCATTATCCTACCCATGATCTTGAGCTTGTCGCGGTTGTGTTTGCATTGAAAATTTGGAGGCATTATCTCTATGATGAGAAATGCGTGATGTATACGGATCATAAGAGCTTTAAATATTTGATGACTCAAAAGGATTTGAATCTTAGGCAACGTAGATGGTTGGAGTTGCTTAAGGATTACGATTTGGCGATTGAGTACCATCCGGGAAAGGCTAATTAGTAGCCGATGCTTTGAGTAGGAAAGTTGCGGTGGAGTTGAGGGCGATGCTTGTGCAGTTGAGTGTGACGTGGGATGGAGGCTTGTTGACCGAGTTGCAAGTTAAGCCATCCTTGTCACAGTTGATTAAAGAAAAGCAATCTTATAATGATGCGTTGGTACCGCATGTTAAGGATATCATGGATGGGAATCCGACGAATTTTCACTTTAATAATGATAAGCTGTTGTGTTTTAAGGATCGGATAGTAGTACCAAATGATGATGAGTTGAGGCGAATCATTTTGTCACACCCCAGAAGGTTAAAAAATGAATGAAAATAAAATGAAAATGAAAATGAATCAAAGGAAAAAATAAAGGGGAAAAGAATGAAGGGGTTGCTAGTTGTGGGAATCGAACCCACAACCTTAGAATATCATGGCTAGTGACCCAGCCAACTGAGCTAAATAGCTCTTGATGTTTTAGTCTCCCCAATTTTTATTTCAATCCTACCAGTCCTCTTATCAAGGATAATTATTATCCCAATCTACCTTTCCACCTACCAAAATTAATACCCTTAGATCTAAAATCTCTAAACCTCATCAGTTTCCTCCTACCAACCCTCAACCCCAACAAACCCCCCAATCTGCCCCCACCGCGCCGCTGTGCGGCACACTGCCATCACCCTCGTGATCGCCACCTTGCACCGACCAAAATCCCTAAAGCCACACACTCAGCCGCAGCTGTAATCGCCGGTAATTAGGGAATCTAGGTTCGTCGAACCTAGGGTTAAACCCTTTCGGGTTTTGCTTTTCTGGCCGTGGCTAGCCATTTGACGGTCCAGTACCACCGCCACTTTCACCGTGCAGAGTCGATCAAAACCCAGGTGGCCGATCTTCAATCTGCCGCCGTCAGGGCCCTCGTGGGAGTTACGCGGCTTTACAGCCGTTTTAAATTTCTAGGGTAAATTCTAGCCACATTTCTGGCTTGTTTTAGTATATTATAGGTTCCATATGATTTTGGGTCTAACAACCTTTTGTTTTTCGGCAGAAACGACCAAAAAGGGCATCTCTAGCGACCGTCGGTGACCATCTGGTGGTTCGATATTAGGGTAACTGAACTGGTCCAACTCAGTTAAACCGGTCTAGACTAATGAACCGATTCAGAACCGAGCCAACTCAACTAGTTAACTCAATGAGTCAACTCGTCTGAGTTAACTAAGTGAGTCAACTCGTCCGAGTCAACCTAATGAGTCAACTCACCGAGTTAACTAGTGGACCAGTGATGTCATGCTGACATTAGCATTGGCTAACTGAATGTTGACTTTGACCAGTGATGCCAGCTTGACGTCAACGTTGACTTTGACCAAAAAGTCGACTTTTCCCAAAAAGCCCTATCTTATGTTTTTAGACGTCCTAAGTCTGATTTTGAAGCCCGTTTCATGAAATTCTAATCTGAAAGCCTCCAAATGGGACATTGAACTTGAACATGCATTTTGTCTTAAGTTAAATTATTTGAGAAAGGTTGTAGAACAAAAGACTGATATTGATCTTTTGATTAAAGGTACTCGTGGATCTCCTGATTGTGCCTTCACCCAGCCCAGCTCATCTCGATCAGTACTGCCCCATGATCCCATCGTCACTCGTACGGTTCCAAAACTTAGTATTTTATTTCGATCAAGATATGAATCTGTTAGTAATCGTTATCCTTGCCGGTTTAGGTTCCAGTACCATAACGGAGCGTAACTTGGTGCCCAGTAGATTATCGGACCTGCCTGACTTTTGAGGTATGTTCCTTATGTGCCATATGACTGATTTCTAATTGTTATACCTGCTTTATATGTTCTATCAAATCGATTATGTGCATATGATTATTTACTTGATTTCACACGAACATGGCATGTTTTCTGAAGTAAGCATGATTATACTATATGATTGATATATGCCCCAGTACCCGATATGACAAGCATGTTCTATGATTACCGTTTATCGGTATAGAATTGTGTTCATCGAGTGTTATTCTTACTGTTTACTACTGCTTAATATGATGCTGTCCGGATTGATTAAAAGGGGTACTTGGGTTAAGATATGAAGTATCGCAAGGTTCAGCCCTGATCTGGCTGGTAATTCTACCCGTATGAGGTTCCTACGCATCGGCTAGGGTAATTCCGCCCGGACCTAAGGTATTCCCTTAGGATGGTACCCATGCCCAATGAGCTCGGGTTAACACCTGTATATGATACCATTCTGGGGAACCGTATCTTGGAGTTTGGTTGGAGGGTAATTAAGTTATGGAAACTTGCATGTGTATGAACATGTCTTACTAAAATATTTTACTATGCTATTGATATAAATGTTTTACTTGCACTGTTGTAACACACTGAGCTCTCTAGCTCATATCCCCTCTTTCTCCTTTTTCAGATATTTTAGATAGGCTACCTTGTGCCTGACACTCGGAGGATCGACACATTCTGTATTCTATATAGATTGTAATGTTTCTATCCACCATTTGGTTATTTTAGGGTGACATGTGCCTATATTTTGAGATATATGACGTTTTGTTACGATCTTTTTGATACATTACTTGATGTTGCCTATTTTATAATCATTATATGTTAGGTTTATAAAGATGACTTTATCAGTTTACGTAGTTATATATATTCAAATTAAATACTTAAATATTTGACAGTTTTTTTAATTTAGATATTTAAGTTGAGATGTTCCCCTTTAACTCGGTCCTTCCGCATAGGCCGGTCTAGGGGGTTACATTTGATTGGTATCAGAGCTTTTGGTTTTAAAACCTTAGACCGTGAGTGAGTCCATTTAAAGTATTACTTTGAAAAGTTTTACAAAGTTTTATGAAATAGGCCATGTCGCCAAGTTTTATGTTTAATTGTGTTTGATTCTCTAGTGTCATAAACTGATCTTAGGTTCTATTTCTTGTAGAGATCCTCTGATATGATCACCAGAAAGGGCCGACGACCTGCCCGTAGGCGAGGTCGAACCGCTAGAATTGCGGACCCGATTAAGGATCTAGTGGTCGATCCAGCTGCCCCTGTAGACACTTCAACCATCGTTGATCATTCAGCTTCCATAGAGCCTCCCACTCCTTGGGGTCCCTCAGTTTTGACGGTTCCACCATCTGCTCCTGGTATTGATATAACTACTCCGGTCAAAGGAGCGATAGTTTCTAGGCCTGAGCCTATGACTGGAGTTACTGATGAGAGTTGGAGTAGACAGTTTCTTCAGTTAATTCAGGGTGTAGTCAGAGCATCGGGTGTCACTCTAGAAGTCCCCATCTCTCAAACCTTGTTTGCTAACAGGATCAGGACCTTCTCAGGATCTCTTAGTGGAGCACTGACCGAGGCTGAGGAATGGTTGTATGACACCGAGCGACGAATGGATGAGATAGGTTTTGATCCATCCAAGAAATACTTGGGTATTGTATCTATGTTAAATGGGAATGCTCGCACCTGGTGGGAGTCCATTATGAGTAGCGTTCCTTCTGATCGATTGACATGAGATTTCTTCAAGGAATGATTTAGGAACCGTTACCTGGGCGAGCGGTTCTTGAGGGAGAGACTTCATGCATTCAAGGACCTGGTGCAGGGTTCTATAATAGTGGTTGAGTATGAGATATAGTTTCTGGAGTTGCAAAAATACGGTGATGGTTTAGTTTCTATCGAGAAAGACAGATGCGACAAATTCTTAGAGGGCCTTCACATTGGGATACGTGATCGGGTGGCTACACACCATGATGAAGTGTTTGAGGATTTGGTGAACCGGGCCAAGACTGCAGAATAGATGGAGATTTTAGTAGCTAGTCAGAGTAGTAGAGATGGAGAGAGGCAGAGATCGAGAGCGAGACCAAGACCGAGATAGATCTTGGAGACCCTTTGGCCAGGGAGAGTCGCACGCGCGCCACATGGCCTAGTTGTTAGTCGAGGTGATTCATCTGGGTTTACTCCTATACCTTTGTGTGAGTATTGTGGTAAGTTACACCGAGGAGAGTGTAGGAAGATGTATGGTGCTTGCTTTCGTTGTGGATCCACTGAGCACTTCAAGAAAGAGTGTTCACACCCATCTTTTGTAGACCGATCATCGTTTTAGACCCCTTCCCATTCCCAGACTCTAGCCCGTTTGTAGACATCTGTTCAGACACCGGGTTCAGGGTGTTACTAGAGTAGAGCTCCTGGGTCTACTGCTAGAACTGATAGTAGAGGCTGATCACATTAGAGTGGGGGACCGGTCATGACTGAGGCCAGACAGTTGTTTATGCTACTAGACGTCGTGACGACATAGATGAGCCAGACGTCATTGCAGGTACATTTATTATATTCTCTGTCTTATACTTTACATTGCTTGACAACGGTTCCACCCATTCCTACATTTTAAAATCTGTATCCCGAGACCTCCAGATTCCAGTTGAGACCATAGAGAGTACAATTACAGTTATGAGTCCGGTGGGCCAATAAGTGGTTGTGGACAAGGTTTTTCGGTGATGTCCCCTCAAAGTTCAAGGGGAAATCTTCCCAGCCGACCTTATAGAGCTACCATTTGAAGAGTTTGATCTGATTCTGGGCATGGATTGGATGACTGAACATCGGGTTAACTTAGATTGTGAGTCCAAGAGAGCAATTCTGACGACTTCTGATGGTCGGACGGTGGTTCTTGTTGGTGAACGCCGAGGGTATCTGTCTAATGTCATATCTGCCTTGGCTGTCGACAGGATGATCCGAAAGGGGTATCAGACCTTTATTTCCTATTTCTTGAATACCAAAGGTTCTTTGTCTAAGATTGAGAAGATTCACACTGTCAGCGAATTTCCTTATGTTTTCTCCAATGAGTTATCTGGGTTACCTCCGGATAGGGATGTCGATTTCGAGATTGAGACATATTCGGGATTTACGCTAGTTTCTATGAACCCCTACTATATGGCTCCTAAGGAGCTGAAGATTCAGTTGCAAGAGCTACTAGACCGAGGATTCATCTGACCTAGTTTTTCGCCTTGAGGAGTCCTCGTCCTTTTTTGTAAAAAAGAAAGATGGTTCTCTCAGGCTGTGCATTGACTACTGAAAGTTGAATAAACTGACATTCAAGAATAAGTACCCGCTACCCATGATCGATGACTTGTTTGATCAGTTTTGATGATCCATAATTTTCTCAAAGATTGATCTCTGCTCCGGTATTATCAGTTGAAGATAAAGTGGTCTGATGTAGTGAAGACGGCCATTCGCACCAGATACGGACATTACGAGTTTCTAGTAATGCCGTTTGGTCTGACTAATGCTCCTGCCACCTTTATAGATCTGATGAACCAGGTATTCCGGCCCTACTTGGACCAATTTGTAGTGGTGTTCATTGATGACATTCTGGTCTACTCCCGTACTTAGAACATGCTGAGCATTTGAGGATTGCTCTACAGACCCTCAGAGAATACAAATTGTACGCCAAGTTGAGCAAGTGTGAGTTCTGGCTTAGTAAGGTGACCTTTCTTGGGCATGTGGTATCGGCTCAAGGTATCCAGGTTGATCTGAGAAAGATTGAGGCCATTCTAAGTTGGAAACAACCCATGAATGTTTCTGAGATCCACAGTTTCTTGGGTTTAGCTGGGTATTACAGACACTTCATCGAGGGTTTCTCCATCATTGATGCCCCTCTAACGAAGCTATTAAGGAAGATGTTCCATTTATTTGGACTGGTACTCAGCAGGATAGCTTCGAAAAGCTGAAGAAAGCTTTGACGCAAGCTCCAGTGTTGACCCAGCCTGAGTCCGGGAAGGATTTCACAGTTTATAGTGATGCATCGCACTCTGAACTTGGTTGTGTTTTGATGTTGGATGGTAGAGTGATCGCTTATGTGTCTCGTCAGTTAAGGCCACATGAGTATAAATATCCTACTCATGATCTGGAGATGGTTGTTGTAGTATTTGCCTTGAAGATTTGGAGACACTATCTCTACGGAGAGAAATGTTACATCTATACAAATCATAAGAGCCTGAAGTACCTTCTTACACAGAAAGAGCTTAATCTGAGACAGTGTCGTTGGCTTGAGCTTCTTAAATATTATGATTGTGTGATTGAGTACCACCCGGGGAAAGCCAATGTTGTTGCTGATGCTTTGAACTGTGAGGCTATTTCAGACTTGAGATCTCTATTTGTCAGGATGAGTATCTATGATAATGGCAGTCTATTAGCAGAGTTGTAGGTTAAACCGACATTGGTCGAGGAGATTAAGGCCAAGCAGCTCCATGATAGTTCCTTACTTCCTGTCATACAGTAGATTGGACAGGGATCTACCTCTGTTTATGCTTTGGACCAAGATAGGGTCTTGTGCCTTAACGGCAGATATTGTGTTCCAGATGATGCCGAGTTGAAACGGGCTATCCTCAACGAGGCTCATAGTAGCCCTTATGCTATGCACCCTGGTGGGGACAAGATGTACCAGAATCTAAGGTTGAGATATCGTTGGGCTGGTATGAAGAAGGACATTTCTGACTATGTGTCACGATGTTTGACTTGCCAGCAAGTTAAGGCAGAACCCCGAATACTTCTGGTCTGTTGCAGCCCATCAAGATTCCCGAGTGGAAGTGGGAGCGTATCACTATGGATTTTGTTACAGGGATACCTTTGACTCCTTCTAAAAAGGATTCTGTTTAGGTGATTGTCGACCGACTCACTATGTCAGATTATTTTATTCCTGTTTGAGTTACTTATTCTTTGGAGATGCTGGCTAAACTGTATATCTCTGAGAACGTCAGACTGCATGGTGTACCCTTATCCATCATCTTTGATTGTGATTCGAGGTTCATTTATCGATTCTGGGTGGCTTTGCACAGTGCTTTGGGTACTCGACTGAACTTTAGTACATCTTTCCATCCACAGACTGATGGTCAGTACGAAAGGGTGATTCAGATCCTTGAGGATATGTTGCGAGGTTGTGTGGTCGACTTTCACGGTAGTTGGGAGGATTTCTTACCCTTGGTTGAGTTTGCTTACAACAACAGCTATCACGCTAGCATCCGTATGGCACCATATGAGGCTCTATATGGTCGTAGATGCCGTACTCCTCTCTGCTGGATAGAGTTGTATAATAGGAAAACCTTAGGCCCAGAGTTGGTTCGAGAGACTGAAGATGATGTCAGATTGATTCGTGACTGTTTAAAAGAGGCTTTTGACAGACAAAAGTTATATGTTGATCGTAGGAGAAAAGACATTGAGTTCGAGGTCGGTGATCAAATTTTTTAGAAGGCATCTCCGTGGAAGAAAGTTATGAGATTCGGACGTAGAGGAAAGCTAAGCCCCAGATTTATCAGACCATACCGCATTCTAAAAAGAGTTGGACATGTTGCTTATCAGCTTGAGTTGCCTCCCCAGCTTAGCCGTATTCATGATGTATTTCATGTATCTATGTTGAGGCAGAACCACCCGAATCCGAGCCATGATATTCATGTACAGGATGTGGAGTTGAGGCCAGATATGTCTTATGAGGAGGAGCCTGTTCAGATCTTGGATCAAGATGAAAGAGTTCTGAGAAATCGGTGTATTCCTATGGTTAAAGTTCAGTGGAGTAATCATGGTCCAGAAGAAGCTACTTGGGAGACCCTTGAGTCAATGGAAGAGCAGTTCCCACATCTGTTCAACTCAGGTAAATTTTGAGGCCGAAATTTCTTTTTAGTGGGGAGAGTTGTAACACCCCACAAGGTTAAAAAATGAATAAAAATAAAATGAAAATAAATCAAAGGAAAAAAAGAAATGGGAAAAGAATGAAGGGGTTGCTAGTTGTAGGAAACGAACCCACAACCTTAGGATACTATGGCTAGTGACCCAGCCAACTGAGCTAAATAGCTCTTGATGTTTTAGTTTCCCTAATTTTTATTTGAATCCTACCAGTCCTCTTATCAAGGATAATTATTATCCCAATCTATCTTTCCACCTACCAAAATTAATACCCTTAGATCTAAAATCTATAAACCTTATCAGTTTCCTCTTACCAACCCTCAACCCGGCCACCCCCTCGATCTACCCCCACCGCGTCGTCGTGCGGCGCACCGCCATCACCCTCGTGATCACCACCTTGCACCAACCAAAACCCCTAAAGCCACGCGCTCGGCTGCCACGCGCCTGTAATCGGGGAATCTAGGTTCGTTGAACCTAGGGTTAAACCCTTTCAGGTTTTGCTTATTCGGCCATCGTGGCTAGCCATTTGACAGTCTAGTACCACCGCCGCCTTTGACGTGCAGAGCCAATCAAAACCCAGGTGGCCGATCTTTAATCCGCCGTCGTCAGGGACCTCGTCGGAGTTATACGACTTCTCAACCGTTTTAAATTTCTAGGGTAAACTCCAGCCACATTTTTGACTTGTTTCAATATATTATAGGTTCCATGTTATTTTGGGTCTAACAACCTTTCGATTTTCGGCATAAATGACCAAAAAGGGCATATCCGGTGACTTTTTCAGCTACCGTCGATGACCGTCCAGCGGTTCGATATCAGGGTAAGTGAACCGGTCTAACTTAGTTAAACCGGTCTAGAAAAATGAACTGAGTCAACTCGCCGAGTCAACTTGTCTGAGTTAACTCAGTGAGTCAACTCGTCCGAGTCAACTCAGTGAGTCAACTCGTCTAAGTCAACTTAGTGAGTCAACTCACCAAGTCAACCAGTGGACCAGTGATGTCATGTTGATGTCAACATTGACTGACTGCTGACGTTAGCATTAACTTTGCCTAGTGATGTCAGCATGACGTTAGCATTGACTCTGACTGCTGACGTCAGCGTTGACTTTGACCAAAAAGTTAACTTTTCTCGAAAAGCCTTATTTATATTTTTTGACGTCATGAGTCCGATTTTGGAGCCTATTTCATGAAATTCTAACCCGAAAGCCTCCAAATGGGACATTGAACTTGAACATGCATTTTGTCTTAAGTTAAATTATTTGAGAAAAGTTGTAGAACAAAGGACTGACGTTGATCTTTTGATTAAAGGTACTCGTGGATCTCCCGATCGTGCCTTCGCCTAGCCCAGCTCGTCCCGATCAGTACTGCCCCGTGATCTCATCGTCACTCGTACAGTTCCATAATTTAGTATTTTATTTTGATCAAGATGTGAATTTGTTAGTAACCGTAATCCTTGTAGATCTAGGTTCCATTACCGTAACGGAGCGTAATCCTGGTGCCCAGTAGATTATCAGACCTGCCTGACTTTTGAGGTGAGCTCCTTATGTGCCATATGACTGATTTCTAATTGTTATACCTGCTTTATATGTTCTATCAAACCGATTATGTGCACATGATTATTTACTTGATTTCACATGAATATAGCATGTTTTCTAAAGTAAGCATGATTATACTATATGATTGATATATGCCCCAGTACCCGATATGACAAGCATGTTCTATGATTACCGTTTATCAATATAGAATTGTGTTCATCGAGTGTTGTTCTTACTGTTTACTACTGCATACTATGATACTGCCTGAATTGATTAATAGGGGTACTTAGGTTATGATATGAACTATCGTAAGGTTCAGCCCTGATTCGGCTGGTATTTCTGCCCATATGAGGTTCCTATGCTTCGGTTAGGGTTATTTCGCCCATATTCGATTCCTACGCATCGGCTAGGGTAATTCCACCTGGACCTAAGGTATTCCCTTAAGATGGTACCCATGCCCAATGAGCTCGGATTAACGTCTGTATATGATACCGTTCTGGGGAACCGTATCCTGGAGTTTGGTTGGAGGGTAGTTAAGTTATGGAAACTTGCATGCGTATGAACATATCTTACTAAATGTTTTACTATGCTATTGATATAAATGTGTTACTTGCACTATTGGAACACACTGAGCTCTCTAGCTCATATCCCCTCTTTCTCCCTTTTTAGATATTTTGGATAGGCTACCTTGTACCTGACACTCGGAGGATCGACGCATTCTGTATTCTATATAGATTATAATGTTTCCATCTACCATTTGGTTATTTCAGGGTGACATGTGCCTATATTTTGAGATATATGATGTTTTGTTACAACCTTTTTGATACATTACTTGATGTTGCCTATTTTATAATCATTATATGTCAGGTTTATAAAGATGACTTTATCAGTTTACGTTGTTATATATATATATATATTCAAATTAAATACTTGAATATTTGATAGATTTTTTTAATTTATATATTTAAGTTGAGATGTGCCCCTTTGACTCGGTCCTTCCTCATAGGTCAGTCTAGGGGGTTACACATTTTGACCGAGGCTCATACTAATCCTCTTGCTATGCATCTCGGTAGTATGAAGATGTATCAAGGTTTAAAGGAAGAGTACTATTGGGTTGGTTTAAAGAAAGATGCGGCTGATTTTGTTGCTAAATGCATGGTGTGTCAGCGTGTTAAGGTTGAGCATCAGTTTCCTTCCAGGTTGTTACAACCATTGAGGATACCGAAATGGAAGTGGGAAAGAATCACCATGGATTTTTTTTCTGGGTTGTCATTGATGCCTACTAAAAAGGATTCTATTTGGGTGATTGTTGATCGGTTTACGAAGTGTGCGCAATTTGTGCCTCTGCATACTATGTATACTTTGGATAAGTTGGCATATTTGTATATTGCCGAGATTGTGCATTAGCATGGTTTGCATAATTCTATAGTTTCGGATAGAGATCCGTAATTTACAGTGTGGTTTGGGGAGTGTTTGCATCAAGTTTTGGGTACACGGTTAAGTTTCAGTACTTCGTATCATCTTCAGACAGATGGTCAGTCTGAACGTGTGATCCAGGTCTTGGAAGATATGTTGAGGTATTGTATCATTGAATTCCAAGGAACCTGGGAGAGGCATTTACCTTTGGTGGAGTTTGCCTATAATAACAGTTATCAGGCTAGTATACAAATGGCACCATATGAGGCTTTGTATAGTAGGAAGTGTCGTACACCTCTGTGTTGGGCTGAGGCTGGGGAAAAGTATGTTTCCTTACTTGATGTGCTAAAGGACACAAATGAGAAAGTGAAGCTCATTTGTGATTGCTTGAAAGCAGCTTTGGATCGCTAGAAATCCTACGCGTATTTAAGGCGTAGAGAGATTGAATATACGGTTGGTGATTGCGTGTTCTTGAAAGTGTTGCCTTGGAAGAAGGTGATGCGGTTCAGACGTAAGGGTAAGCTTAGTCTGAGGTTTATTGGACCATGTGAGGTTGTGGAGCATGTTGGTCCTATGGCGTATGGTTTGAGGTTATCTCTTCAGTTGGAGAAGATTCATGATGTGTTTCATGTGTTGATATTGCGAAGCAATCGGTCGGATCCATCGCATGTTATGCTGGTGGAGGATATTAAGTTGCAACCGGATTTGTCTTATGATGAGGAACCAGTAAAGATCCTTGATTCTAGTCGTAAAGTTCTTCATGGCAAGACGATTGAACTTGTGAAGGTGTTGTAGCAACATCGGTGAGTTGAAAAGGCCACGTAGGAGAGAAAAGTAAACATGTTGAAACAATTTCCGCATTTTTTTCTTCAAGTAAAATTTCGAGGGTGAAATTTCCTAAGTGGGGGAGAGTTTAACGCCCTAGTTTTGGTCCTAGCAGTTTATAGGCTGATTAGATGGTTCGGTGGATCGGGCCAAATCCTAATACACTTGAGCATACATTGACATTTTAGCTCAACAAGTGTAGTCTATACAAATAATGGGAAATTAAGAACTAAGACAAATTTTCATCATAATGTTGTTGACTTGTGGATCATTAGTCTTCTATAGATGCTTGGAGGTCCCTTTTATACTCCTAATTAAGTTCCTAGCTGTTAGAGACCATTGGGGTTGAATTGGAGTCATTGGAGCCTTTTATTTCCCACAATAAATGCAGTTTTGGAGTTGTCCATATCGATACAAGGGTAGCCGTATCGATATCGGTTCTTCAAGAACTAGTCGTTATGCTTTTTGGAGCTGATGTGTATCGATACACGTAGAAGCGTATCAGTACGGCCAACAATTTAAAAGAACATTGGGAAATAGTCGTTTGGGGGTTTTGGCTGTTGGGGTTTTTGCCACATAGGGGTCTTGAAACACTAAGAGGCGTATCGAAATGACCCCTCTCCGTATCAATACAGGCAAGCCCTATATTGGTACGGGTTTTGGCAGTTTCAAATAGACTGTAGCTGAAACCCTAAGGCATATCGATACGGGGAATACTGTATCGGTACAGTTACTTAAAAAACTCAGGTTTAGCTACTTTAAAGACATTTAAATCATTCCAAAACCTTACAAAATCCATCAAACATATTTTCAAGTTGTTTGGACTTAAAATCATTTTTGAAATCTTTTCAATTTAGTCTAAAACTATTTTCAATTATTATATCAAAACAAATATCCTAACAATCTCCCCCTTTTTGATATAATAAAACCAACTTGAAAAATTGTTTGTGATTCTCTCCCTTTATAAAATAATTTTTGAATAAGAGATTAAAGATTCAAAAGAGATAAAAGCTCCCCGTTATTCATTTGAAAATTCAATTTTTCAAACCATTTCTCCCCTTTTTTGCTATATCAAAAAGAAATATGTAATTTTAAGTTCAATATAACAATAGAGGTTTAAAAATAAAGTTTGACAAAGATAAGAGTTTTGTTTAAAAATGGATCCCCCTTACTCAAGCATCAACAAATGTTAGTCCAACAATTATGATAAATAGTTGAATTAAAATAAATAAATCAAATTAAAAAGAAATTCAATTAATTTTTACCACACTTGAACCAAAGGTAGGACGTGAAGCCTTCCTTCTTCAAGTGTCATCTTTGTGTCCATGGAGCTCCCCCTCAATGTTGTACTTTATTGATCACTCTCCATCACACCTAAAATAAGACAATCAAGTAATTTTTGGTATCCAAATTGCTTCAGATCCATAAACGTTAGTAGCACAAAGTTTAGTCCCCTTAGGAATCCATTTTTCAATTTCATCCTTTTTAGTTGAAGTAATTAGTCCGTTTGAGACCCAAATACTTCTAAAACATTTTCCATTCAAAAATCTAGGGGCACTAGATTGTCTTTGGTAAAAATTTGATTTTCCAAAATTGGTTTTCTTTTCAAGCTCTTTGGAAATCAAATATTTTTCTTCTTGAACTTTATGAAGCAAATTTTGAAAATCTATACATTTTTTCTCAAACTCGTTGAGTTTTGCTTCAAGTTCAATTTTGGTTTTAGAAATCAAATCATTTTGAATTTTCAAATTTGAAATCACTTTCTTGTTTTTCAAAATGTGATTTTTAAACTCTAAAACCAAATCATCATAGGCATCTTGTAATTCATCAAAATAATATGAACTAGAAGTAGATGAATTAGAAGTTACCCTTAAATCTTTTTCGATGGCTATAACACAAAGGTTGGCTTGTTCATCTTCGGTGGAGTCGTAATCACTCAAAGTAGCCACATAAGCCTTCTTTTTATGGCTAGAAGAGCTTGGCCCCTTCTTCTTCATCCTTGATGAGTCTTAGTTCTTCCTTTTCTTTCTTTATGAATCAGATGAATTTGTTGAAGAGCTTGGCCACCTCTTCATCTTCACTTTCCTCCTTACTTAAATCTACATATTGGCATGTAAAGGTTGGAAGAGTAATGACATTCACATCAATGCCTTGCTCTTTGATCTTCTTCTCCTTCTCCCTCTTCAAGGGTTGAGACATCATCTCATGGGTTAGCAAAGATCCCACGAGCTCGTCAAGCTTGAGCTCCTTTAAGTTCTTTGCTTCTACAATGGTCGTCTTTTTGGACTCCCGTGATTCAGGAAGTGAGTAGATCAACTTCTGAATGAGTTTGTCTTTCGAAATCTCCTCTCCAAGACCTTTGAGTTGATTAACGATTGTGGAAAAATGGTCGTACATCCATCTTGAAGTTCTTATACTCAAGGTTAAGAAGGCCGATCTTGGTCTCCTTTACGTCGTTGGTTCCCTCGTATGTAACTTCAAGCTTGTCCCATACTTCCTTGGCACTCTCACAAGAAGACATTTTTGCGTAGATGTCCGGGCTAAAAGCACAAAAGAGAATGTGCAAAGCCTTGCAATTTAGCTCCATCTTCTTGCGATCATTCGCACTCCATTCCGCCTAGCTTCATTGTGGAACGAACGGACCGACTTCAACAATGTTCCAAAGATGATAATCTTTGGCTCTCATGAAATACAACATCCCCATTCTTCCAATAGGAGTAGTTGGTCTCGTCAAAGAATGGTGGTCAGTCAATGGATTATGCCATGGCTTCGGTTTTTGTTTATCGGTCGAGCTTGCCAGGATTGCCTCAAAAGGATATAAGTCCTCTCGAATTGAGCCTCACTATGATACCAATTGTTGAGCTCGATAATCACAACCGAATTGTTTGCCAAGTGGTGGAGAAGATGTAATTTGGGTGATGGTGGTGGAAGCGAAATATAGGAAAAAATAGACACAAGATTTAGAGTGCTTCGAGCTTCTAACCAAGCTCTACAGCCACTACCTTAGCTTCCTACTAAGAACTTCAACCAATTCACTAAGAATTTTTCCCCTTTTCTAGGCTAAGGAGGCAACCATTTATAACCTAGACTCACTCACCAAGTCTAGCATCCAAAGCTCACAAACCGAGCTTTGGGAACACTCTCTAACAAGAGAAAACTTAGCAAACTAGAAATTCCTATAAAAGGTGATTGTTTGCACTCTTAAGCTCTCACCCAAATCCTAATACACTTGAGCATACATTGACATTTTAGCTCAATAAGTGTAGTCAATACAAAGAATGGGAAATTAAGCACTAAGACAAATTTTCATCATAATGTTGTTGATTTGTGGATCATTAGTCTTCTATAGATGCTTGGAGGTCCTTTTTATACTCTTAATTGAGTTCTTAGCCGTTGGAGACCGTTGGGGTTGAATTGGAGTCATTGGGGCCTTTATTTCCCGTAATAAATACAGTTATGGAGCTGTCGGTATCGATACATTGGTAGCTATATTGATACCGGTTCTTCAAGAACTAGCTGTTATGCTCTTTGGAGCTGAAGCATATCGATACGCATAGGAGCGTATCAGTACGGCCTGCAATTTAAAAGACCGTTGGGAATAGCCGTTGGGGGGTTTTGGCCATTGGTTTGGCCGCGTAGGCTATTGAATTGCTAAGAGGCATATTGAAATGACCCCTCTCCGTATCGATACAGGCAAGCCCTATATCGGTATGGGTTTTAGCAGTTTCAAATAGACTGTAGCTGAAACCCTAAGGCGTATCGATACGGGGAATACCGTATCGGTACGGTTACTTGAAAAACTCAGGTTTGGCTACTTTAAAGACATTTAAATCATTCCAAAACCTTATAAAATCCATCAAACATATTTTCAAGTTGTTTGGACTTAAAATCATTTTTGAAATCATTTCAATTTAGTCCAAAACTATTTTTTCAATTATTATATCAAAACAAATATCCTAACAAATGTAATATTTTGTAAAGTGGAACTTGGTTCAAGATCACTTGAAAGCCAATATAATTGTTAAGGTATCATGTTGATGGATTATGTTGTATAATGTTGGTTTATACATGTGTACTCTTTAAGCCTTGCATATGGGTTGTTATGCATGGGAAAGCTTAAATCGAGGGTTAGCAAATGAGGTTTTGTTGTTGATCCATGATACATGTTGCATAGGGTTTAATATGCATGTTTTGACAATGTTAAGTGCATGATTTAAAAGGGCATGATGATGCTTTGAAAGATGTTTTAAATGATGAACTCATTGAGAGTTGGAAATTGGTTTTAAATGCATTAATGGTGTTTTGTTTTGAACACTCCTCACTAAGCCTAGTGTGCTTACGCTCTCTTTGTCCATCAATGCAGAGAATTAAAGGTTGGAGGCAGGGAGCAAGCAATGGGGAAATCCAAAGGCTTGATCTACTTGAAAGTATGGTTTTAAACTAGATTAGTAGTAATAAAGGCAATGGGTTTCATTATTGTTTGGGAGTGTTATTTGCTAAACTCCCAATTTTTGCAAGTATATATTGTTGTTGTAGAGTTGTATGAGGTTTTTATATGTTTGGATTTAAAGTGGATTTACATTTCATGTGTTTGGTCAGATTGGTTTTTAGGAAGCATGCCTCTAGACTTTTGATTGAAGCATGTTGCTATGATTTGATCATGTTTCCTGGATATTTTGGCATGGTTTGATCTTTCGTTTGTTGTTGTATATGTTTGAGGCATGTTAAAGAATGTTTGAATCCATGATTGTATGAAAAAACAGCAAAATGAGACATTTCGGGTCAGGGCGTACTGATACGCGGGGACCCGTATCGGTACGGTTAGGCTGGAAAATGGCATGGGGTCGGTACACGGGGGGCGTATCAATAGGGGCTTTAACTACTGGAATTCAGGATTTTGTAATTGAGCCTACGTACTGATACGCCTTGTTACTGTACTGATACAACCCTGTGTGATGAAGCCTTGTATCAGTACGTGGACACCCGTACAGATACGGGCAACAGTTATTTCGTTAAAGTGATTTTTGAGGTTTTTGATTCTTTCATTTTGGTCCATGATATTTGTGTATGCAGTTGTATGAGTTTGAATGATTATTTTGAGTTGAAATTTGACAAACAAGCATGTAACCTGATTAATTAGGGATTGGTGATCTTAAATCTGAGTAAGTCCCTATAAATTTCTAGATTTGCAATTTAGTTCCTAAATTGCAAATGTGCGCAATTGGATGTCTAATCGACGCCCAATTTATTTGAGATTTCACCCGCTTCTGGCATGCTCACTTTGGGTTGTAATGTTGCATCTAGATAAGATATAAAAATGGACCTAAGTTTAGTTAACCGTTTTGGGTTTTGTTTCGGTAAAACCCAATGTAGCTCACTCGGTTTGGTCTAGCGTCTAGGCTAGGTTGAGGGGGTTACAAGTTAAAACTTGAAAACTTGAAAATAAACTAACAAGTATAATTTTATATTCAAACCAAAAATTTTCAATTTTGAATTTATTTTGTAAAATCTTTGAAAACAAATATATATACATCCTAAACATATAAAGTTTAAACCTAAAAGCTATACAAATATAAAGAAAATCAAAATAGTAAGAAAATAGGTTTTTACCTTGAGTATGGATGAATGGTTGAATGAGGAGATGTTGTGCACAAAGATTGACGATCAAAGCTTGGGTTTGATGATTTGAGTAAAAGCCCCCAAAAGATTTGAAGAATTTTGATGAAAAAACTATAGATCTAGAGGGTTTTGATAGATAAAACTCGAGTAGGGTTTTGGGTAAAAAGAGATACACTTTTATTTAAAATAGGAAAGCTTATTTTATGGCTCTAGTGCACGCGTACTGATACGTAAAATGTATGTACCGAAACCGCGTACTTGTACAAAACTACTCGTACCGATCCTTAACCTGTATCGGTACAAATTGATTTGTATTGAAACTCTGCCCCTAATACCTCGTATCGATAAGACAAACCCCGTATTGGTACCCTCTTGCCAAATTTGACAGCTTTAGCTGCAAAAGACCCAAAAATTTGATTTTACTCGAATCAATATGCATGATTATGATATTAGAGCAACATGAATGAGCAAAAATAGATACATACTCCCCCTAACAACATGAATAGATGTATATAAGAACAAGATCACACAAACATGAATATCAACCAAATTCAAGCAAGTTTTAAGATCAAAACAAGGCTCTAAGGTTCAAGAAAAACTAGTAAGCCCTAACTCTCTCCTAAGAGTCCAAAAACGCTCTTTGTCTAAAGGTTTGTTAAAGATATCCACTAGTTGGTTAAAGGTGTCTACATACTCTAAAACAACATCATTTTTCAAGACATGATCATTAATGAAATGGTGTCTTATTTCTATATACTTGATTCTAGAATGTTGGATGAGATTCTTAGTGAGACAAATAGCACTAGTATTGTCACACTTTAAGGGGATGGTACCTACATCAATTTTGTAATCTAAGAGTTGTTGCTTCATCCATAGGACTTGAGCACAACAACTACCGTCGAAATATATTTTGCGTCGGTGGTAGATAGCGCTATGCTATTTTGCTTCTTAGGAAACCATAAGATCAACATGCTACCTAGGAATTGACAAGTACCGGAGGTACTCTTTCTATCTATCTTACAACCTTCATAATCCACATCCCAAATAAGCATGCAAACTAAAGGATAAGTCTCTAGGATACCAAAGACCTAAGCAAGGGGTGTCTCTAAGGTATCTAAAGATTCTCTTAACGGCTTGTATATGTGATTCTCTAGGACTAGCTTAAAATCTAGTACACAAGCAAACACTAAACATGATATATGGTCTACTTGCGTTAAGATAAAGCAAAGATCCTATCATAGATCTATAAAGGTTAAGATCAACATATTTACCTCCTTCATATTTGTCAACCTTTGTAGATGAGCTCATTGGAGTAGCTTGAGACTTTACATTCTCCAAGGCAAACTTTTTAAGCATATCTTTGATGTACTTTGCTTGATTGATGAAGATGAATATGTCATTATTCCTTTGATTGATTTGGAGCCCCAAAAATAATGAGATCTCTCATATCATGCTCATTTCAAATTCACCTTACATTAGCTCAGCAAAATCTTGGAAAAGGAGTTCATTAGTAGAACCAAAAATAATATCATCAACATAAATTTGAACAACTAAAATATCCTTGCCTTTTCTTTTATAAAAAGTGTAGTATCAACATTCCCTTTTCAAAACCTTTTTCTATTAGAAAATTTGGCAATCTGTCATACTAAGCTCTATGAGCTTGTTTCAAACCATATAAAGCTTTTGAAAGTTTAAAAACATGGTTTGGATATTTTGGATCTTCAAAACCAAGTGGTTATTCTACATAAACTTCTTCATTTATAAAACTATTTAGAAAAGCACTTTTAATATCCATTTGAAATGCTTGAATTCATGATAACATGCAAATGCAAGCAACATCTGAATAGCTTTTATTCTAGCTACAGGTGCATAGGTTTCATCAAAATTAATTCCTTCTTCTTGAGTGTAACCTTGAGCAACAAGTCTACCCTTGTTACTTACTATGTTACCACTCTCATATAGTTTGTTTTTAAAAACCCATTTAGTACCTATAGTAGATTTATTACTAGGCCTATCAACTAATGTTCAAAGTTTACTCCTCTCAAATTGATTTAACTCTTCTTGCACGGCCAATATCCAATAATCATCATTTAATGCTTCTTTGATATTTTTAGGCTCAATGCATGAGATAGATGCAACAAAATTACATGTATTTCTAAGAGAAGATCTAGTGGTTACCCCTTTGGATGAATCACCCAAAATCTCACCACATTTGACATAGTTGAACTCCCTTGGGTAGGTGACCTCCATGTCCTCTAGAGACATGTCCTTCAAGGCTTCTAGAGGTGGATCTTATGGTTCTTCTTTTGGTGGAACTTCTTCTACCTTTGATGATTGTCTTTCACCATCATTGGCATCCAAAATTCCTACATCATCATCACCATCACAAGTATCCTTCCTCAAAAAGAGGTTATCATCGAAAACAACATGAATTGACTCTTCAACCACTAAAGTTCTTTTGTTAAATGCTCGATAGGCTTTAGAGTTTAAAGAATAACCTAGAAAATAGCTTCATCACTTTTTGCGTCAAATGTTCCTAGATTGTCTTTTCCGTTGTTTAAACAAAACATTTACATCCAAAAGGATGAAATAGCGAATGTTAGGCTTTTTATTTTTGAAAAGCTCATAAGGTGTTTTCTTTAAAATTGGCTTAATCATTACTCGGTTGACAATATAACAAGCGGTATTTGTGGCTTCCGCCCAAAAATATTTAGGCAAATTATTTTCACAAAGCATGGTTCTAGCCATTTCTTCTAAAGTTCTATTTTTCCTCTCAACAACCCTATTTTGTTAAGGTGTGCAAGGAGCCGAAAAAATATGGCTAATCCCATTTGAGTTACAAAACTCTTCAAAACCAAGATTTTGAAATTTGGTCCCATATTCACTCCTAACATGAGAAATAGAGTAACCGACATCATTTTGGTTTGCTTTTGAAAACGTGAAAAAATTTTCTAAAGCCTCATCCTTGGTACTTAAAAACAGAACACAAGTAAATCTAGAGTAATTATCAACTAAAACAAATGCATATTGTTTTCCACCTAAACTCATAGTTCTAATAGGGTCAAAAATATCTATATGGATCAATTGTAAAACTCTTCTTGTAGATATATCATTAACAGATTTAAAAGAAACTCTTTTGTGTTTGCCTTTAGCATAAGCATCACAAATTCCTTCAATGTAGCCTTTGGAGTTGTCACCAAGAATCATTCTCATCTTTTGCAACAAAACATGCATTTGAAATATGAATGTCATCTAAATGCACCATGTAAATGTTTCCTACGCGATGACCAATAAGCACAATTTTGTTAGAATCAATGTCAATATTTTGCAACCATTTAAATCAAAATAAACATTAAAACCTTTATCACATAATTGACTTATGCTTAAGACCGTCGACATATAAAACATTACCAATGAGAATAGAAAAGTAATTACCAATATAACGAATTCCTTCAATGTAGCCTTTGGAGTTGTCACCAAAAGTCACTACTCCACTTTTTGGTTTTAGCTCCAAGTATCGACTCTTGTCTCCAGTCATTTGTCTTGAGCATCCACTATCAAGGTACCATGAGTTTTCACTTTAAGTTTTGGCATTGAAGCAATGCTCCCCCTACAAACATAGAATCAACTCCCAAAATATTGGTTCCCTTAGGAATCCAAAAAGCAATAGCATCAATGTTGTTAGAAGTAACTAGTTTCTTAGGAACTCAAATACTTCTAACCTTCCTACCATTAAAGGGCCTTTAGAATCCTCTATGCTTGTAGCCATTAAAGTTTCCTTTCACATGTTTGGGTTTTGAATGATTTCTTTTTTCAAAATGAGGTTTCCCAACATTGTTCAAAGAAGATTTAAGGTCGCACACTTCTTTTTGGTGATCATCATGGACTCTTGAAAGTGGGTTATGCAAGTCTTGGTTTTTTGTTTTCAAAATCTTTTTATTTTTCTTACATATCCACAACCTTCCTTTCAAGTTCCAAATTGGTTTTGGATAAAGAATCATTTTGATTTTTCAAATCGAAAATCATTTTCTTGTTTTTCAAAATTGATTGGGTTTTGAATCGAAAATTACATGGTTGGGTTTTGAATGATTTTTTTTTCAAAATGAGGTTTCCCAACATTGTTCAAAGAAGATTTAAGATCACGCACTTCTTTTTGGTGATCATCATGGACTCTTGAAAGTGGGTTATGCAAGTCTTGGTTTTTTCTTTTCAAAATCTTTTTATTTTTCTTGCATATCCACAATATTCCTTTCAAGTCCCAAATTGGTTTTGGATAAAGAATCATTTTGAATTTTCAAATCGAAAATCATTTTCTTGTTTTTCAAAATTGATTATTTATACTTCACAACCAACTCATCATAAGCTTCTTAAAGCTCATCAAAAGTAAAATCAAAATTACATGAGTTTGAGGTTACCTTAGGATCCTCTTCTAATGCTATGAGACAAAGGTTAGCTACTTCTCGCTCCTTCTCATCAGATGAGTCCTCATCACTCCAAGTAGCTAAATGTGCCTTGAGTTTCTTCTTCTTCCCGAAGCTCTTCTTTTTTAGTTGGGGACAATTGAACTTGATGTGTCATGGCTTTTTGCACTCACAGCAAACGAATGGTCATTCTCTTCCTCCTTAAGCTTGTTCATGAAACCATCTCTCCGTTGGAACTTTTTTCCCAAGTTGGATTTCATGAACCTTATGAATATCTTGGCTAGCATAGTCATTTCTTCATATTCTTCCTCACTTGAATTGTTCTTCTCTTGTGAAGCTTTGTGATCAATTCCCATCTTCTTCTTCTCCACTTCTTTCTTCCCTTCCTTCTTCTTATCTTATTTTCTTTCTTTCTTCATAATCTCATGAGTGGGAAGAGACCCTATAAGATCATCAAGCTTCAAGGTCTTGAGATCTTTAGCTTCGATGATGGCGATCTTCTTTGAGTCTTATGACTCATGAAGAGAGTAAATAAGCTTCCGAGCAAGCTTGCCTTCTGAAATGACTTCTCCATAGCCTTTAAGCATGTTGACGATGATAGAGAATCGATCAAACATCTTGGCGATGTCTTCATCCAGTTCTACTTTGAAGTTCTCATAACTTAGATTAAAGAGTCTAATCTTGGTCTCATTCACTTCATTGGAGCCCTCATAAGTAAATTCAAGCTTGTCCCATATCTCTTCCGCACTTGTGCAAGAAGACATCTTCGCATACTCGTCCGATCAAAGGGCACAAAATATAATGTGCATGGCTTTGTCGTTGACTTGCAACTTTCTCTGGTCTTCATTGGTTATTTATTTCTTAGCCTTGGGAACGAGCTAGTCTCCTTCTCTCTTCATCGGAATAGCCGATCCATCTTCACTACATCCCAAAGAAAGTAGTCATTGGATTTGATGAAGAGACTCATTTTATTCTTCCAATAGGGGTAGTTTGCCTTTTTGAAATAAGGCGGTTTGGAGATGGATTGTGATTTCTCGAAGTGGTTACTGAAAGTAGAGGTCATGGCTTGACTTGTGGATTGATTGAACATCGGTATGATCTACTCAAGAGAATGTGAATCCTTCTAATGAGTGTAGCCGTTTGGGTAGTTAGGATATTGATTATACTCGTTGGGTTATAATTTTCCTGCAATAGATGATGTTTGGCAACACTGGGCATCAGTGTTCAAGCACTCGTATCGGTACCTGCCATAAGAAGAAAGAACCGTTGCAACAAAGGGGTATCTATACGTAAAAAGTCATATCGATACAGAATGTCATTTTACAAAGGGTATCATTACGATCCTTACCGTATCGATACTGATTTTTCTCACTAGAATTCTTGGAAATTTTGCTCAAAAAGTTGTATCGATACGCCCATAGGGGTATTGGTACGCATAACCGTTTTTTGAAACTTATGGTTCCAATAAACTGACAAGGCAACAGTCGAGTAACAAATACAAAGATTCAAAAAAATCTTTAACCCATGTATCAGTACACTATAAGTTGTACCAAATAATAAATACTCAGATTTTGCAGGTATCCTATTAGAGGGTACCCAGTCTCCATGAGTTTGAACATGATTCGCATTTTTTACTACTCGAATAATCGCGTATATGAATTTTTGGGCACCCAAAAACGCAGGTACCTGATTATGAACACCCCGATCTCTGATGAATCCAAGCTCTCGATTCTTCCACATGACCTTAAGAAACTTTTAAAATAGTGAGAAATGGACACCATATTTATGTTCAAGAGATCAAGAATGAGTGAACTAGAAATTTAAGGGGTCTAAAGATCGTCGATAATAGTGATTGATGGTGACCGACGGTTTCCAACGATAGTGGTGAGTAGCTACCACGAGACTTTGGTTCAATTTAGGGGTCAATTTGATATTTTCTAAATTTTAGGGTAAAATATTATTTCATCTAAAGTTAAGGGGTCAAATTAGTATTCTATCCAAATATTAGAGATCACATTAAATTTTAACTCCTTATACTAATATGTCACGTCATCAAACTAACACATTTTATGATCAAGTGATAAAAAAATGTTATAAATAGGGATTGCAATGAATTGGACTTGGATCGGACTGTATAAAATCCAAGTCTGAATCTGTTACAATCGGACTCGGATATTTTTTGGATTCAGATTCGGAAAAATTTCAACCGGATTTTATTCAGATCGGATTCAGATTAAATTGTCATCCCTAGTGTTGACCCGAATCCGAAGGGTAGATCTGCAAATTTTAGCATCTTTAGGGTATATTGTCTTTGGCCCTATAATATTTTTATTTTAATGCAAACCAGTCCATAATTTTGTGTATTTAATTTCTTGCGTTTTTAATTTATGTCATTTAATTATGTACTTATTCATTTTTATCTCATGTTTGTTGACTACATTTAAATTTTTGTGTTTATTATTTATTCTATTAATTTACTTTCTATTTTAATTCATAATTTTAGCCTAATATATTATAATTTTATCTTGCAATTTCACATCATTTACTATTCTTTCACTAACTTCCTTAAGTTTTGGTAATTCATTGATATTTACATTTATTTATTTATCCATCTTATTTATTTTCTTGTTTGTTTATCTATAATTTTATCTTACATTTATTTCTTTTTTTCAGATTTATGTATATATGCATATGGTATAAATAGATATATTACACTATATTAAGTTTAGTTAATAGATCTAAATCATAGTAATTATTATTATTATTATTATTATTATTATTATTATTATTATTATTATTATTTATATTGCATTTTTAAGACATTTATGTTTTTATTATCACATTTATATTAAGTTTAGTTAATAGATATAAATCATGGTTAGAATTTAGGGTTTATGGTTTGTGGTTATATTTTTAGGGTTTAAAGGCTACAAATTTAGTTTTTAGATTTAGGCTTGAAAATGGGCATGCTTGTGTAAACTTTTTTACACTGACATTTCGGAGTGTTCATTGTCGGATATTGGATCGGATCTAATCCGATTTTTTCGGATATCCAGTTTTTCGGATCGCCAATATAGTGATTCGTATCTGATCAGAAAAAATGGATATCTGGATATTCGGATATCAAATATTCTTATCAAATATTCGATTATTCGAAAATATAATTTGATTTAACTATTTTTAAAATTTGAAGGTTGTATTTATGAAAATTTCAGAATTTCGAATATAACAAACAACAATTTGCTAAATATAACAATATTCACATTTATGAAAATTTTGATTTTTTAATTTTCGGATATAACAAGCGTCAAATTGTTAAATATAACAAGATTAATATTCATAAAATTTTAAATTTTTAGATAATCCGAAAATTGAAATATTGCGATCTGTATCCGATTCGAAAAATTTAAAACCGGATTGGATATTCGATCCAAAAATAAAAATCGGATCGGATATCCAAATTTTCAGATCAGATCAAATATTTTTGAACACCCCTATTGGTAGTGTATCAAATATTAATCCTAATATATATATATATATATATATGTGTGTGTGTAAGTTAATATTTTTTACCATTATTCCAAGTTACCTAAATATATATTTATCTTCTCGTTCAAAAAGAATATATTTTTGTTTCTTTTAATGCATTTAGTTTAACTTTTTTTACTTTATTTATACTGTCTTATTGTTTTAATGCAAATATTATACATGGTATTTTATTTAAATGAATTAAAAGTGATAAGTATTTTGATTCGAACTCGGTTATGGATCGAATTTAGATCGGGCATGAACTTGAATTAAATTCTAACAATATCCATATATGATCCGCCTATTATTAGGACTCTGACTTTTTTAAATTCGAATTTTTTCCAATCAAATTTAGACCGGATTTTCTCTTTAAATCAAATTCGGATTAAATTATCATTATCTAATTATAAATCGATAATTTAAATAACCGCGTCATTATATTTTAGTTTAATGAATAAAAATAGACACTATATAAGTAGGCAACCACTAATATATTTTAGGTATAACTACATATTTAGTACCCCACTTATTCCCGTGTTTCTATTTTAGTATCTACCTATTTTTTTAGCAAAATAGTACCTAACGTTACGTTTTTGTTCTGTTTTGGTATCCCAACCGTTAAAACAAACGGAAAATGACGACATGATTTATTTTTAATTGGGATAATTATAGTTTTAGTCCCCAAAACTTATACACTTCTATCAATTTAATAATCATCTTAAATATTTTGGTTAAAAATGTAAATCCCCCATTTTATCTTACCATTGCTAATTTTGCATCGCCACCAAGAGACTCCTGCAATAAAAATGTCAACTTGGAGTCTCTGTAAGGGATATGCATTTGCTTTCCGGTTCGGGAAATTTCAGCAAGAATGTTTTATCAAGTCCCTAACTCCAAAATGTTAAGTAAAATTAGCAAAACTGTAGTGTACAACACCAATAAGAAAAACTTTGTATGTTTGTGCAACATTTGGAGATCAACAATGCTCAGTTCCATAATTTGCCAAGTATTTGAAATCTAAAAGATTCCGGATTGTTGATGTCAAAGTTGGAAGATCTACACATTTGTACAATTAAATAACAACTAGAAGTTGAACGATGACAAGAAAGAAAGGATAAAAAAGCATACCCAAGTTGTGGGAGTAAACGATTAATATTGCCTATCTCCTTTAAGTGCTCTCCTGCTGTACCAGTTAACTTTTGTCGCTCTGAGCCAGCTAGATCAACGAAATTTATTCGGCTTATTTTAAAGTTACTTACACCATCGGCTACACTCTGTAAAATAAAGAATACTTTTGAATCCCTCAAATATGTATGATTGAGATTTAAAATCGAAAAAACATTTTTTGTTGCTATAAAATTTGTTGCTGCTGATGTTGTTGTTGTTGGGTAAGATTTGGAAGAGACGACGACGAAATTTGTGAGATTTGCTACTGCTGCTGTAATTTTTGTAGTGAGGAATCAATCGAAGGAGAAGGGTTGTTTGCTAAGCTTAAGAATTTTGGATTAGGGTTTTGGGGAGAAAAATAAAATGAGAGGTTTATAGTTTTAACCTATATATTTAAGATGATTATTAAATTAATACACGAATTTATAGAAATGTATAATTTTTAAAGACTAAAACTATGATTATCCCAATTAAAAATAAGCCACATCATTATTTTTGTTTGTTTTTAACGGTTAGAGTACCAAAACAGAATAAAAATATAATATTATATTTTTTTGCCAAAAAAATAGGTAAAACGCTAAAATAAGAACAGAAAAATAAGTAGAGTACTAAATATGTAGTTATCCCTAAATTTTATCCATAAATAAATGCAAGGAGTATATTAAGGTAAAAAAAACTTTCAGTGCTTTAAAATCTTAAACCCTCCCCAAAACTCTCTTCCTTAAAATCCCGAAAGTATGGCCAGGGAAGCTATAACCACCACATCTGCGGCGGCGACGGCCGAACCCTTCAAGCCCTACACTCTATCCCAAACCCTATCGGTCCATAAAAATGCCCTCTCCTGCGTCAAATTCTCCTCCGACGGCAGCCTCCTCCTCTGCTGACAAAACCCTCCGCTCCTACTCTCTCTCCCCCACCGCTGCCACCCTCACTCCTATCCATGAATACTCCGGCCACGAACAAGGCGTCTCAGACGTGGCCTTCTCTTCCGACTCTCGGTTCCTCGTCTCTGCTTCCGATGACAAAACCCTCCGTCTCTGGGACGTTCCCACTGGTTCTTTGATCAAAACCCTTCACGGCCACACCAACTATGTCTTCTGCGTCAACTTTAACCCCCAATCGAACATGATCGTTTCGGGTTCTTTCGATGAAACAGTGCGTGTTTGGGACGTGAAAACTGGGAAATGCTTGAAAGTTTTGCCCGCTCATTCTGATCCAGTCACAGCCGTTGATTTTAATCGAGATGGTTCCCTCATTGTTTCGAGTAGTTATGATGGGCTTTGTAGGATTTGGGATGCTGGAACTGGGCATTGTGTGAAGACTTTGATTGATGATGAGAATCCGCCAGTTTCTTATGTTAAGTTTTCGCCTAATGGCAAATTTATTCTGGTTGGAACTCTGGATAATACTTTGGTAAGTTCTCATTCTTCGGCATTTTTAGCTTCGGATTTTCCAAGGTTAGATTGAGTGCCCTTTAACGGTTGTCTGAGGCAAATTTGAAGTTGCTTAGCCAGGAAATTAAGGAGCTACTCTACTTGCAATGCAATTTCATCCTTGCAGGAATTTAGATTGCGGTTACAGTCACGTTTTCAGGTGAGTTATGTTTATCACAGTTGTAGACATAACCAATGTTGTTGCGGTCACTATCAATAATGAGAACAGTGGCCTGTTATTGCCATAATTGGCCCCTACCTGTCAAATTGCGGCCATTGCAGCAGCCATCCACTGCTATATAACGACCGCTATTACGGTTGTGGACAAATGTGTTTAAATCTCTGCCCTTGCTTATAAATGGACCTCACATTTCATTTGAAGTTCTATTGCATTTGTAAACAATTTGTTTAGCTGATTGCTTTATCAATTGACTTTGTTTATATCTTATAGAATGGATTGAGTTCTTTTATGTTCCAATAAATGTGGCTTTGAAGTGGTTATTTTATTTTCTGAAAATGGTTTTGTTAGATTTCTGTGCCTGGAGTGGTGTCTTTTGTCCTCAAATGCATTTTTCTTACTATTACATTCTCTATGCAGAGGCTTTGGAACTTTGAGACTGGGAAATTTTTGAAAACTTGCACTGGCCATGTGAATTCAAAGTTCTGCATTTCATCTTCTTTCTCTATTACAAATGGGAATTATGTTGTTAGCGGCTCTGAAGATAGCTGTGTATACTTGTGGGAGCTTCAGTCCAGACAGGTAGTTCAGAAGTTGGAAGGTCATACGGATGCCGTAATATCGGTTGCATGTCACCCCACCCGCAACATGATTGCATCGGCTGCACTTGGCAATGACAAGATTGTGAGGATCTGGACACAGGAGAAGGAATGATCTGCTTCTGGTAAAGATTTTGATTTTAAGTGTAGTAGTAGACCAAGTTGGTTGTCCAGATGAAATTTACAATTTTTTTTTCTGGACCTTTTGCTATTTATCATAACAGCGTTCATCCATGCACCTTAGTTTGGTCTGATGATCCCCTTTCAGCCTGTGTATCCATTAACCAACGTTTTGAGATGTTAAAAGTTGCTTCTTTGGGGATCATTAGATCAGCGCTTTTGTAATGAACTCGTATGTCCATAATTATTTAGCATTATGTATCGTTTTTGGCTTTTTCAAGAATTTACTATCGATTATACCACTGAACTTTAAGTTTAGTATCAATTATACCACTGAACTAGACATACCCCAAATATGGTAAGCTGTGATTTTGAAGCTGATGTAACCGAAGGGACCAAAGAAAATTGCAGGTTGGAGCTAAGATCCTCAAATCTCAAGATATGTACATGCTGAATTACAAGAGAGAAAATAACTCTATTTGGAATGGAGTTAGGCCTGCCTGCTCTGAGGGGCACAAAAATTCAAGTCCAATAGATGAAGAGGAATCCTATTTTTGAAATTAAAAAATAGATAATTTAGTGGGTCAGGACGGAGCCCAAACATGATTTCTTTTAAACCGAGTCTCGGCTCGATCCATAGACAAAACTAATTTAAATAACTGGTAAAATACGCATATTATTATTGAATTTTACTCTCTGACTTATTTGGCTATTAGAGTTTTAAAATATTCAATTTATTCACTAAACATTATATATTGATTATTTTTCATCACTCCTCTGTAACCCTCTAACATTGTTATGATATAAAATAAAAAATAATAAAAATTGATGGGTAAAATAAATAAATCATCATTGAATTTTGTTTTCTAGCTTATTTTGGCCATTGAACTTTACTTTCTGACCTATTTTAGCCACTAAAGCTTCACATGTTATAGTCTACGCCATAACGGTGTTAGAGGGTAAACGAAGGAGTGATGAAAAATCAATTTATGAAGTCCATTGAGTAAATTGAATGTTTTAAAACTTCGGTGATCAAAATAGATTAGAGAACAAAGTTCAGTGATAATTTACGTATTTTACCCTTAAATAAATTGGTAATTATTCCATGCACAAGAGCTTGTGTAAACAAACAAGTATCATGGTTTAGGGTTTAGGGACTTTATTTAGGGTTTAGAGGTTTTAGTGTAATAGTTTTGAATATAGGGGTTATTGATAGAATTTTAGGTTTAGGGTTAAAATTTAGGATTTATAGGTTAAAACTTAAATCCCTAACCATATTACCTTAAACCCAAAATTCTAAATTGTTGAACTAATATTTTGATATAACAAATTAAAATAAAAAAATATTTTTGGACTTATTCGAATATTGCAAAAATAATTCAAAGTCTATTTAACTTGAAAAATTCGTTGTAAATGTTTTCCAACTTAGTTGTTCTTTTTAAAACAAGTAAGATCCGTTTTTGCACTATAAAAATTATTTTCAAGACTTCAAGGCAAAAAGGATCGATCCCCTAAAGCAAGGGATCGATCCCTTTATGGGCAGAATCATTTTAATTTTACCTCTCAGTCTTCACGTGCAAAAGGATCGATCCCTTTATTGTAACAATCATATTTTTTTGAAAACAGATCGATCCTTCAAGAAAAAGGATCGATCCCTTTAATTATAAATGCTGAAATTTTTGTAGGTAACGGCTATTTTGCATCCTCAACAGTTATAACTCATCCCCAACGGCTAGAAACTCATTCCACACTATGTAAACACCCCAAGGACAATTGAAGGTAGAGAGAGAACGCATCCAAGCATCATTATCAAGAGAAATTGTCTTTAAGTCTTATTTCTTCATTTCTCTTGTATATAGTGTATAGAGAGTGATTAATTGATTTTATCTTTTGCACTCTTGTGAGCTTAAACATTTGTGTAAACACCCACCCTGTGAGGCATTTAGTTTAGCCTAAGGAAAAACTAGAGTGGTTCGATCTTAGCCATTGAAAAGATAGGGTTGTAAAGGTAACCCTTTTGGCATGTAGAAAAGAAGAATTCATTGTGGTGAATTGAGAAATCCTTACTGGTGCGCTAAGGTAGTGGATGTAGACTCGATTGAGTAGTCGAACCACTCTATAATCATTGTGCAATATTGTCCACTATTTTTCGGTTTTAGCCAATTCATTCGAGAAGCAAATTCAACCCTCTTGGCGATTTTGTTAACGACATTCAAGCCTAACATAAATTCTAACCATGAACCCTAAATTCTAAACTCTTACACTCTAAACCCTAAACCCTAAAATTAAGGCACTTGTAGAAACAAAAAGTTTCCACCGCCCATGTATGAGATAATAATCCTAAATAAAATATGACACATAAAAGTTCTCTCTTTTTTTTGAATCTTGAAACAGGGAAATTCTAAAATGTGGCAGCTTAGGGTGAGGCTAAAATGAGGCAGAATTTGTGTAACTACATAAATTCTTACCATTTTTGTAAGAATTTGTGTAGGAATGGGTAAGAATTTGTGTAACTACATAAATTCTTACCATTTTTTATAAGAATTTGTATAACTACATAAATTCTTATCAACTTGGTAAGAATTTGTGTAAATTTTGCCTTAGGTAAGAATTTGTGTAGTTACGTAGTAGTATCTATTTAGATACACTCGAATGACCCATTCTCATAATGAGAATGTATATAGCCGTATTCCGGTCTGGTCCAGTATGGAATGAACTTATAATCATGGAATCTACTCGATCATCAGATTATAGATTATAAGTTCATAACCCTAGCTCATTCCCATTTTAGGCGGAACATATCTACTAATTCTTTGATTCCAGTTAGTAAAGAGGGACCTTGAACTAAGAAATATAATCTAGAAGCTAAACTAAAAGGGGTATCTTGAGCAATTGCAATAATCAGGTTCATTGATATTTCTGGTATAGTAGATGCTATCACACATACAATCATACTCAATTCGATGGAATTGTTTGATCTTAAAAGGGATCTTCTATAATTTCGCACGTTAGGGGTTATTTCTTAGTTTCGTCCAGTCATTAATAACTTGATTATTTTTAGATAATAGTAGATAGAAACAAAGCTCGTAAGGAGTCCTATTGAAACTAAAAAATATAGGCATGCCTACCATCCACACCTTTTAGTGGAGGAAGACCTCCTAGAGATAAGAGACATAGAGCTAAAGAGAGAGCCAAAAAAGGATCTTTTGTGTATAATCCTACATAATCTCGAATGTTATCAGTTCCGGTACGTAGACTAAATAATACAATGCAAGCAAAAGTTCCTAGATTCATGGAGATATAGAACAACATATAAGTTATCATGTTCGCATATCCACCATTTGAGTCTCCAACAATTATTCCAATAATTACATATCCGATTACACAAATTCTTATATTATAACCTAAATTCTTACCATTTGGGTAAGAATTTGAGTAGATTGTTACACAAATCCTTACCAATTTAGTAAGAATATGTGTAAATATGCCTCATTTTAGCCTCGCCTTATGGGTGCTTCACCCTAGAATCACCCCTTGAAAACGATACTGGATTTTATTGAAACAAAAGAATGTACAACCTAAACAATGCAACCAATCAAAGAGAGGATTTTAGGGACTATGCCCACCAAAAAATACAAACATAAAATAAAATAAAAAATTCATATGCCCAATAATAGTCGAAGCCTTCTTTCGAATCTAAAGTCCATCATTCATAGTAACTCAGTAATCCTCAATAGTACTCATTTGTCTCTATTCAGCTAGACGCTTTAGAGATGATGAAGGAGTGCGAGCAAACCAAAGCAAACTAGATCTGAATACATCGACAAACAACCACAAAAAGGATCTAACCATTGAAAGACCACCAACAAACACAAATCATATACGAGTGACGTGAGAAACTCTACATGATCGCAAATCTACCACAGAGGTAGACGAACAACGTGCCATAAGGCAAAGGAAACATGTCATAAGAGCAGAGTTAAAACGTGCTACAAAGGCGGAAAACATGCACAAAATATGCGAAAAGAAAAAAGTCAAACAAAAGAATTTTTTATTAAAAATTAAAATAAAAACTGAAGAAAAATAACAAACCAAAATGAGATATGAGAAAACAATAACAAAAATGAACACTAGAGGTCAACAACAAGCACCAAAATTAATGTCATCATCAATAAAATTAAAAGAAAAGAAAAGAGACTAGCTGCTAAAAGAAAGAAAAAAGAAACAGTTAATCAAATTGAATTATTGATTTGATAATATTAGATGTGATAAGAAAAATATATTTTTAAGCAAATGATCAGAAAAATATATTGATATATATATATATATATCATTTGTATTAATATGTGTAACTGCTTTTAAAACATTGTTCAATATATTAAATGTATTAATAATATGCTAAATGTATAATTTAGATAGTTTCCAATGAATTATTTTACATAATTTCATATAAATATTTTTTGATTTAATACCGAAGGTCGAATTTATTAACAATTAGTAACGTAAACCGAACATCATAATTTACATTCTCGCACATTTATAGAGATGCGAATGGTCTCGCAGATGTGTTGGCAAACGATAGAATTGATCGTTCGGATATGCTTGTTGCTGGTTTGTAAGTGCAGATGTGTGTTGTGTGCTACTGTTTGGTGTTGGTGAGGGTTGCGGTCATGCTAGTTGTTGTCGGTCCTGCTTGCTGCAGTTTGTTGTTTTTGCGAGTGCTTGGTTGTGAACCATCGTGGGGGAGTGTTAGATGGATGATGCATGCTTGTGCGTTGGTTGCTGGTTTTTGAGGAGCTAGTGTTGTGCGTTTGGTGCTTGGGGTTGTGTGGTGTTGGTTGTTTAGGGTCAGCTTTGGTGTTGTTGCATTGTTTTGGTGTGTGTTTTATCTTTGTTATCATGGTTAGGAGTACTATTTTTCTCTATTTTTAGGTTTGAGAAGTTCTGACCATGTGTTATGGTTGTATCAGAGCAGTCTCGGAGATTTTCGTGGCCCTAAGCAAAAACTAAAAAATAGACATTTTCTAATGAAAGAATATCTTATTATTTTGAACAATCAAAGCAATATTTTTTAAGTCTTAACTATAAAATAAGTGTCCAAACTATACATATTGTTTTTTTTTTTTTGCTTTAGGTGCCTAAAGTTTATTTCGTTACCATTTTGAGGTAACGATCAATACTTTTTTATATAAAAATGGAACTTTAGACACCTAAAACAATAAAAACAACATAATTTGGACACTAATTTTTTTTTAAAAAAATAGACACCTAAAATAAAAAGTGGCATAATTTGAGCACTTGTTTTTAATTTTTTAACAATCGTTACCTAGAGATGGTCACGGAATAAACTTCAGACAGCTATTTTGACGCAAAAAATACTTAAGGGTTCTAATGTAAAAAGAGTATAGTTTAGACACTTATTTTGTAGTTAAACATTTCTTTAATAAACCATGGAAACATGATTAAACTTTTGTTAAACACATTATTTTTACTGTTAGATTAATTAATTTATTTATTTAGGAAAGAAAATTAATTTTTTACCGTTAAATTAATTATTTAATTAATTAAAAAATAAAAAAATAAATTTTAGGGGCCCTTAGCTGGTTAAAGGCCCTAAACGGTCGCTCAAGGTGCTCTCCTCATAGCCGGCCCTAGGTTGTATGATTATCCTGTTAATAAAGTCATACTACTTGTCAATAAAAAAATCAAATATCTCATATTCCGATAATTTTATTCTTAAAAATGACTTTATATTACGTGAATTAAATGTGATAAATATAATTGTTGCGAGAGCAGCTGGAACCTTGTTTGAGAATGGGACCTTTGTGTATGCTACTGGATACCGAACAACACTGCAAATTTAGCCACAAAACAGGAAATAAGGTAGGACACCAAATCAAGACAAATTAGTGTTCAAATTCCGAACAAAATTTAGACAGTGGGATTAAGACAAGATTTTATACGAATCGTAGAATTATATGATTTTTTTTTTAAATTTAGAAGTATGAAATTAAGTTATTAATATAAAAATATCTCTAAAATATGTACAAGTTTAAAATTTTTAGGAAATGTAACTGCCTATAACACCTTTGATATATCTATGGTGGTGTGCTTTAACCTTAGCCAGGTTGTCTAAAATTTATAAGAATTACTAGATTGTACCAACTGCCAATAGGGTTAACCAAATCACCAATTACAAAATTAAGAAGAAGAAGAAAAGATTCCTTCTTTCCTTAGTGCCCCATTCGTGCGAAATAAACAAACAATTTATCCAAGAATTATACTAATATTAATAATGCTACCGAATTCGTGATTTTTTTTTAGTAGACAAATATTATCCAAAGATATGGATCTACCCCTCCAATCTTTGTGAAGTACCTAACCCAAATTGGGGTCACCTTTCTTTGTCTTGTTTGAGGAATTTCGTCATAAAAGATCAAGATTAAAAATTCTATTTCAAAAGATTTATATTTAATGTATTACCCACGTGTAATTTTATATAATGTTAATAAATAAAATTATTGTCATTTTAAAAATAAAATAATTTTAAATTTAAAATGTTATGGTGATATGCTATAATCTTATTTATTTATAATATATAAAAGTTATACACTATCAATGAATAACTATAATTTTTTTGTCAACTTTAATGATTTTGTTAAAAATTTCTAGAATAGGTGATTAAAATTTTCAGTCGATACCTTCATTTTCTTATAAGATGTTCCCCTCTTTTAAGTAGATATTGTAAAAGAAATTTAATGATTTTCATTTTATTTATATCTTAGATTAAAATACAATGTTAACATGTGAGACAAATTACAAGTTGTAATCCTCTGCTCCACGTGGGACAAAGTTCACACCGCTGGATTCAAAATGAAGCAGAGATTAAATTATCCATAATTCCATGGCAGAGTTGTAGAACTTGTAAACTAGAACGGTCTTTCTTTCTAAAATTTTTATGGAGATTTAGGATTAGTTTAACATTGTTTTTGAAAAGTACAGTAAAAAGTACTTTTAAAAGTGATTTTGGATTGTTTGATTTAAAATTTGAATGTTTGAAATTATTGTTAAAAAATGATTTAAGTAGAAAAAATATCTATTCTAATTTTTTTTAAAAAAATATAAAATAATTGGTGATATGAATAAGAGAAATGAGTACTTTTGTTCAAAAATGTTTTTGGGAGCTAAAAATTAAAACAAAGCTACCTATGTTAAAAAGTACTTTTGACTCCAAAAATACATTTTAAAAAGCAAGGTAGAATTGATTGAGTATAGCTCGATTGATATTGTCGTTAGGAGTGTTCAAATTTGAGTACATGAGGTATCGGGTATCCAGTTCTCCGGGTAGCATATTTATCGGCCTATGTCATGGCCCGTGACTACTGGGTACCCGCTAGTTGGATACCCGTAAAATTCGTGTACCCGTAAATTCTGTTCTTCACATTTTTATTCTTTTAAATTCATTTTTTCAAAAAAAAAATCACATAGTAAACCTATAAAATTTAAAAGTTCATAATACATAACTCAAATACAAAATTAGTGATTTGAAGTTAGTTTTAAGGGGGAAATATTTGGATATATATATATATATATTAATGTTTATAGCCAAAAAAGACATTACAAATATTTTAGAAAAAAAATAAAACTTAAAAGTACATAAGACAAACATAAAAAGAATTTATAGATTAAAATTTAATTTTAGGGTAAAAATATTAAGGAACCTAAAATAAAAATATAATTAAAATTTTTAATATATATATTAAAAGTAACGAGTCAATAACTCGGTTACAAAATATTTTCGGTCTAGACCCGACCCGACTACACGGGAAAATTCACGGGTCAAGTAACTTTCTTTAGAAAAATACTCGTTTTTGAGGTTCGGGCCGACATGTCAACAGGTTGGATGACCTGGGTCGGGTATTTTTTAACACTCCTAATTATTGTTGGTATAATATATAAGAGAACGTGAGATCGAACATGCTTAAACGTTTAAAATCCTCCTCTTTATGGTTGAAAAAAAGTTTAAGTAGTATAAATCTTTTACATCGTATGTCGAAAAGAAAGCAAGGCAAAAATAAAACTTTTAAAGTTGCACATTTTGGGCTGTAAACGAACCAAAAGTTCAACAAACTGTTCGTGAATCGTTCGATAAGAAGTTCGTTTATTTATTAAACAAACGAACATAAACAAGATTTTTTGTTCATTTAATTAAATGAACAAACACGAAAAAATGGCTTGTTCGTTCATTTACGTTCGTGAACGTTCGGTAATCCGATCGTTTATATCTGTTTAAATTTATTCACATATGTCTATTTATATTTATTATTTTTCATAACAAATGTATTATATTTAAAAAATTAAAAACATATATTATAAATATGAAATGAAAAGAAAAAATTAAACAATACTCAATGTTTGTTCGCGTTCGTTTATTATTTTAACAAACGAACACGAACAAGAAATTACGCTGGTTTAGTTATTCGTATTCGTTCATTTGTTCAATTAAAATTAAACAAACAAACATAAATATATCATCGTTCGTGTTCATTCGGTTCGTGGCTTATGCACGTTGAATCACATAAAATTATACAGAAAAATGAAATTTAATTGGCAAATTGGCAAATGAATTAAGAAGGTTAGCCGGTGGTTGCCCGCAATCTTTTGTACCAAACAATAGCCAGAATCTTGGGGATTCCCACCAATTAATTATTAATCTCCTTTTTATATATATATATATATATATATATATGCAATTTGATTAAAATGTTTTCATTTATGTTATCTCTTTAATTAATTCTTTTCCCCATAATTTTCAACTTTATCAAACTACTTTTTATTATTATTATTATTATTATTATTATTATTATTATTATTATTATTATTATTATTATTTAAAATAAGATCAATATATGATTGGTACTTGAACTTGTCATTTTATTTTAATGTGGTAGCTGTATTTTTTATAATCAAATTTGGTACATAAATTTATAAATTTTCTACTTTAGTACTTGTACTTTGTGTCCAATATAATACCTAGATTTAACAATTTGAACATGTACCGATGTGACATTTTTGTCATGTCTCACAACTTCACTTGTTAAAATATCAGGTCAACGCATATTATAGCTTGTCAAATTTCTATACCACATTAGGAGAAAAAAAAATGAAAAATTCATGTATCAAATTGGATGATGTTGAGGAACCATTTACAGCCAATATAACACTTTAAATTTTACATTTTTACTGTTGATCATTTTTTTAACAGATGTCTAGATTTTATTAACCACCATAAAATATATTACAAATACAATACATTAAAAGGGGAGAAAAAAAGGGGACAAGTCGACTAAAATCTCATACAAATGTACAAAAAAAGCAAATACTTCCATAGAGATTACTATACCATCAAAACTTAAAAGCTTCATGAATCTCATTGTCTCTAGCCAAACAAGACGCTTTACATGATGAGAAAGGAGTGGTGAGCGAACCAAACTATCAGGCAGATTGCTCCGCTACAAAGTTCTGATTATATCGGCTAATAAACCATCAAATGAGTGGGTATTAATCTTTCCTATGACCACCGACAGAATCAAATAAAAAAACTAGCGCCGTGAGAATCTCTATTGATCAAATTTAAATTTACGATTAAGATTAAAACATATTTTGATTAACAGATGATTATATTTTTTCCCTTTTTACAATTATATTTTTTATTTTTTCGTTTCTTTTTATAATTATCAATAGCTACACAAGAGATTTTGACTTCTCTCATTTTGTTTAATGAATTTCACGTTGGAAGATTGGAGGAGCAATCTTCATTTTCAATTTCCCAATTTATTTGAGTAAGCTTTGATTTTTTAACGGTCTCTTAATATTGTGTAGATTTTATATTAATTTTATTGTCTTTTGATGCTAAAATGAATTTTAATGGATTTTGTCATAAATCTTGATTAGATTATAGTAATCTAATGATTTCTATGCAGGTTTAAAATTTTGTGCATGAGTAGTAATAATCTAAAGTTGATTTTGTAATTTAATCCCCGGAATTAATCTAATGGATTGAATTTAGATGTAGATTCTTGAATGAGATTATTGGTGATGTGAATGATTTACTTATTTGATCATATATGAGAATGCACCATAGTTGTTTGATTTATTTCTTGTAAGGAAAAAAAGAGATAAGCAGATTCGAAGTGCTTACCGTTATGGTGTGCGCATAACATTAAGGGGCTAACCATTAAGGGATGCGTAATTCCCTTCTGCAGCTGTTGTTGCTTTTCAAGTGGTGTAAATGCTTTTAGGAAGTGGGGTTCTACATGGTTACGAAACAGGGGTTGTACAGGACAGTGAAATGCCGCAAGCTTCGGGTGCGAGTTTTAGCAGTGCAGAAGCGAAAAATAGGAATTTCTCATAGGCAATTTGTGCTATGCGGTATTTTAATAAAATGATTATTTTAATGTGGTCAAATTTATATCGACTCTTGTATTTTCTTTTGGAAGATGGCGAGTGTCACAATTTTTGATTAAGTGTCGAAGCGTTGGCACCAAGACGATGGCATGTTGGTGAGTGCAAGTTGGTTCTTTAAATAAAGTTCGAACTCAGGTTTGGGGGTTTGGTTATAACCTAGCAAGCTTAACTAAACTCGTAAGTAAGTATAATGAGATTTATCCCTCGGTTGTGCTTTGGCGAATTTAATTTTATGCATTCGTTTTTGAATTACTTGATACCTATTGTTTATGCATGTTTTAAGTATGTCTATACCGATTTTTGATCATATATTGATGATGAATGCATTGAGAAAATGATCCATGTAAGTATGAGGAATACTTGTAAATGCATGGTTTAATGCATTAGAAATGGTTTTGGAATGTTGCATATAAAAACAGTGACGTACATGCTTAATAATGAATTATATCGGCAAGCGATTTGGTTTAAAATGTTATCAGATATAGTTGGTCGACCATAAGATTGATAGTGCACTATAAAAAGTCACCTCGGGAGTTGAGGGGTTTATGTGTTTTAATACTCCACCACGAGTACCCTAACGGTTGATGGGTTATATGGTACCAAAAACTCCCGTTAGTGAATTATGCATCTAAATGATGATTGGGTTGTGATTGTACAGGGTTGTGATTGTACCTTGAATTCCGGTTGAGATTGTACCTTGAATTTCGGTTGAGATTGCACGAAGTGTTGAAAGAACACTTGTTGAATCCGCGTATTCGATGTAATATTTTATAAATTTGAACTTGGTTAATGATCACTTGAGAGCCAATTTTATTGCTAATGTATCATGATGATGGATCATGTTGTATAACGTTAGTTTATACATGTTTACTCTTTAAGCGTTGCATATGGGTTGTTATGCATAAGAAAACTTAAATTGAGGGATTGCAAAATGGGATTTTACTGTTGATCCATGATACATGTTGTATATGGTTTAATATTCATATTTTTAGAAATGTTAAGTGCATGATTTGTTTTGAAAAGAAATGAGAAATACTTGAGTTTGATTAAGCATGAGACTTGTGAAAAAATGTTTTGATACATATTGTGGTTATGCATGTTATGCTTTCAAAAGAAGTAAGCAAGTGTATTGGTTTTACACACATAGTCTACTTTACAATGAATCCATGATTTAAGCCGGGAGATGCGATGCTTATGTTTTGATCAAGATGTTTTTATTAAATGTTTTGTGAATAAAAGGTTTGTTATGAAAGCATGATGCTTATGTATCGAACAAGCACGGTTTATTTAAATACTTTGGAAATAGTGTGTTGACTCCCTTTAATATGGGATTCTAATGTCGATTTTGGTTTTGAAACTGCATTGACATTTTAACCTTGTTGAGTGCACTCACTAGGCATTATATGCTTACGTTCTCTTTTCTCCCGCCAATGTAGTGAATAAAGCAAGTGTGGGGTTGTGGTCTGAAGCAAGGTGGATTCCAAAACAAACGTGATAAATAGTATTTTTACGGCATTAATAATTTTTATATTAAGACAATGTGTGTAGAATATTGGGATATATTGTTTTATCTAGGGAATGATAACTTGATTGTTTACATTACGTTAAATGATGGTTGTATTTAATGACTAATATGTTAGTTTTATTTTAATGCTTTGTATACTTGATAGTTATGATCAAATAATGTTAATGATTTAAATAATGATTAGATTGATTATTTGTGTTCAATGAGTACTTGTGGTTTTGACCATTTGGTGTGTAATGAATAATTTGTATGTGATTATTTGAGTCTATTTGTTTAATGGTGATATAATTTAGAAGCATGTCAATATTGTTCGTAAGTAATTGGATAAATTCAAGTTGAGATTCGATCCCCAAAATGCTTTTTAGGGCAGCCTGTGTAATTGTATGGCTGATGGTTAATTCGGTTAATGGGTTTTACGAAGATTGGATTCTTTGTATTTTGGTCATCGTATGTCGTCGATCAATTGAATAGGTAAATGATGTCCGTTTGACTTGAGATTTTGCAAGAATGTTTTAAATGTATCTAATTGCTTTGAGAAACTGTTAAAAATGTGTTAGTCCTTGTATTATGGCTATTTTACAATTTAGTCCTTAATTTCGTATTTGATTAAATTGGATGCTTATTTGTTATCCGTTGAAGCTAAAATTTGACATGATTGCAAGAAATATGATTAATTAACAATTGGTAACCTGAAAATTGTGTAAGTTCTTTATTATTCAGATTTACAATTTAGCCCCTAAAATACTTGTTTTTCAATTGAATGTCTTACCGATGTTCGAATCGAATGAAAATTGAACCATTGATGGTATGCACATCTTAGGCCTTAATAATGCATCTAGACAAGTTAAAAGGAAAAAAATGGACCGTAATTCGAGTAAGATTGTTCAGGCTTGCTTTGGCAAACCTAATGCGATCTTCTTGGTTCGGGTCTAACGACTAGGCCAAGTCAAGGGGATTACAGTCCAAGTGAGAATCACGAACCGAACCGGTCCTGACTCATGAAACAAAACTGGAGTACCAAACTGAACCGACATATTCGTATATGACCCGAGATTGACTTGTGCCTGTACCTAACTCAAACTGGGTCAACCGTTGACCGATTGAACCGAGCCAATCGTTGATCGATTGAACCGAGCCAACTGTTGACTATCGTTGAACATTGACTGGTTTTAACTTTGGCCGTTGACTTTTCCGGTCAGAGTTACCTTTATATTTTTTCACATCCTGATTCCAAATCGGCTACTCGTTTTCCCAAATTCAAACCCAAAATCCTACTTTACTAATTACATTTATTTTGTACTTAGTATTTTTGAAGAATTGTGATTTTCGGATTCTAATTCGGATTTTATTGTGTTTAGGTGACGTTAACTCCAAGACCGATGTACCTCTTCCTCCTTCACATGTGCAGACTGCTTCTGCACTTCCTATGGGATCTGTACGTGAGTGTAATTCATATTAGTGAATTGATATTGATAATGTGGCATAGTAGTAGTTGTTAATGTAGAGATTATTCTTGTAGGTTTTTATTTTGTCCGACCTAGTGCTAGAGCTGAGCGTATGAGACGTTCTTCTTGACATTGAGTTGTTAGCTGCTTGAGGTGTGTCTTTTCTTGTGCTATATTATTTTTGTAAATTATTTCTGAATTTTGTGATATGACTTGTATGATAACATTTCATGCATCATATATCATAATGAGACTAATTAAATATCAGATTTATTGTGTTATACATCACGCCTAATTAAACGAGTTTGAGTTTAAATTAAAAAATTGAGATATCATATTATATGGGTTGAGAACTGTATAGGGAATTTAGTGGTTTCACTTTTCGGGATAAATTCCACTTTAGATGGTGCGGCGTAGCAAGTGGGTATGAGGAACCTTACTCATCTTCTAGTGCAACGTAGCTGGGTCATTGCATTGTGTATGATGCATCCTCTCATGTGAATATGTATATATGCATGTATGATTTGAGATTGAGCATGATGACGTGATTATCCTGTGTTGTGACTGTATTTAATTGCACTTTAGAGACGCACTGAGCCTTATAGCTTACTCTATTTAGTATTTTTTCAGATACTCAGAGGCAACTCGGTACTTGGAGGATTTCTCTCTTTATTTGACTCTATTATTTATCAGTATCGACTACTCTATTATTATTTTAGATTTTTTAGTTTATTTTGGGACATTTATATAATTCCAAACATTGGACTATTTTATTTCGGGGTTATTATTTAGCCTGCAATTATGGGATTTATTTCAATTATTTTATTAAACTATTAGAATATTGTTTAAAATAATTGAGCTTTATAATTGTTGTGTTGATCAATCGATGACAATTAGCCAAGAGGGGGGTGAATTGACAATAAAAATTTGAAGGGAGGAAATTGAAATGATAAGAATAAAAGGACAAACGATTTATAGTGGTTCAAGCTTCGAAACAGCTCTACATCCACTACCTTAGCTCCCACTAAGGATTTTGAACCAATTTCACTAGAAATTCTTCCCCTTTTCTCAGATTAGAAGGAAACCTTACAAACTGATTAAGCTTTATACCCAAAGCTTAATCAAGAACACTCTTTTATACAAGAAAGATGACAAATAGAAAATAGCCTCTCAAAGGTAGATATTTTGCCCAAAATTACAAGATTACTCAACCCAACTTGAAATAAAATAGATACAATGAAATTATACAAGTGGGTACAATTGATTTAACTCTAAAAAGCACAAAGAGGTTGGATTTTTGCTTTGATGATTTTCACTTGATCATTAGTTGTTGTTGTAGCTTTTGGAGACTTGCTTTTATACCCCTTCATTGATTTCTAACCGTTTGGTTGGTTGGCATCATCAATATAGTTGTTGGGCTGCATTTTTTCCACAATAAATACTTAACTACAACTGACTATATCGGTATACAGGAGGCCATATCAATACATGTTCCAAAATAGAAAGAGCAGTTGTGCTAAAATAACAAAGGTCGTACCGATACGCGGGAAGGCCTATCGAAACACAGTAAGAAGGGCGTATCGAAACGGACATGGCCGTATCGATATTGTTTTGCTCACTTAGAAAATTGTCAAAACCTGTTTTGGTACGCATCGAAGGCGTATCGATATGGGTTTGACCACTTTTAAAAAATGTTGATTCGCCATAACTGACAAGGCAACGATAAAATAACAAATGTGAACATTTGAAAAATCTTAACCCCATGTCGATACGGTTGTATTCGTATTGGTACACTACTCTTAAACCTTAAGCCCAGATGAATGTTGTATCAAAACGGATAGAACTGTATCAAAACACCTGTATTGAAGCAAGCTCACCTGTATCGAAACGGATTCTTACAGTGGCCTTATACGTCGAGGGCGTATCGAAACACCTAAGAGGCTTATCGCAACGCCTTGGCGAGATTGTTCAATTTTGCTTTGAAAACACTTGGAAAGATTTATGGGGTTTAAGTTTTGACTTAGAAATAATTTTTAGGTTTAAAATCCTTGTCAATTGTGAGACTTCAAAGTACTTAAAAATTTATTTTCTTTTGCAATTAAGTAATCAAATAATTTGTTATATCAAAATCAAACTTAGGTTTTACAATCTCCCCATTTTTGATATAACAAAACCAAAGTTAAATTTTTAAGTAGTTTGAAGAATCCCCTTATTTTGAGATAGATTTTTATTTTAGTTCTTTTACTTTACTTCTCCCACTTTTTGTAGATCAAAATAAATGAAATAATTCAAAGGCAATACAATATAAGCAAGATAAAGAAAACAAATTAAACACCATTAAGCATAAAGATTCAAAGCAACATTAAAATCCAAACTTAATTCCTAAAACAAAGATATTCAAAGCATAAGTTCATGAAACAATAAACATAGGTGCAAAATAAGAAACCGTAAGATGTTATGCCATGATGTGCAATGCAAAACTAAAGAGCATTTCCATCATCTTCACTATCTTTATCTTCTTTATCATTGGCTTGATTTCCTTGGGATTGTCTTCATTCTCTATAAAAGGCTGTGAGAGAAATATCCATAGAAGATTGTTGGCTTTCAATAGAGGTAACTCTCTCATCCAAGGATGTGAACCTAGTGTCAATGGTAGAAAACCCCAAATTTATAGTGGTATGCAATAAAGTGAACTGCTCATTGAGGTAGGCCATAAGAGCATCCATCGATGGTTGGGCGACTGGATCTTGAGGGGTTGCCTGAGGAGGCACTTCGGGTTCGGGTGCAACTCCTTGAGGAAGATCCATGATACGAAGCCATTCTCCATTGTGATATTGGAACTTTGACCGGTGGAGAGAACGTTCGTCAATAGGATCAGTGAGAGGCTCGGCAAGATCATGTGAGCAATTAATTTCCAACTCTAAGAACAAGTGACTCAAAGCAGTGCCACAAGTGAAAGATGAGAAAAGAAGAGAATGGCGATGTTGAACAAGATAAACAAGCTCCGCAAACATAATTTGAGCAAGGTTTGGTTGTTTTTCTTCACGAAAGCATTGGATTCAAAAGTCGTCAACTTTTCGGATCGTTGAAAATTTTCCACTGGATGGATGGAACCACCAAGTGATCAACAAGTGAAGGATGTGATCATAGGCGTTAAGAACGGTCACGGAGCCACAAAGAACATGCTCTAAAGAGTCTTCATTATCTATACCCCTATTCTCAAACCCAAAAATATGGGTTAAAATAATTGGATCAATATGTATCTTCTTTCCCATTAAATAAGACTCAATAGAAATGATCGTGCTTCGATCGTGACTGGGAATACACCGGGAATTAGCGAAATATGAGAACAAGGTTGCGATACAAAATACCGGGTATGGAAAAAATTGCATGAAATTCCATCTTCGTAATAAAGGAAGATATCTTAAATTAAAACGCTCAGAATTCAAAAAAGGGATAGAGATGACTCGTTCACGACGAATTTCATAATTATGGTATTGTTTGAAGTGAGCCATAGCTGACAGATTGGTAAAACTCTTTTGGTAGATAAGAGTGAGGTTCGGATGAGTGGTATCATTATTGTTGGATGATTATCCAACTTCACCCGATCTTGGTCTTTTTCTAGGTGCCATGATAAAAACTTGAAATTCAAAAACAAGACACAAAAACGATGTATGCATAAATCATCAAATTCAATCCAATACTCAATCCAACAATTCAAGGTATAATAAAAAACTTATATAATATAGTTTAAAAACATATATAAATATAAAAGAATTTTTGGTAAAAAGAAATTTGAAAAACAATGTAGAAAAATGTACAATATAATTTTATATTCGAATCAAATAATTTTCCGTTTGAAATTTTTTTACAAAAACTTTAAAACCCATAAACTATATGTACTAAAAACATAAATTCGAAGTAAAAACAAAAACTAATTCAAAATGAATTAGAAAAAAGAGGAAAAAGAATTTTATACCTTGATAATGGATTATGGATGAATGAGGATGATATGATGCACTAGCTTGATGAAATAGCTTTGATTTGATGAGAAGAGCAAGAACCCTCAAAAGATTTGAAGAGTTTGTGTGAAAAATTAAGGGATTTGGTGTGTTTTTATAGGTAAAAATCGGCTAGAATTTTGTAGAGAAAAAATAGGGAAAGAAAAAAAACATTAAAAACTCATTAATAAGCAGACGCAGCGCGTACCGATACGCCACGTGGTGTATCAAAACAGTGTATCGGAACACTTTTGAAGCAGTACCAAAACACGAGACCGTACCGGTACAATGTTGTTTGTATCGAAACCCATTCAAGAACACGTATTGAAATGCATGGAACTGTTTCGATACGCCTGTTCCAAAACTGCATTTTGAGCACAGAGATCATCATTCCGGTATAGGGTTGCATGTACCGAAACCTATTCAAGAACCCGTCATTTCGATACCGTTGTTCCAAAAATTGCATTTTGGGTACAAGATGCTCAAAAATTCAAATTTGATCGAATCTAAATGCATGTATAAGACATATGAGCAACATGAATGGACAAAAATAGATACATACTCCCCATAGCAACAAGCATAAATGCAAAAAGGAACAAAATTACAAAAGCATGATAATTAATCAAATTCAAGCAAGTTTTTTAACTAAAAGGGTTTTAAAGGTTCATGATAGGCTAGTAAGACCTAACTCTCTCCTAAGAGTCCAAAAGCGTTCCTTATCCAATGGTTTGGTAAATATATCCACTAATTGGTTCAAGGTGTCTACATATTCTAGAACTACATCATTTTTCAAGACATGATCTCTAATAAAATGATGTCTTATCTCTATGTGTTTGGTTCTAGAATGTTAGATGTGATTCTTAGTGAGACATATGGCACTAGTGTTGTCACACTTAAGGGGTATGGTACCTACATCAGTTTCATAATCTAAAAGTTGTTGCTTCATCCAAAGGACTTGAACACAACAACTTCCAGCTGATATATATTCCGCTTTGGTTGTAGATAAGGCTACACTATTTTGTTTCTTAGAGAACCAAGATATGAGCATACTACCTAGGAATTGGCAAGTGTCGGAGGTACTCTTTCTATCTATCTTACATCCCCATAATCCGTATCCGAGAAAGCATATAGATCAAATGAGGAATCTCTAGGATACCAAAGACCTAAACAAGGTGTGACTCTAAGGTATCTAAAGATTCTCTTAATGGCTATAAGGTGTGATTCTATAGGAATAACATAAAATCTAGCACACAAGCAAAAAGTAAACATAATCCCAAGTCTACTTGCGGTAAGATAAAGCAATGATCCAATCATAGAGAGATAAAGCTTTAAATCAACATACTTACCTCTTTCATCTTTGTCAAGCTTTGTAGAATAGCTCATTGGTGAGGCTTGAGGCTTCACATTCTCCAAGACAAACTTCTTGAGCATATCCTTGATATACTTAGCTTGATTTATGAAGATACCATCCTTCAATTGCTTGATTTGGAGTCCTAAGAAAAATGAGAGCTCCCCCATCATGCTCATCTCAAACTCACCTTCCATCAACTAAGCAAAATCTTGGCAAAACAATTCATTAGTAGAACCAAAAATGATATCATCGACATAGATTTGAACTACTAAAATGTCTTTTCCTTTTCTTTTAATGAAGAGTGTAGTATCCACCTTTCCTTTATCAAAACCTTTTTCAATTAAAAAACTTGATAATCTTTCATACCAAGCTCTAGGAGCTTGTTTCAAACCATATAAAGCTTTTGAAAGTTTGAAAACATGGTTTGGGTATTTTGGATCTTCAAAACTGGGTGGTTGTTCTACATACACTTCTTCATTAATAAAACCATTTAAAAATGCACTTTTGACATCTATTTGAAAAAGATTGAATTCATAAAAACATGAAAATGCAAGAAGCATCCTAATAGCTTCCATCCTAGCTACGGGTGCATAGGTTTCATCAAAATCAATTCACTCTTCTTGAGTGTAACCTTGAGCAACAAGTCTAGCCTTGTTTCTCACTATGTTACCACTCTCATCTTATTTATTTCTATAAACCCGTTTAGTTCTTATAGTAGATTTATTACTAGGCCTATCAACTAATGTCCAAACTTGACTCTTCTCAAATTGGTTTAATTCTTCTTGCATGGCCAATATCCAATAGTCATCATTTAATGCTTCTTTGATATTCTTAGGCTCTATGCATGAGATGAATGTAACATTACAAGCATTTTTAAGATAAAGTCTAAAATCTCACCACCTTTGACATAGTTGAACTCCCTTGGGTAGCTCACTTCCTTTTCCTCTAGAGTCATGTCCTTCAAGGCTTCTAGAGGTGGATCTTGTGCTTCTTATTTGGATTAAACCTCATCCACCTTTGATGTTTGTCCTCCATCAATGGGTTCAATGATTCCTACATCATCATCATCACTCTCTTTATCTTTCTCCTCACTCGAATCACTCTCTTGAAAAGAAGCTTTGAGAGCAACTATGAGTTTTTTCTTCTCTACCTTTTTTTTGACCTTCTTTTCTTCTCTTCCTTACTTCAAGATCTCATGAGTAAGAAAAAAAACCCATGAGAGCATGGAGCTTCAAAGTTTTCAAATCATTTACCTCGATGATGACGGTTCTTTTCTCGTCCCATGACTCAGAAAGAGAATAGAGTAGTTTTCGGACAAGCTTGTCTTCGGAGATGACCTATCCGAAGTCTTTGAGACCGTTGACGATAATAGAGAACTGGCCAAACATCTTCATGACATTCTCATCGGGCTCCATCTTGAAATTCTCATAACTTAAGTTGAGGAGTCCAATCTTGGTATTCTTTACATCGCTGGTGCCCTTATAGGTGGTCTCGATCGTGTCCTACACCTCTTTTCCACTTATACACGAAGACATCTTCAAGTACATATCCGGTCTAAATGTACAAAAAAGCATGTACAAGGCCTTGTCATTTACTTGTAGCTTTCTTCTTTCTTCATCTGTCATTTCGTGCTTGGCCTTGGGAACTTGTCTATCACCTTCTTGCTTCGTTGGAATGGATGGTCCGTCTTCGATTACATTCCAAAGAATGTAATTGTGGGATTTGATGAATAGCCTCATCCGGTTCTTCTAATATAGGTAGTTGTCCCCATTGAAGATGGTGGTTTGGTGATAGATTGGCTCTCATACATGTTGTTGTCAGAGGTAGAAGTCATGGCTTGCATGATGGTCGATTGAAACACTTCAAGAATAGCTTCTTATAGATTTTAATCGTTTAAAAGTTAGGCTCTAATTCCAATTATTGTGTTGATCAATCGATGAAAATTAGCCTAGAGGGGGTGAATTAGCAATAAAAATTTGGATGGAGGAAATTGAAATGATAAGAATGAAAGGAAAAACGATTTATAGTGGTTCAAGCTTTGAACAAGCTCTACATCCACTACCTTAGCTCCCAATAAGGATTTTGAACCAATTTCACTAGAAATTCTTCCCTTTTTCTCGAATTAGGAGGAAACCTTACAAACCGATTAAGCTTTCTACCCAAAGCTTAATCAAGTACACTCTTTTTTACAAGAAAGATGGCAAATAGAAAATAGCCTCTCAAAGGTAGTTATTTTACCCAAAATTACAAGATCACTCAACCCAACTTGAAATAAAATAGATACAATGAAATTACACAAATGGGTACAATAGATTTGACTCTAAAAAGCACAAAAGGTAGGATTTTTTCTTTGATGATTTTCACTTGATCATTAGATGTTGTTGTAGCTTTTGGAGGCTTGCTTTTATACCCCTTCATTAATTTCTAACCGTTTGGTTGGTTGGCATCATCAATATAGCCATTGGGCTGTATTTTTCCCGCAATAAATACTTAACTGCAGACGACCGTATCGGTACATTGGAAGCCGTATTGATACCTGTTCCAAAATAGAAAGAGCTGTTGTGCTGAAATAACAAAGGGCATATTGATATGCGGGTAGGCATATCAAAACACAGTAAGAATGGCGTATCAAAATGGACATGGTTGTAGCGATACCATTTTGCTCACTTGGGAACTGTCAAAAGCTATTTAGATAATCATCAAAGGCGTATCGATACGGGTTTAATCACTTTTCAAAAATGTTGATTCCTCATAACTAACAAGGCAACGGTAAAATAATATATGTAAAGATTTGAAAATTTTTAATCCTCTATCGATACGAATGTATTTGTATCGGTACACTACTCTTAAACCCTAAGACTAGATGAAGGTCGTATCAAAATAGATGAAACCGTATCGAAACACCCGTATTGAAATAGGACTCACATGTATCAAAACGGATTCTTATAGTGGCCTTATACATCCCTGAGAGGCATATCGAAACGCCTGGGCGAGATTGTTCAATTTTGCTTTGAAAACACTTAGAAAGATTTTTGGGGTTTAAGTTTTGACTTAGAAATAGTTTTTAGGTTTAAAATCCTTGTCAATTGTGAGACTTTAAAGTACTTAAAAACTTATTTTCTTTTGCAATTAAGTCCTAAAATAATTTTTTATATCAAAATGAAACTTAGGTTTTACAATAATAATTGTAACATTTATTGAGTGTTACCATTTTTACTAATTATTTTGGGTTTTAGAATATTTAAATCTAAAATTGATTTCTTGTGGGGGCAAGATTTCAATTGGGACTTCCTAAATTCGCCATTTTTCTTGGTTGGGCTTAGGGCTTATAGGTTCCGTGTTTTGTAACATTTCTATTCGTGTCACATCGTAGTCGTACTGTAACCTTGCTGCACCCTAGACTCAACAATGAATCATGCTGATTTGAGTGGTAATACTGTGTTATAACTAAGTCTGTCATCTTTTGTTTATTCGCTCCTAGGAAACACGTGGGACATGGACATGTATGAGTTGGTTACGATCTAGGTAGTATAGTGGACGTTCTATGTTTAAGAGGTGCAATTGTAATTAATTGGGTGTGTCTGGGAGATTACATGAGATTTATCATGAATTATTTTTATTTCATGCTCATACTTAAGGTCATATTTGAGCTTCATGCGTGTACCCAAAGTAATTTTTAAGCTTACACACACACACACACACCAAGGGTTATTATTAAGATTTTCGCGCGTATTGGGATATTGGTGGAGATGAATTTGATTCTTTGGGAAATTTGAGATATTTAGAATTTACGGAACTCTCACTTAATAATCCTGGCTAGGAGAGCTTGGATGTTGATTCAGATATTAGTGTGTTTAGGTGACGTTGACTTCGAGACCTACGTACCTCTTCCTCCTCCACCAGTGCAGACTGCTTCTGCAAGACCTACGATATCTACACATAACTATAGTTTAGATTAGTGAATTCATATTACTATTGTGGCATAATATTAGTTGTTAATGTAGTGATTATTCTAGTAGGTGTTGGTTTTGTCTGACCTAGTGGGAGACGTTCTTCTTGATGTTGAGTTGTTTGCTGCATAAGGTGGGTCTCTTATTGTGCTACATTATTTCTGTTCATTATGTCTTAATTTTGAATTATGTGTTACGACTTGTATGGTTACATTTCATGCATCATATATTAGAATGAGACTAATTAAATATCATATTTATTGTGTTATACGTCATGACTAATTAAACGAGATTGTGTTCAGATTGAGAAATTGAGATATCATACATATTGTGTGGCTTGAGAATTGTACAAGGAAGTTTAGTGGTTTCACTCTAGGCTGAACTCCACTTCAAATGGTGCGACGTAACGAGTGGTTTTGGGGAACCTTACTCATCTTCTGGTCCGATGTAGCTGGGTCATTGCATTGTGTCTGATGCATCTTATCATGTGCATATGTATACATGTATGTATGATTTGAGGTTGAGCATGATGATATGATTATCCTGTGTTGTGACTGTATTTAATTACACTTTAGAGATAAACTGAGCCTTATTATTACTCCCCTTTAGTTCTTTTTTTAGATACACATATCTTAGGTGACTCGGTACTTAGAAGGCCTTTCTCCTTATTTGACTCCATTATTTATCAATATGGATTAATCTATTATTATTTCTAATTTGTTATTTTATTTTGGAACATTTATGTAATTCCGGACATTGAACTATTTTATTTTGGGCTATTATTTAGCACGTATTTTTTAGATTTATTTCAATTATTTTATTAGACTATTAGAACATTGTTTAAAATAATTGAGTTTTAAAATAATTGTAACATTTATTGAGTGTTACCATTTTACTAATTATTTTGGGTTTTAAAATATTTAAATCTACAACCAATTTTGGAGGGGGCAAGTTTCAACTGCGACTTCCTAAATTCACCATTTTCTTCTGGGCTGAGTTTAGGGGTTATAGACAGAGGTGGAAACATGAATTTATTTAAGGTTTTTATTTTTTGAATCATATTTAGAAGGGGTTAATTATTTATAAAGAGATGTATTTTTATTTATAAAGGAGTGTCATTTTATTTATAAATGAGTGTCAATTATATATTTTATTATTTTTTTTCATATACAAGTTATATAGAAAAATCAAATTTCCAAAAAGTTTTTGGGTGTCATTAGACATCCCAATTGCGTATGTGGCTCCACCTATGGTTATAGGTTTTGTGTTTTGTAACATTTCAGTTAGTGCTGCACCGTAACCCTGCTGCACCCTGGACTCACCCATGAATCATGATTACTTGAGTGGCAATATTGTGTTACAACTAAGTCTGTCAACTTTAGTTTATTCGCTCCTATGAAGCATGTGGGACAGGAACATGTATGAGTTGGGTATGGTCTGGGTACGTACCGTAGACCCTTCCTTTAGGAGTTGTGTAATTCTTTGAACAATTTCTACCTAAGGGGGGGAGATGAATTTTTCTCCTAATGGGTATTGAACCCACAACCTAGGGGAGAAGGGAGGGTCCCATCTAAGAGCTTTAACCACGTGCTTTAGAGGTTGTTGACTACGAGTTGTGTAATTTTTGTTTACACAACATTCGTGTTAAAATATATCATATCATCAATGTTAATAAGCTTTAATTTCAATTCACTTATTCCTTTACATCTATAATAGTCAAATTGGTTTTTATCTCTAATTAAATAAAACAATAAAGTGTATTATTTGGTCACTGAATTAGGTTAAAATTATTGTTTTATCTTTTTAAAAATTATAAAAAGATCATAAAATTTTTGATTTTATTAAAAAACATTAACAAACTATTAGTTGTCATTAAAGAGAATGATACATTACATTAAATTGAGGATATACATCCAATTTCTCAACACAACAATAAGACAAACAAACTCGTTAACACCGGAAAGCAGAGGTGCCAAAGATGACCACATTCAAAAACCAAAATCAGCCCTAAAATACGACATTTGGGAAGAGTAACAAACCATTACATTCCCCACATTCTAAGCTCTAACCATTCTTAAAGTCAAGTCTTCCAATTTCACTTAGTCAACCATAACCCACCAAAACTTAGATAAAATTATATACAATTTGGGGACAAGAATTACATATATTTAAGGGTTTAAATAACAATTTTACTATTACATTAACTTATATATATTTAATTTTAAATTTTTTTAGGGATGGGCTGTGACCACCACCGGTTCCTTCAACCTTCCCCTTAAAAAGCTACTACCCTAATAGGAAAATACCAATGACTCTCAAAACCAGCATTGACCCACGCTAGTTGCCAGTGCTGAGCCAACCACAATAAGCATCTCCCTTGCAAACTCATAGAAATATACCAATGATCCTCTCTCAAAAACAAGAAATTAGTACTTCATTGAAGATCCTAAAACATGTCTCCTTAATTTTTCAAATAGGATAAATTACATAAATCATGACTGAACTTTACTTTCATATCTATTTTGGTCACTGAAGTTTCAAAACGTTTAATTTACTTACTAAAGTTTTGACGTTGAACATTTTTTGTCACTGAACTTTACTCTCAAACTTATTTTGGTCACCGAAGTTTAGACATTGAAAGTAGATGGTGGTTGTTCGGTCTCAAATTTCACCAGCCACGTTGTCTCAGCCCCCTGAGTCTGAATCGACCTCTATTTCGTTGGAAAGTACACTGAAGTCCACAATTTGAAAAAAAAAACTATTGGTTTCTCTCTTGTCAATTTCCCTCATCCGTTGTCGGATGGAGCCCATTTCTCAGTATATTGCTTCACTCATGCTGATGAAGCTTTCCTCCGTTCAGATCTTGGAGAAGTTTCTTCGTTCACCGGTAAATGAACATCGTCAGATAGTTAACAAAAGAGTGACAAAAAACGTTCAATGTTTAACATTTATTGAGTAAATTGAAGTTTTAAAACTTAGTGGCCAAAATAAGTTTGAGAGTAAAGATTAATGGTGATTTACGTAATTTACTCTTTCAGATATTGATGTTTATTGTGTTCATGGTGTGATTTTAGGGTGGATCATCGAAATTTTTCGATTTCGAGCTCGTTGATGTTGGATTAATACTCCTGGATCAGTTCCGGATGAGTTTGCAATTGACATAAATGTGATTAATGGAAATAAACTCATTCATTAGAATAATTAATTATAGTACCTTTTCTTATAAGAAATAAACTAAATTTGCATACTCAACCTAAATCTTTTTGTTGCAGTTCATCTACTTGATTTTTAGACACATTCCCCAATATTATATGATGTATTAAGGAAAATGTGCACGCTTATGAAAATACTATGCAATTTCACTAATATACCAAAAATATTTTGTTTCTCCCTATTTACTTGAATATTGTTAATTGCATAACCTAATTTAAGAAGTCAAACAAACATATTTGAACGGTTCAATAATAAGTTTCCCATTGAGTTGAAAGCAGCCCAAAATCCAATATACTATTAAACAATACTATAATAGGAGTGTTCATGATATTAAGGATAAAGATGAGATGAGATAACTTTTATCTCATTCAAATCCATGAGATAACTCTTAGTCAAATCTCATTCAAATCCTATCTTATCTTATCCTATCTCTATCTCAATCTTATCTTGTATTTATATATTTGATTTGTATTTAATATTTAATTTCCTTTATCATTGTATATTCATTTGTAAGACTATATATAGGTCAATTGTAAACATTATCAATAATGAAATATACAAATCTTTTATATTGTAATCAGAGCCAAATAGAATTTCTCTACTCAATTTCCTCACCCCTCTTTTCTATTTTTCTTTAAACCAAATATATGTTTATGGCCCAGTTTTCTACTTCAAATGATCTTGTACATATTAGTGCACCGACCAACTTCCCAATCAAACTTACATCTACCAACTTTCTCATTTAGCGTAGCCAGGTGGAGGCTACTCTCATTGGTTTTGGGCTACTCAGTTATATTGATGGTTCACAGTCTTCCCCATCTAAGATTACTGATGCTACGACAAAAATTGCTAATCCTGAATATCTACAATGGTATCGTCATGATCAAATTCTTATCAGTGCTCTTCTTGGCCGTTGTGATGAACAAGTTCAACCACTTATTTAATCTTCTATCACTGCCAGAATTTCATGGGATACTCTAGTGAGCATCTCCCGGTCACATTATTGCTCTCAAATCCAAATTGGCTCGCAATCTACGTGGATCCAGGTTTATCTCTGACTACATGAAAGACATACATGATATTGCCTCTGATCTTGCCTTGGCAAATTTTCCTGTCTCCGATGCAAATATCTCGATTTCTATTGTCAATCAATTGGGTGATGATTATCGTCCAATTGTTACTGCCCTTTATGTATGTAACACATGGACATCCATGCTTGAGTTGTCTCAGATCTTAACTGATCGTGAGATGCTCCTACAAGAATCTGACCAAGCTACACATCTTGTCACGACATATTCTGCTCAGGGGTTAATTCAAATCATGGTTATTCCACCAATAGTTCTCGAGGGAATGGTGGTCACTCTGGCCCGTTCGTTTTCTGGTGGTGGCCGTAGTCATGTTCCTCATTCTAGTCATTCTAGACGAGAAGATATTGTGTGCAAGTTTTGTAATTTTTCAGGGCATATTGTTCGAGATTGTCGTAAGCTTGTTTGGTTCCTTCACAACAACTACTTTTATCAACAACCACCATTTGATTCACTGGTTGTTAACACTGCTACTGATCTTTCATCATCTGATCTGGCTCCTTGGGTGTTTGATAGTGGTGTCTCACATCACACCGCAATGACCACTACATCTCTTCAAGAATCTCCTCTTATGATGGTCCCGATACAGTTCATATGGGTAATAGTAACTCTCTACCTATATCTTATATTGGCCGATGCATAGTTCCCATAGCTACCAAGCCCCTTTCTCTCACAAATGTCTTATTTGCTCCTCAGTTAAATATAAATTTGGTGTCAGTTTCTAATTATGTTAGACTAATCATGTATTTGTTGAATTCTTTGAATCTTATTTTCTTGTTAAGGATCGACCCATGGGAATTCCCCTTCTTCAAGGCAATAAAATTGGTGGTGTCTACTATGCTTCGCGATCTTTTTATCCCCAAGACAACTCAGTCAACTGCTTGTCTATGCATCAGCTGCATCACAAGTTTGGTCATCCCTCTGATAAAGTCTTAGTCTCTATATCGCACACTTGTAATATATCTTATGATCCAACTAGTTTGATGAACTATCATTGTACTTCCTATCTTATTAATAAGAGTCATAAACTGCCATTTGGTCAAAATACTATGTCAAGCTCCCGTCCTTTTGAATTTCTTTACTCTGATGTTTGGAGCACTAAACATGTATCTTATGATGGATATTCATACTATGTAGTGTTTGTTGATCATTTTACCAAGTATATTTGGCTATACCCGATGAAGAAGAAATCGGATGTTGTGACAATATTTCTTCAATTTAAAAGGCTTGTTGAAAGCTTTTTTCATTAGAAAATTATGTCTTTATTCTCTAATAATAGAGGTGAGTTTGTTAAGCTCTTTCCCATTTTCAATTTAGATGGTATTTCTCATTTTACTTTACCGCCTTATACTCCGGAACACAACAGGACTAATGAACGGAGACATTGTCACATAGTGGAGACTGGACTCTCTCTACTTCACTTTGTATCCCTCCTAACAAAGTATTGGCCTCATGTTTTTCAGGCAGCTGCTTATCTTATTAATCGGATGCCTACATCGATACTGGGTAATGTATCCTTATCTTCGTTTTCATCAACAAGCACCAAACTATGACAAGCTTCAATCATTCGGATACTTGTGCTTTCCTTGGCTGAGACCATACATGACACATAAACTTGAGCCACGATTCACTGAATGTGTTTTCCTTGGATACTCTGTGATGCAATTTGCTTATAAATTCCTAGAGCCGACCACTAACAAAATCTATGTCTCTTTCCATATTTGGTTTGTTCCTCACATCCTCCCTTTTTCTATGCAACATGTCATCCCTATGTCATGGCAACCTAATACTTTATTGCCTACTATGCCACATCAATTTGATGCTTCATTGCCTCCTATGCTACGGAAACCTGATGCTTCATTGTCTAATATGCCATGGCAACCTGATGATTTTGTTGCCACATCAGTTCCCTTAGGTAACTTGCCACGACAACCTAAAGATTTCATTGCGACATCTGTTTCCTTGGCTGATCTACCACAGCAAGATATCGCCATTAACTTGCCATAGCAAGCTGTCTCCCCTAACTTGCCACAACATGATCCTTCGCAACAGCGGATTCGTCGGCTAAATTCAAGGTACTTTGCTCCTTTATTTGTTAATACTACTACATGTCATCATTTGTCTTCCACAATAGAGCCAATGACTGTTACTCAAGCTCTCAAAGACACACTATGGAGACAAGCCATGGATGATGAGTTCAATGCCTTGCTACAGAACAAAATATAGGATCTTGTTCCACGGTCTACACAATCTATCGTAGGGTGCAAATGGGTATTTCGTGTGAAACAGCATACTGATGGCTCTATTGATTGGTACAAGGCTCGACTAGTAATGAAAGGGTATTCTCAAAAAGCTAGTTGTGACTACTTTGAGACCTTTAGTCCTATGATAAAACCTATTACGGTGTGTATTATTTTCACTCTTGTCCTTCATTATGCATGGCCCATCAAGCAACTTGATATTAATAATGTCTTCTTAAATGGTACCTTACATGGGGAAGTCTATCTAGAACAACCTCTAGGATATGTTGATTTTACTCACTCATCTCATATTTGTCTATTGCATAAAGCCTTGTATGGACTCAAGCAAGCCCCGAAGGCATGGTATGTTGAACTCTCTCAATTTTTCATTCACTTTGGTTTTACGAAATCAAACGTTGATGCCTCTCTATTCATCTATAATGCAAATGGAGTTATTTTATACTTTCTAGTCTACATGGATGATATTGTGCTTACTGGTAATAACACTGATTTTATTTCTCATTTCACCAACATATTATCTATGAAGTTCTCTTTAAAGGATATAGGCTTGCTCAGCCATTTCCTTGTTATTGAGGCTATTTCTACTCCTACTGGTTGTTTTTATCTCAAACGCAATATATCTCTGACATCTTGACTCAGTTTTAAATGGAAAATGCCACAGCAATTTCCACACCTATGTCATCTTCTAACAAGTTACCTCTACCAGAGCCATCCACGGTACTTTAAATTTTTGGGTATCGTGGATTACTTGGTCTCCTTCAGTATCTCACACTAACTCATCCGGATATTTCTTTTTTTATGAATAGTTTGTCGTAATACATGCATGATCCTTTACTTACACATTGGACAGCAGCTAAGCGCATCCTACGTTATCTCAAAAAAAAACATTATGCAATGGCATTCTTTTTCTTTCTGCATCTTCCCTTTATCTCACCGTTTTTCTGATATAGACTGAGGAGGATCCTCTACGGACGGTCGATCCACTACTGGATATGCTATTCATCTTGGATCTAATCTTATTTCTTAGAAGTCAGCTCGTCAGAAAACTATTTCTCGTTCCTCCATAGAAGTTGAATATCATGTCGTGGCAAATGTAACTGTGGTTAACCGAACATATGGCTATAGTTGATTGTGAAAACAAGCGCTTTTCATTGAAGCTTGCCAATGATTATGAGGTTTTGGTGGTGGGAGAGAATGTTAAATTCTTATCTAATGTTGTTTCAACTATAGAAGCACGAAAGTTGTTGAAGGTGGGTTGTCAAGCATACTTGGCATATGTTATGAATCCAAATATGAATAAGGCACGTCCCCAGGATATCCGAACTATTTGTGATTTTTCGAGGGTGTTTTTGGAAGAGTTTCCTGGTTTTTCACCGGAAAATGAGGCAGAGTTTTGTATTGAGACGTATGGGAATACGGCGGTGTCCATTGCTCCGTATTGAATGGCACCTAAGGAGTTAAAAGAGTTGAAGATGCAACTTTAGGAGCTGTTGGACCGTGGTTTTATTCGGCCTAGTGTGTCACCTTGTGGAGTGTTGGTGTTGTTTGTGAGAAAAAGATGGCACTATAAGAATGTGCATCAATTATTGGTAAATGAATAAGTTGACAATTAAGAATAAGTATCCTTTACCGCAAATTAACGACCTATTCGATCAATTTCGTGGAGCAATGGTGTTTTCCAAGATTAATTTGAGATCAGGATACTATCAATTGAAGGTGAAGGATAAAAATATGCTGAAGACAGTCTTTCGCACCCGTTACAGACATTATGAGTTCTTAGTGATGCCGTTTGGTTGGACGAATGGGCCTGCAGCTTTCATGGATATGATAAATCGTGTGTTTCATGAATTTTTGGATCTATTTGTGGTTGTGTTTATTGATGATATCCTTCTGTATTCACGTACCGAGGAGGATCATGATAGACATTTGCGGATTATTTTGCAAGCCTTGGTGGATAATCAGTTGTATGCTAAGTTGAGCAAGTGTGAGTTTTGGATTAAAGAGGTGGTGTTCCTTGGTCATGTTCTGTTGGTAGAAGGAATTTGTGTGGATCCGCAGAAAATTAAGGCAGTTGTGAATTGGAAACAACCTAAGTTAATGATGGAGGTTCGTAGTTTCTTGGGTTATACATGATATTATCGTCATTTCGTGGATAGTTTTTCTAAGGTTGTTGCTCCATTGACGAAGTTGTTACAAAAGGATGTTAAGTTTGAGTGGACGCAGACAAAGGAACAAGCATTTGAAAAACTGAAGAAAGCTTTGATGTAAGCTATGATCTTGATTAAACCTGAGTCAGGAAAAGAGTTTGTGATTTATAGCGATGCATCCTATGTGGGGTTAGGGTGTCTGTTGATGCAGGATGGTAAAGTTGTGGCTTATGCATCTAGACAATTGAAGGTACACGAGCGTAATTATCCTACACATGACATTGAGTTGGCTACTGTAGTGTTTACGCTAAAGATTTGGAGACATTATCTTTATGGTGAGAAGTGTATAGTGTATACGGACCATAAAAGCCTAAAGTATTTGATGTTACAGAATGAGTTGAATCTTAGGCAACGAAGATGGTTGGAGTTGCTTAAAGATTATGATTTGTTGATCGAGTATCATCATGGTAAGGCTAATGTTGTTGCTGATGCTTTGAGTAGGAAGGTGGTTGTAGAGTTGAGGGTGATGCTTGAGCGGCTGAGTTTATCGCAAGATGGCAGGTTGGTAGCCGAGTTACAAATAATGTCTTCCTTGGTACATTTGATTAAGGAGATGCAGTTGCTTGATGATTCGTTGGTACCGCATGTTACGGACATTGCGGAAGATAATTTGATGAACTTTTGTTTTAATGATGATAGTGTTTTGTGTTTTATGAGTTAGATAGTTATGCCGGAAGATGTTGAGTTGAGGCGCACTATTTTGACTGAGGCGTATAGTAGTCCTTTTGGTATGCATCCTGGTAGTACTAAGATGTATCATGGGTTCAAAGATTGGTACTATTGGGTTGGTTTGAAGAAGAATGAAGCAGATTTTGTAAGTAAGTGTATGGTGTGTCAGGGAGTGAAAGTTGAACATCAATTTCCTTCCGGGTTGTTACAACCTTTGAGGATACCAATACCGGAATGGAAATGGGAGAGGATCACGATGGATTTTGTGACGGGTTTGCCTTTGACACCGTCAAAGAATAACTCTATTTGGGTGATTGTAGATCGTCTTACAAAGTGTGCGCATTTCTTAGCTATGCATACCACGTATACATTGGATAAGCTAACGGAGTTGTACATCGCAGAGGTTGTAAGGTTGCATGGGGTGCCTAAGTCTATTGTGCCAGACAGAGATTCGCGTTTTACATCAAGGTTTTGGGAGAGTTTACATAGAGCTTTGGGTACACTACTCAATTTTAGTACTTCGTATCATCCTCAAACGGATGGTCAGTCTGAGTGGGTTATCCAAGTGCTTGAAGATATGTTGCGGTGTTGTGTTAGTGATTTTCAAGGATCTTGGGAGAAGCAGTTGCCTTTGGTAGAGTTTGCTTATAATAATAGCTACCAAGCAAGTATTCAAATGGCTCCGTATGAAGCTTTGTATGGTAAGAAGTGTAGAATGCCTCGTTGTTGGGTGGAAGCGGAGGAAAAGTTTATTTCTTTGCCGAATATACTTAAAGGAACAACGAAAAAAGTGAAACTTATTAGTGACCGGTTGAAAGCGGCTTCGGATCGGCAAAAGTCTTTCACAGATTTGAAGTGTAAAGAAATTGAGTATGCTGTTGGTGATAAAGTGTTTTTGAAAGTTTCACCTTGGAAGAAGGTGATGAGATTTGGCTGGAAGGGTAAGTTAAGTCCAAGGTTTATTGGATCATATAAGGTGTTGGAGCGCGTTGGTCCGGTGGCTTATAAATTGAGGTTGCCATCTGAGCTTGAGAAGATACATGATGTTTTTCATGTATTCATGCTTCGGAAGTATAGATCGGATCCGTCGCACGTAATGCCTATTGAGGAAGTTGGGTTGATTCCAGATTTGACCTATGATGAGGAACCAATCAAGATCTTGGATGTCGACAATAAGTTTCTTTGTGGGAATACCATAGAGTTGGTCAATGTGTTTTGGCGACGCCGAGGTATCGAGGAAGCTACGTGGGAAAGGAATGATGATATGAAGGAGCAATTTCCTTACTTTTTTCACCAGGTAAATTTCAAGGATGAAATTTCTTAAGTGGGGGAGAGTTGTAACACCCCGGTTTTGGGCCTAGAAGTTAGTCGGGTTTGGTTAGGTGGTTTAATTCAATCGGTTTCGGTAATTTAGATTAGTTTTGGGAATAAATTGATTTAAAATGTTTTGGGCCGAGATAAATTATGGGGAAATGTTATAAAATCCTAAAATAATGTTTTGAAGGTTTTGGTGGGATCAATTTGACAAAATGGATTTTTTACTCGACATTTTTGAAACGGTGACTAAATCGTAAAGATTGCAAAATGTGTTTAGTGACTAAATTGAAAGGAGTCAAAGCTTAGAATATTTAGGGAGCTATTACACCAAGGTGTTATTAGCCTTTTCCCTTATTTTGCATGTTTTTGAATGGCTTAATTAATTGGTTTTATTAAAGGGATTTAATAGAAGATTTCTAAAAGGCATAAACATTTTCTTATGTAACTTCCTATTTTCTCTTCTCTTTTCTCTTTACTTTCTCACCAGCCAAAATATGATTTTTCCCAACAAAAATTAGAGGAAACAATTACTTTATTTCAGTCTTTGATTTCCTAAATTTATTTTCTCATTTCTACAACAAGTAGCATTGGAATTCTTAAAGGTTTTTATCCAAATCATTGCCAAACAAGGGAAAAGCTTTTGTTAGAGGCGATCTTTCTAATTCTCTTCTAATCAAGGGTTCTTTATTGAATTTCTCAAGCTCTTTGACTCTTGTAAATTGTTTTGAGTTAAAGATGTTGATACCTTGCTTTAATTAAGCTTGGATGGGGGTTTTGATGGGGAAAATGGTTGAGTTTCATTTTGATTTGATAATATTGGGTTTTAGATTGATTTTGATCCTAATCTTGATGTTTAACAATGTGGATAAATGGGATTTGATATGGTAATCCTGAAACTAGATGAATTGCTAGATTTTTAGGTTGAAATCTTTGAGATTATGGTTTGTTTATATGGTTGTTTGGTTGCTGAAGATATTTGGTTGTTGAGGGAATGTTTTTAGATATAGGTAACAAATTTCTTTCTTGAATTGAGAGATGATTCATGTGATCCCATGAGATTAGTTTATGGCTTTTAAAGAGATTATGTCATGTTGAGAAAATGCTATGCATTGAGATTTCTTGAAATGGGATGAAGAAAATGGTTTATGTATATGCATAGGAAAAATAGTAAGGTAACATGGTTTTAAAGTCTATATTGGCATGTGGCTGAGATTTAATTATTGTCGGATATAATTGGTCGACCAATAGGATTGAAGTGCACTCTAAATACAAAATTCGTACGTGAGACAAATTCTTCAGTTACATAATAGGGGTAGTGCTATTGTGAAGTGCAAGGGGTAGTGTTATCAGATACGAGCAATAGGGGTAGTGTCATCCCAGCCGAAGTGAGATTATGGTGAGGGTAGTTTCACCATGAGACTTGATGGGGGTAGTGCCATCAAGGAATCTGCATATCCGAACTTAATTGGATAAGGGTAGTGCTATCCAAGGATGAGGGTAGTGCCATCCGGGTCACTTGTCATGCCAATATATGAGATAAACATGTATCATGGTTTTTGTAATGATTTGTATAATGTGATTTATACATGAGATTGTGTTTAAGCTATGCTAGGGATAAGCATGCTTGAGAAGTTTTAAATGAGATTTGCATTATGGTTAATGCATGAGAATTATGATACATGTTGAAAGGATGATTTTGTAATTGCTTTGAAAAAAGATTTCAAGCATGAGAAGTTTTGAGCATGAGGTTTGAGAAATAGTTTAAAATACATTGTTGTTGTTTTTTAATTGAGCGTCCCTTACTAAGCTTATTGCTTACGCTCTCTTTTCTTAACAATGCAGAGAAGTAACTTGTTCAGGCGGCAAAGAAGCAAGAAAGAGAGTCCAAGGGATTTCACTTTGCTCAAGTATGATTTTAAACTAGTTTGATAGTAATAATTGGCAATGAGAGGGTACCAATTTGGTTTTGGAGTATGTTTTATGAAACTCCAAGTTTTGGCACAAGTTTGTGTTGCCTATATGGACTTGTAAATGGCCTTTAAGAGTTGGTTTATGGTTTGTATTGCATTTGAGGTTTGAAGTGTTTGGTTATTAGGAAGCATGCTTCTAGTTGATGATATCGAGTTTGAATTGATATGTGAATTGTTACGTATGTCTTTGGAAGCATGTTTTGGGTGTGATAAATATTTGGGGTGTGTATTAAAGTGGTTGGAGCTAATGTGGATATGTTTAATGTGGTCCTAAGGTGTGTTGAATATGCATGTTCTGCAAATTTGCAGGTAAGTTTTGGAACCTTATGAACAGGTTTCGAAACCTGTTGAAGCTGGTTTCGAAACCAGGCACAAGGTTTCGAAACCTTGAGGAAGCTTTGGCTACTAGAAAAATAGTTTTGAAACCTTTGAGAAGGTTTCGAAACCTTCAGTGGGAATATTTTTGCAAAGTTGAAAAAAAAGTTTGAAATGTTATATTTTGGTCCATGATATTCGTAAATGCAATTGCAAGAGTTTGGATTGTTGTTTTGAGCTGAGATTTGGCGAGCACGCATGTAGCCTGACTAATTAAAGATTGGTAAACTAAAAATGGTATAAGTCGCAATAATTTTCCAAAATTGCAATTTGGTCCCTAAATTGTAATTGAATGCAATTGGATGTTAATTCGACACTCGATTGAGTTGAGTTTTCACTCGCTGCCTAATCACTCACCATAGGTTATGATATTGCGTCTAGATAAGATAAATAAAAATGGATGTAAATTCGAGTTATTTCTTCACAGTTTGCTTCGGGAAACCTAATATAGCTCGCTCGGTTCGGTCTTGCGACTAGAACGGGTCAAGGGGGTTAAAACCTAACAGTTAAGAAATGATTAATAGCCAACGATTAATCGTTATTAAGGTTAATTGTTTCTTAAAGATTCGGTTACAAGTTAACCTGCAACTTATTACAATTTTTTTCCACATATTCATTGCTTCTTTTGAGAAACGAGATTATCTCTTCAATAAAATCACCCAAGGTCTTCACCGACTTCCTCCGAAATGGAATATGACTCATCAATCATAATTGTTGGTTGATTAAGTATTAAATCCTTCATTCCTATGTTTCAAAACATGAAAGAAATCAGTACTATAACAACTATAATGTGATACTAGCAAATCAAAGTTAAAGAATAATCACCAACAAAAGTTAGATGCATTGGTAAGCCACATTACACTCCCAAGGGAAGGATACAGGTTCAAAACTTGGAGACGGCATTGTTGGGACGGGCAGTCTCGCACCCCGAATATGGACCATAAGACGGACATGTATATTATCAAAAAAAATAAAGAATAATTATGAATTAGATTACAAATACTAACCGTCATCCAATTCTTCAAGCTCAAGAAGATTCTCTTGTATTATGAGAGGACCTTGAAATTGACGTAGTCAATTTTGTGAACAGAATATATCTATAAATAATTTAATAATAGTTAATCTATAAATTAACTATTATTTTTAATTATTCAGTTAATCAAAATCATTTAATTTTAATAGTTTGATTAATTAAATCGTAAATATAATAATTATACCGGATAACAATTAAAGTTAACCGTTATTGATAGTTATGGTTTAATTTGCGCACCCTAATAACATGTCGGCATAGATGGTTGGACAGGACTCGGGATATCGCGCTGTTAAATTTCTCAGTTCACAGTTGTTATCAGGGGATAATGGCAATAATTGTGATGGTTTTTAAGATAATGAGATAGCGACGCAGGGTATGGAAGCTTTAATGAGAAAGAGCAGCAAGGTAATCATAGAAGTTCGTGACAGCCATCTTTTCTAGGCTAATAATTGTTAAACAAATAGTAATCATTTTAATTGACAAACATATAATTAATTAATAAATTACAAGCAATATGGAAACCAAATTATTAAAAAAATAGTGACAGGGACTTGAATGAATAATTCAATAATTATTTCAATTGTTTTCCCTTTTTTCTAATGCTCTCCATGGATTCGCAATCTCTTCTTGGATCAAATAAGGATTGTTTTATTAACATCAATTTATTATTAGGATTCCAACTCAATTGAGAGAGAGAAACGGCGACAGCCTTGAATTGAATAATGTTAGCGAGAAGAACTGATACAAGTATAAGAGGGAAATGGGAGGATAAGTCTTCTTTCAGAAGATATAATAGCAGCAGCTTTCTTGTAAGATCTGAAAAAGTAGAGTTTGAACTATGGATTCTTCATCAGCTAAATGGTTATCAGAATTGGTAAGAACTAAGATGTTTCCACTTATATTTTCCTGTTTGTATGTAATAATTATACATTTTTTTTAATTTGGGGTTTTGAATTAGCAGGGAATGGATGAATACGGCATCATCCACCAGTGTCATATGAACTCTTTAGCTGAACTGACCGTCGCGGATGATTTTGCGGCGGCCATGGTCGGAGGGAATTTGAAGCAGTCGTTCTCTTCCGAGAGCTATTCATCTTACACACAAAACATCACCACTTTTAGCGGCTCATCGTCCATTGAAACTCCCGATTTCAAACCTGCAAAACATCTCAAAACCACCCATCAAATCCTTTCTTTCGACAACTCCCTCAGCAACCCTAAAGAAGAGACGGTGTCTTCTGGAAATATGAACTTTTCACATCTCATAACTTCAAATGGTCCTCACGACCACACAAATTATGCACCAAAAACCAATCATAATCATGGGATCAAGAGGACTCACTCTATGGCAAGAACCCCCTCGCTTGCACAAGATCACATCATGGCCGAGAGAAAGAGAAGAGAAAAACTTAGCCAACGTTTCATAGCTCTCTCAGCAATAGTTCCTGGCTTGAAGAAGGTACCACACGTTATATATATATATATAAGAAGGTACCACACGTTATATATATATTAGAGTTCTTTTACCGAAACACTGATTCAAATAGTTGTTCGCTAGTGGTCATTATATATAGGTAGCTGCATCGTCAGTGTTAAATATTGCAAATCAGTGACGGTTCTGGACATGCATAATATGAACGACCGCACAGGGTCCTTAAAAAAGAGGGACCTAAAAATTTTAATTTAACTTAATTAAATGATTACGATAAATTATAAATTTTATGTCTGATAATTAACAACTTACAAGCAATTAAACTACAATCCAATTTATTTCAAAGTAATAATAATTAACAACTAACAGACGATTAATGTCACAATACAAATTTATTCCAAAGACTTTTGGACTTGAATCCTAAAGCGTTTTATACTCTATGTGGGTGTCATAGTCTTAACTTGGTTTTGTGTGACATTGCAAACACTTCAATGAAAAGCGAGAGACTATTTTACAATAGTCCAACGTATTTATACTTTGCTAATTTTACAAAGGGATGAAATATATTAAGAGAAAATGTGAAGGGTTTAACTTTTAAATTATTGTTGGTCACAAATGGGCAAGTTGTGTTGGAAGTATTAAGTCAATAAGAAGAGAAAATATGAGTTACCTAATGTTGATGGAAATGAGTTATTTATTGAGATGAAATTACTTAGAGAATTTTTACTTGAGGAAATAAATGGGAGCAATAGATTTATTAAGATTTTTAAATCATTTTAATTGCTTACCAAATGCGACAATTTCTTATAGAATTTTATTAATTATTTCTATTATTGTTGCTTTTGCAAAAAATAAAATTGTTGAAGTCATACTTACGAATAATTATGTCGCAAAAAAGATTAAATGATCTTGCTTTGATAGCAATCGAGAGTGATCTTTTGAAAGAAGTTGATATTGCAAAAGTTGTAGATGATTTTGTTTCAAAACATTGAAAAAGAACGACACTTTTTTAAGTCAAATGTTAGATTATTAGATGTTTATAAGTTATTTTTTTGTTGTTCAAGAGGGTAATCTAACAATATTTTTTGTATTAAGATAAAAAAAACTTATTTCTTACTATTATAAATTAAGGGCTCAATTTTAATAAATTGTAGAGGGCCCCTGAATTCTTTAAACTGCCCCTGTTGCAAATGTTAGTTTCATATGGATAAACTGAAGTTGTTAGGCTGATTAGGGTTAACTGTTATTATGAAAAACAATTGTTTGTAGTGATCACAATTAGCATCAGTGATGTTCACAATTGCGATAAGACATGACAACCGAAAACACAGTCACAACTGCATTTTATATTCCTGATAGAAACCATGATTTTTTTGTGTATAGATGGATAAAGCTTCAGTTCTTGGGGATGCTATCAAGTACGTGAAGCAACTTCAAGAACGATTGAAGGTGCTGGAGGAGCAAACCAAGAAGAGAACTCTGGAATCTGTAGTTTTTGTGAAGAAATCTCAGCTATCGGCTGACGATGAATCTTCTTCATGCGAAGACAACTCCGAAGGGCCATCGACGGATGCAGCACTGCAGGAAATCGAAGCTCGAGTCTCCGACAATGATGTTCTCATCCGAATCCATCACGAGAAACACAAAGGCTTCGTGTCCAAAATACTAAGCGAAATAGAGAAGTTCCATCTATCTATTGTTAATAGCAGTGTCTTGTCTTTTGGGAACTCCACTCTCGACATAACCATAATTGCCAAGGTAATTAACTGGCACAACTTTTCTCTTTTGTTCATTAACAATGAAAAGTTGAAAACCAACGCCCTTCTATTTTTTTTCCTTTTGCAGAAAGATTCCGAATTCAACATGACAGTGAAGGATCTTGTAAAGGACATTAGAGTTGCTCTACTGAAGTTCATGTGACATCAGACATCAGTTTCCTTCATTGTTGATTCTTAATTTCCACAAATATTTTTAGGTTAAGTTTCTTTGTTTCCTTTTCCCCCTCAAATCTTCTAAGCGAAACAAAGGCTCTCATAAATCTCTTCTTTTTCTAGACCATATCTCTAGCTTGTTCCCCAAATCTTGCTCTCTTTTTTTCCATGAGGTTCAGCTTCTATGGTTTATATCCCCGGGGAGCTTAGAGATTTAATGAAATCTCTTTCTTCTCTATAAATTTGTTCGAGCATCATAGTCTTCTTGATATCGGTCTGTGTTTATCTACATATTGGGAAGATGAGCCTATAGTTTCTCTTAGAACTGGGTCTGTTTTTTTTTTCCTTTTTTTCTTTCAGGGGTCTGACCTTTTGTGTGAATTTCCCCTGTAAAATGTAAGACTTGCCACTCTAAAAAAATGAAGTTTCTTTTTCACTCTGTAACATTTTATTATTGAACCATGTAATTTTTTTTTTTATAAAACAAAGGCTTATAACACAAAATGTCTTTAAATTTAATAAATTCGTTCTTGAACTTTTTGTGGTAAAATTAGTTTCTATGACAAGTTTAGTTGAATTGACCCATTAACTTTTCTATGGGTTAAAATTGGCCCATGAACCTTTAAGTTGCTATAAAAAAAGTTCATAGGTCAATCTAACCAAAATTGAACCAATTTACCCCAAAATTATTTAGGACCAATTATTAGGGATTAATTTGACTAAAAGATAGTTCATATACCAGTTTAACAAAACTTGTCAAATCCTCAGTGCTCCCTACTCAGTACTCCCTTATGGTGTTCAAACCCCTTGTGTTGTATTGTTTAAATATTGCGGATAATTTTATTTGGCATATTCAGGGTGTGTCCAGAAAGTGCAACTCTTTAGCAAAAAATGTACCTCGCGTGAAATTGACTTAGTTATATATGGGCATGACTAAGTTTTTGGGTTTATGTATGATATATTTACTCTGCTCTAGTGCGTTATGTTCGTTAGTGATGTAAATTTCTATATACGTGAAATGTTATACTCTTTTTCCTTCATTTAAGCTTAGGACGATTTTTTAACAAGGCACATTTTAATGTCTTTTTCATATTACATTCAATAAAAAATTTAATTTAAAAAAAAAATAAAACTTGTCAAATTCAGGGGCATTGTGTGTTTTATGCCATTACAAAATAACAACAATAATCAACTAATAGTTGGTTTAGAGAGATAAGAGCCAGATTCTTTAATCTAAATTAAAGATTTAAATATTAACATTATAAATGAATAAATTTAATTAAAAAATTACTCTCATAATAGACCTCAACAATATTCTATCACGATTCATAAATGGTTGAGTTAACGTGGGATTTCAAAATATTGATTATCACGACGTAGAGAACCCTCATGCTAATTAGTAATTACAAGTTTGACCACTTCTCAATCCCTTGGCCATATCTCCTCCATAGTGGACCATGATTTAATTATAAGCTGAGCTAACAGTATAAATTATTAATGGATTTTACCTCATTTATAATGAGAAACGAAAATATTTTGTAAAAACTTTAGTTAATTATTAAAATTATAAATGAATTTTGATAAAATATGCAATATGATATATAAACTTTAATTTTATACAATTATATACATAAAATTGTATTTTAATTCGATTTTCACAAATTATTAACATCGTTATTGATGCAACGTCATTTTAAGTTTACATATTGCATACACAAATAATTATATTGATCAAATATGAAAATAAATTTTTTAAATAATGTACAATTAAAACAAAATTAAAGTTTTTTGTGTACAAATTATCCACAAAAGTTTCATGTGGATTGTACTAATTTAAAGTTCATGCATCCCATTGCATATTTGACCAAAGTTCATGTGCAATTTGATATTTATCTAAAAATATAATTATAAAAAATATTTTTAATAAATGATTATTGGTAGGGGTGTTTATTTTTGGATACCCGATCTTTTGGGTATTAGATTTTTCTGCCCGGTCTCGGTATAATGATCCGAATTTCAAACTAATCTTTTGGATCTTGATTTGGGTTGACCATTTTAATTTAAGTGTTAAATTAAATAAAAAGAGATAATAAAAGATTAAATTTCAGAGAAAGTAATGACCGTGATGCGTAAGGATTTAAGGTTGAGACCTATGATGTGATTTTACCGTTTCGTTTTCGAAGATGATATTTTAAAATAAAGTGGTAGAAAAGAAGAGAGAAAATTATATTTTATTTTATTTTTTCTCTCTTTTTTTCTCTACTTTTTCTTTTCTCCTCTATTCTTCTTCAAATCTTCCAATTATAGTCTATCTAGATCTGGTTATCCGTTGTCAATACTTTCACCGTCATTGTGTTCATTTGATCGAGATGTGTTCGCCAGTACCAGTGGCGTCACCATCGGAGGGGTGAGAGAAAAAAATTTTGAGTTTTCAAGATGAAGGAGTTCGAGTGCCAAAAATCATAATCTTAGGTCACCATCGTGCTCGGTAGGTGCCAAAACGTAAGTTAAAAGTTCGTCGTCCGTTTACCGTTGCCGGAGGCCACCGTACGCGTCACATGCGTCGTTGCCTGCGCGTGGACGTTAGGCAGTTGTAGAGGTTTATTATGAGAGTAATTTTAAAGTTTGAGTGCACCTTGTGGGTGCACTGAAGCAACTGTGCACCGCGCCGCACCAGATCACCAACGCCCCTTTGACCGTCAGCGTTGACTGGCTGTTGACCGACGTTTTTTTTAGGGACCCTATTCGAGTGTTTTTTGAGGTTATGAGTCTGTTGGTGTAGTCCGTTTCGCCAAATTCGAACCTGATAAGTGTTCAAAAGTACTATTTTTCTTACCCTTTTTACTCATATTATTGTTAGACTTAGGCTCATATTAGTCGCATAATTAGTCATCCATGCATTAATTCATGTTTCCTTCCACCGTTGAGCTTGATTACATAACTTGGTGATTTTTGTGGGAAAAGATGCTGCTTTGGTGTATTTTGTGTGTATGTGCAGGATCACTTACCAAAGCAAAGCTAGAGCTAGTTGTCAGGGCAATGCATGAAGGAGACGCCGAGCTAGTTGCCAGGGCAATGCATGAAGGAGATGCCGAGCTAGTTGCCAGGGCAATGCATGAAGGAGACATCGAGCCAGTTGTCAGGGCAATTGTCGACAAAGAATAAGGTGATATGGTAGTCGAAATTGATGACTAGACAAGCCTAACATGACGTGGAGCAAAGCTAAATCCCAAAGGAGTTTGATTTCCATGAAGAGGTTAAAGAAGAATTAAATTCCAAAAAGATAGGAGAAGTTCTAGAAGGAATATAATTATAATAAAGAATTATATTCTTTAAAGATAATTTAATTCCAACTTAACTTCCTCCTCAAAGAAGGACTTTGACCTAGTCCTATAAATTAGAGGCCATGCCGTCAACTCCAAAGGGAGAGAGATGAGAGAATTTTCGACAAGCATCAAGGGCAAGGAGGATTTCGACAAGCTTCATCCTTCATCTTTTTCTTTCTTGTTCAATTAGGTTCATGCTAGGGATTCTTTATCTTGTGTTTTTTTGGAACCTAGCCATGAACTAAATCTATTTGGCTAAGGTTATTGTGTCTTGTGGTTGTGAGAAACTATTGGATTTTGTTTAGGTAATAAGAGTTTGCACTTTACTATTCAAGGTTTATTCATTCTTGGTTCTTATTCTTGTTTGCGAGTGAATTGGGAGAGGATCTCGTAACTTCATCTATTTATCTAATATCGGGAGAGTTAGATTCAAGAAATGAATGAATATGATCTTTATTCAATCTATTAATGGTGAAGATTAATCCGGCTTAGGAATAAGTTAAGGATTTCAACGGCTAAGAGGAGCGCAAGATTGGTTGTTGTTCACCCTTGATTCACGCAGTGATGTATTATCAAGGCATGCACAAGTAGCTAGAGTTTCGACTTAGGGATAAGAAGAAACCATTGAAGAACGCTCTGCCGAACCTTGAAGGTTGCTGCCCAGACGCCCAAGTAGTTGCCCAACTAATTGCCCAGGCAACCATCGATTAGTTGCCAAGGCAACCCCGTTGTGCAAGTTGTCACGGCAACTGAGTTGCCCTTGCACTCTTTTACCAAGACGATCCAATCGGCTATCACACCTCAACTCACGATAACATGGCATATCCCTCTCATTTAATTACATCGCCTTTTGCTTATTTGCTTTCTAGATTAGTTATTAGTTAAAACTCCTATAATCTTCTACTTGTGTTTTCTTTTACTTTTTACAGTGCAAGAGACTAGATTCTTGAAGTGGCACCAATCCCTGTGGAGACGATATCTTTTATACTATAACTTGCAACGTGTATACTTGCACAATTGTGTAGCACTTATTACGCGTAACATTTAGCCTTGCGAATTAATTAAAATATTTGATTAATTGATATATATGGTATTAATTTATTTGGAATCGGGTATCGGACCAAATGGAGTAATCGGGAAGCTTATATGAGGTTAGTACACCTCGAACTTCGAAATACTTCATGAACATCATAAATTTAAAATGACTTGCTTGTTAGTGTTTGCAAGTTAGGTAGACGAATAATAAGCATGTTAGAGACTGATAATGCAAGACTCGATAATAATGAGATGCATGTTGATGGTGTGAACATGTCTTGACTCGTATAAGCTTTAAAGACCGTGTATGGTCATTTGAATATTCATATAATTATCTGATTGGTTGATTTACATATTGTATTGCTTGAGATATGAAATTGACATGTTCGATGAAAATTATACTTAATGGACTGATAATTGATAATATTTGAATAAATGATCATAAAATCGGGAATTGGTATAAAATGATTAAATGCGTTGGTAAACAAACTCTAATGACATTCACAAGCTTTAGGGATCGAATAAAGCCTCATAACTTCGTAATTCGCTGATATGGGTTGAGCTCGTGATTAGGGTATCGATACAGGCTTCGGCTATGTCAGTACGCTATTGAATGTCGTATCAGTATGGGTCGACTTGTACCAGTACTCGGGGAAATTGAGATTTCCAATAAGCAGATTCAGTAATACGCATGTGCGTACCGGTACCCAGGGATACTGTACAGATACTCGGGTTCAAGTACCGGTATCCGATATGCTAAATAATCTATAAATTCAATTTAAAGATGGAAATTGACATATATATTAATAATTGATTTATGCCTTAATAAATGAGAATGTGGATTAATGGAAACAACTAAAAAAATAAATATATTAAAAGTATTGAGTCGGGTATCTAGTTACAAAAAATCTTCGGCCCATATTCGACCTAACTACCCAGAAAAAATCTTAGATCGAATAATTTTTTTAAAAATTATCTGATTTTTTAAAGTTTGGGTCAGCTGACCGGATCAATCGAGTTAGGTATTTTTAAACACTCTTAATTATGGATGGAGTGGTAAGAGGATTCTATATGAATTCATTGGTCTTGTATTCAATTCTCAAATAATATTTTTTAATTGTTTTGTTTGAATAAAAGTACAAAAGACAACCTCCTTATAATTACATTAATTATCCAAGTGGAAAAACTTCGAAGAGTGTCCGGGAATCCATAAATACGCAAACTAGACCCGATGCAACCGTAGAACCTAAGGTTCCACATAATTGGACACCGAAACGACCGGCCATTTTTTTTTCTTTTCAAACTCTTTGTTTAACCAAACATTTAACAATAATCATAAAGACGCATTAATTAAAATTCAAACATTTGTTAACTATATTGCAAAATCAAAGCTCTGACTCTGAGCATATCAAAATAATAATAGTAATAGAGTTACAGACCTAAAATAGTATAAAGTCGTCTAAATATATAAGCTCAAATCTAAAAACTAAAGGATTGTACTCTGATAGAAGCAGTGCTGAGAAATCCCCGTCGATATGTTCCTTGAATAAAACTAAATCTACTAACCTGCGAACGAAAATAATCTAAACGCTGAGATTTGTAAATTCACTTACACATGTATATTCTACTATATTTCATGGGTATAATAAACATAAACATGCAATATAAGAAATGAGCAATAGGCATGAGTATAGCAAGGTACCTATGGTCCAATACCTAGTTTACACATGTTAGAAACCATAGGTCAAGACATGATAATCATCAACATGCTCAGCATCACAACTAATCACAACAATTTACATACAATACGTGAGATCACATAGCATTAGATATACCAAGACCGTTCCTAGGATCACATAGCATTTTGCACCTTGCGAACGTACTCAAGATCATATGGCATCGATTAAATACAACCGTACATAGGATCACATAACAGTGGGTACAATGGATGTTACCAGAGATCACAAAGCATCAGACACACATCAATGACAAAACTTGACGAAAGAGTTTGGAGAGCAACTTAAAATTTTTAAAAACTTTAAAATTTAAACTAAAATTTTCAAAAAATTTAAAAGTTTTAATTTATTTTTTTAAATAACTTTGGGTAACTATAAATTTTAATTATTTTGAGAGGAGAATTATTAAAAAAATTATGGAATCTCTAATTAAAATATTAAAAAATGAAATCTTAATAAGATTTTTTACAAATTTTATGGGGACCAAATTAAAACTTTTAAATTTTTTAAAAGGACCAAATTTTAATTTTTTAAATTTTTTGGAGTAGTGACTTATCAGTCTCCGTTAGGGTTGTTCAAAAATAACCTGATCCAAGCAATTTGAAATGTTTATTGTTAAGAATTTGATATGCAGTAAATGACCAAAGCGAGATCAACATAAAATAAGACATGCACAAGAGACGAGATTTAACATGGTTCAATTCTGCTTACCTTCATGATGAGAGAAATGAATAATCCAGTATCAACGTAGAGAACATGAATAGTACAAATACAAGATATCTCATGTAGTCAAATATATATATATATATATATCCCAAAGCCCGTAGTATCCAAAAATAGTTTTCCCACCGTCCCTACAATATCTATCTTTACAATATAACCGCTATAGTTGCAAAGATCCTAAAATTGATTATATCTCTCAAAGTAATTCTCTCTCATAATTCTAAATGCTAAGACCAACTCTATATTTATAGAGCAAAATACTTAGTTACCAAGAAACCTTAACCCATAAGACTTCTTACCTAATATAAATATTTAGGTATTTAATAAACCTAATTACAAAATATTCTTCAACCAATATAATTACAATTCAATCCAACCTAATAACCAATTAGAAATCTGGGTCAATATCTAACATTTATCTTATGATCCAATCTAAAAATTCGAATATCTGATTTGTTTTTCTATTTTCGAATAATTTGGATCAGATATTCAAAATAATTGGATTATCAGATCGAATACATATCATGATATTTTGAGTTTCGAACTATTTGGAAATCTAAAAAAATAAAGAGCTTTTTGCTATATTGGGATTAATTGTTATTTTGGTCCTTCCTCTTTTGACTGTAGTGTAATTTCACATAATTATTTATTATTTTGACCCTTTTAAGTTATAATTTTATTCAATTTGATCTCTGTTTATTTTTAACTTTCTTTAGTTTTGTTATTTATTTATTACATTATATATTTATTATATTTTTATTTATTCTACTATTCTCTTCTTGATAATTAGTATACTTATTATTATTATTATTCTCATTATTATATGATGTATTTCTTATATTTATTGTGATTATTTTCATATTATCGTTTTTATTACCGTATATATTATTATTTTTTAACATTACTCTTATTTTATCAATTATTTAGTTATTGTTATTATTATTATTATTATTTCTATTGTAATTACAAAAAATAAGTTTACTATTAATAATTTAAAAAATTGTATATCCAATTCAAAAAATTGATAATCAAAAACTTAAATATCTGATTTTTTGAAATGAAATACGAATCACGATTTTACAGATTCAAAAAATTGAATATTCAAATAAAAAATAAATACTCCTAGTCTTCGTTACCTTCCGTCAGCATGTTTGCTGCCATATAAAGTGGCCCAAAGTCTGTAGTTTGGTCTCTAAACTAATACCACAAAACATATGCACACGAGCAAGACCCAAAAGAGTTGGTCTTCAAGTTCAAGTTTGGTTTTGTTCGGATCCGTTTGAATCAAATACCAATATGTTTAGAGCCGAATACTTGGAAAATTATTAGATAGATTTGGCTCACCACATCATTTGTTGTCTCAACCAATAACATTCATTCATCTTATTTTTTTAAGGTGAATCTTTACATCTTTCCTTGTAAATAAAGGGTGAATAGTTATTTAGAAGTTACTTTGAAATGGATGAATTTTATTGGCTGAGACTACAGATGACGTGAGAAAGAGACGGAGATTCACCTTGAAAAAAAAAGAAAAGTGAATCTTATTGGCTGAGACCATAGATGACGTGGTGAGTAGACGTGACAAAAGGACGGGTCGGAGACGGTTTTGTATTATCATCGTGTCTCCAACGCTTGTGGCTATGGTCTCGAGAATCTCATTAAACGTTTCAAGAATTTTTTCGTCCTCATACCTATCCTTATGAATCCCCGCGGGTTTCGATTAATCCTGATACCCAAAAACAATAAACAAAACCTAATACATTAAAACAAATACCTAACATTAAATCTTCAAAATTACAAACATAAATGATAAATTTAGTTTTACCAACAATAAACAAACCATTTCAAAACTATAAAATATGACTAAAATATTAACTATTGAAACATGACAGTCTGCACTATCTTTAAAAGAAAATGTGTAACTGCTATGATATTTGTTTTGATATAATAGGAAATCATTACAAACGATCAAACTTTCTACCCAAAGATTGATCCACTTCACTATTTACAAAGAGAAATAGGAAAACAATAAATAACCTCTCAAATAGGTGGATTTTTGCCCAATTACAATATATCACACTCCCCAAATTGATAAATGATAAAACAATGAAAATACACTCAATTAGGGTTACAAGTATTTGACTCTTTAGCTCAAGAAGGTTTTGGATTTTGCTTGAATGTTCTTGAAAGTTGATTAGTTAGTTGTTGTAGCTTCAGATGCTTGTATTTATACCTTCTCATTGATTTTTAACTGTTGTGGTGGTTTAATGATCGATTTTGACTCATACATGCTTGGCCTGGAGGTGGATGTCATTGCTTGATGTCGGTTGATCAAACTTTTCCAAGGATATCCTCAAGAGGGTGTTAATCCTTCTAGTGAGTGTAGCTCTGATACCAATTGTTGATTTGATCAATTGATGGCAAGTCAACAAGAGGGGGTGAATTGGCAGTTAAAAAAAATGAAGGGTGCAAAAAGAGAATTGGAAATTGGAGACACAAGGATTTTAGAGTGGTTCAAGCTTCAAACAAGCTCTACATCCACTACCCCAACACCCTACTGAGGATTTCAACAATTCACTAACTAGAATTCTTCCCCTTTTCTCGGCCTGGGAGGAAACTGTTACAAATGATCAATCTTTCTACCCAAAGAGTGATGCATTTCACTCTTTACAAAGAGAAATAGGAAAACAATAAATAACCACTCAAATAGGTAGATTTTTGCCCAATTACAATATATCACACTCCCCAAATTGATAAATGATAAAACAATGAAAATACACTCAATTGGGGTTACAAGTATTTGACTCTTTAGGTCAATAATGTTTTGGATTTTGCTTGAATGTGCTTGGAAGTTGATTAGTTAGTTGTTGTAGCTTCGGATGCTTGTATTTATACATTCTCATTGATTTCTAACTGTTGTGGTGGTTGGAAACATAAATATAGATGTTGAGCTGCCTTTTTTCCACCATAAATGCACTTCTGCAACCACTCGTATCGATACTTGTCTCAAAATAGAAAGAGCCGTTGTGTACAATTTATGTAGGGCGTACCGATACGCGATGAAGCATATCGGTACAATATCAGTGTAAAACAAAGTGGTGTATCGATACAGGTAAGGCCGTATCGGTGCAATTTTGCTCACTTGGGCTACTGTCTGAACCTGTATCGGTACGCCTTGAAGGTGTATCGATACAGGTTAACTGAATTTCAAAAACGCATGTTCCCAATAACTAACAAGGCAACGTTCGAATCATAAATAAAAAATCTCAACAACCGTATCGATATGCTAGGAGCCGTATCGGTACGTTGTTCTTAAATCTTAAACCCAGTATGGAGGTCGTATTGAAACGGATGGATTCATATTGAAACGGATGGATCCGTATCGAAACGCCCGAGTAAAATACTTAGCCCATAAGAAGGCCGTATCGAAACAGATGCTACAGTGGCCTTTTAATTTAAGCCCGTATCGAAATGCCTGGGCGTAAAACTTGAATTGAGCTTCAAAAATACTTAGAAAAATTTATAGGGTTTAAAGTTTTTGACTTTGAATAATTTTGTACTTGAAAATTCCTTGTCAATTGTGAGTCTTTGAGATACTTAAAAATTTATTTTCTTTTTCAAATAAGTCCTTAATCAATTTGTTATATCAAAATCAAACTTTGGTTTTATACCTTGTTTTAACTACCCAACGACTATTTTCATGATAGGTCCTACTGATACGCACATAGGTGTACTGATACCTGAAGGCTGATCAGAGCAGAATGGCTATTTCCCAAAGAAGGGCATACCGATACAGGTACACGTGTACTTGTTGTCACTCGATTTTCACCCGAGTCAAAGTCAACTTGGGTATTTTTTATTCGAATATGAAAGACCATATCAGATTCAAATTCAAATTAAAATGTAGTATTTTAAATTTTAATTTTAAATTTTTATCAGATAAAAAGGAAAAGATTTGTTTAGATTTTTTTAGAAAAAATCCTGATCAAATCTACTCCAAGGAAGAGTTCGAATCTGCATTAAATACGTAAAGTAAAAAATACCCAAAATAGGCCTTTTAATTATTTTGAAAATAGGCCATTTCTAGGTCAAAAAGCCTATATAAAGGGGTTCAAATCATTGTATTTCATACACAGTTTCTTATGCAATTTTACTCTAAAAGTCTTGAGAAAAATGAAAGAGTTTTGAGAGTTTGTGCTTGGGCTTTTGTATTTTGGGATTCGAAGTTGGAATAAAAGCATCGAAGTATTTTTCGAATTATTTTATTTTATTTATTTAATTTATTTTTCTTAATTTAATTGTGCGTATGGAACTTTCCAATATTGTTTTTTTCTTTTCGGTTCTTTATTTTTACATTTGATTTATTTTTTATATTTTAAAGAATTCTCGTAAAAGTTATTCTTTCAATTTGTTTTTTTAATCTAATTCACCGTCACTATAATTTTCCATTAACATTGTTAAACCTTTTTCTAAAATTCTTTTCTTAATTAATTTTTTTTCTTTTTTCCCAATCATGATTTAATTTCATATTTTTAACTTCACAGACGTTCTTCATAATTAAATTCTAATTTGCATATAAAAATGTTTTTCTAAGATTTTCTTCTTTTTTACCAATTAATCTTGAAGATGATATCAACTATTTAAATTTTGCAAATTATTTTTGATACATGAAAGTTTATGTAGATTTTCTTTGTTTTATGTTCTTTGGTAATTTATTTGCAATTCTTTTTTAATTTTCTTTAAGTTTGTATATATATATATGTGCGTGTGCGTGTGCGTGTGTGTGTGTTTAATTTTTAATTCATTGTTTTAATTAGATCTCTGTTAATTATCCTAGGTTGTAAAAATTTGTTGTTATAACAAGTAATTAATTTAAACAAAGCCATTAGGGTTAAGTTCTAAATTACCTTAGTTAAAGCCTTGTAAATATGATAAATAAAATTTTCTCACATTTAATAGTAATATAATACACTTAATTATATTTTAACCATAATAGGTAAAATTTACTTAGATAATATTTTTAGGATAATAATTCTTAACTTAGAATAATTAAAAGCTTTAACTCACCATTAGTTTCTTTTCTTGCATGTTTAAAAAAGTGAAACCTAACCAATGCGGTGTCCTATTGAAGAAAAGTGATGGCTTAGCGCCAGAAGTGTTGGCGGTGATTATAGTTCACTTTTTGGATAATAGGATTGTTAAAAAGAAATCAAATTCATAAATGGGCGATAATTTAAATTTCACACAAACTTGCAATTTCTGAATTTAAAACCTTTTTGTAATTGACGAGGTATCGATTTTTGGCGTTGTGGGGGTGTTAACCCTTCCCCACGCGTAACTGACTCCCGAACCCGTTTTCGTGTTTTCGCAGACCAAAATCGTTATTTTGATAAAAATAAAATGTTTTATTAAAATAACTCATTTTTAGGTGATCCAATCACACCCTAAAAAAGATTGGTGGCGACTCCGTTATTTTTGCGTCTCTAAAAAAAGTCAGGCCCAAAAATGGGTTGCGATTGTACTGATACCAACCTGCCCAGAACTACATTTATTGCAGGAAATAAAGGCTCCAACGGCTTCAATTCAATCCCAACGGTCATCAATGGCTAGAAACTCATTTGGGAGGATAAAAGGACCCTTTAAGCATATGGAACGATTGATGATCTTAAAGTCAACAATTATTTGATTAAGAAATGTCTTAGTGCTCAAATTGTTGTATTTTCACAGACAACACTTGTGAGCTTTCATTGTAATATTTGCTCAAGTATTTTAGGATTGGGTGAGTGCTTAATTTGTGCAAACGCATACCTTTGAGAGGTTTTCCTGCTTTGCTTTGTTTTTCTCCTTGTGAGAGAGTATTTGCTTAAGCTTTGGGTAGAAAGCTTTGATTGTTGTAAAGGTTGCCTCCTAAGTCTAGAAAAGGGGACGGAATTCATTAGTCAATTTGGGAAAATCCTTAGTAGGAAGCTAAGGTAGTGGATGTAAGATTTGGTTAGAAAGTCGAATCACTCTAAATCCTTGTGTTTATTTCTCTATCTTTTTGCTTCCACCACCATCACCCAACATTCAACTTCTCCACCACTTAGCAAGCAAATCAGTTGAGAAATTTGAGCTCAACAATTGGTATCAGAGTGAGGCTCAATCGAGGGCATTAACATCCTATTGAGGTGATCCCGGCAAGCTCGATCAACCAATAAGTCAACTGGTGTTCATGGCACAATCCATTGACAAGCCACCCTTATTCAACGGTGCCAACTACTCTTTTTGGAAGAATATGATGAACATTTCATGAGAGCCAAAGACTACCGTCTTTGGGATATTGTGCTTGATGACTCGTTTGATCCACTAAGGAGCAAAGTGGAATGAAGTTTGGATGATTGCAAGAAGATGGAGCTTAATTGTAAAGCACATTCTATTTTATTCATTGGGACCGGATGAATGTGCCAAAGTCTTCTTGTGAGAGTGCCAAAGAGGTTTGGGACAAGCTTGAAGTGATCCATGAATGTACAAACGAGGTGAAAGAGACAAAGATTGGTATACTCAACCTCAACTACGAAAACTTCAAGATGAGCTCAGATGAAGACATCAAGAGTATGTTTGACTATTTCTCCACGATCGTCAACGAGCTAAAAGGATTCAGAGAGGAGATTTTGGAAGACAAACTCGTTCGAAAGTTGATTTATTCACTTCATGAATCATGAAAGTCAAAGAAGACGACGGTCATTGAAGCTGAAAACTTGAAGGAGCTCAAGCTTGATGAGCTTATCGGGTTTTTACTTACCCATGAATTGGTGTCTCAACCCTTGAGAAAGGAGAATGAGAAGAAGATCAAAGAGCAAGGAATTGATGTAAACATCATTGCTTTTAAATCTTCCACAAGCCATCTAGAAGATTCAAGTGATGAGGAAAGTGAAGAAGAAAAGACGGTCAATCTCTTTAAGAAGTTCACCCAATTCATGAAGAATGAAATGGAGAAATCTTCAAGACATGAATCAAAGAAGAAGATGAAGGATCCCCCTAGAGTCTTGAATGCAAGAAGCAAGGACACACCAAATACAATTGCCCTCGCTTCAACAAAAAGGGGTCATCTTCAAAGAAGGCATATGTGGCAACATGGAGTGATGAAGACTCCACCGATGTAGATGAGGTAGCCCACTTATGCTTTATGACCCTTCAAGAGGGTGAGATAACTTCTAACTCATCTTTTTCAAATTCTTATACATTTGATGAGTTACAAGAAGCTTGTGACGAATTGGTTTTTGAGTTTAAGTATTCATTTTTGAAAAATAAAAAGTTGATTTCAAAATTGAAAACTGAAAATGTTTTTCTTTTAAAAATCAATTTGGAGTTTGAAGCAAAATTTAAGGATTTTGAGCAAAAAGATTTAAATTTACAAAATCTGCTTCAAAAGATAGAAAAAGATCATCAAAATGAGTTAGATGATCTTAAGAAAGAAAAAGCTTTGATTTCCAAAGAACTTGAAAAGAAAAATAATTTTAGAAAATCAAACTTTTATCAAAGACAATCTAGTGCCCCTAGATTTTTGAACGGTAAATGTTTTAGAAGTATTTGGGTCCTAAAAGGACTAATGACTTCAAATAAGAAGGATGAAATTATGAAATGGATTCCTAGGAGGACAAAAATTTGTGCTACTAATGCCATTGGATCCAAAGCAATTTGGATACCAAAAATTACTTTTATTTTAGGTGTGATGGAGCATTGATCCAAAAAGTTAAAGAACCAAGAAAGCTCTATATACACAAGGGAGATCACTTGAAGAAGGAAGGCTTTACATCCTACCTTTGGTTCAAGTGGTAAAATTAGTTAAATTTATTTGTTTTATTTATTTTAATTCATTTTATTTATTTTAATTCAACTAGTTAATCATAAATTGTTGGACTAACATCTTTTTTGATGCTTGAATAAGGGGGAGCCAATTTGTTTTTTTAAAAAATTGCAAAATCTTTTTAAAAACCCCATTGTTATTGAACTTCAAGTTATTTCAAACTTTAGCTTTGAATCATTTTTGATATAACAAAAAGGAAAGAATGGTTTGAAAAATTGAATTTTCAAATGAATAAGGGGAGCTTTTAATTCTTTTAAATCTATTTTCTCTTATTCAAAATTTTATTTTACTAAGGGGGAGAATCACAAAATAATTTTTTAAGTTGGTTTTATTATATCAAAAAGGGGAGATTATTAGGATATTTATTTTGATATAATAATATGAATAATGTTTTTGGACTTATTTTAATATTTTGTAAACTTGTATTAAAGTCCAAACAACTTGAAAATATGTTTGAAAATGTTTCTAAGACTTTTTGCATGTTTTTAAACGATTTTAAATAGCCAAACTAGTCATTTTCAAAGCCCCATACCAGTACGCCTTGTCCCGTATCGATACCTTTCAAGGTTTTAGCTACAATGATTTTCCAATAGCAAAAACTGTACCTGTACAGGCTTAGTCGTACCGATACGGAGAGGCAACCGTACTAATACACGTCAAAGTGTATCGATACCCCTTTCTTTAACTACCAAATGGCTATTTTCATGATAGGTTGTACCGATACGCACATAGGCGACCGATACGCGAAGGTTGATCAGAGCCCAACGGCTATTTCCCAAAGAAGGGCGTATCGATATAGGTACACGCGTACCAATACCAACCTGCCCAGAACTACATTTATTGCGGGAAATAAAAGCTCTAATGGCTCCAATTTAATCCCAACAGTCACCAACGGCTAGAAACTCATTTAAGATGAGAAAAGAACCATTCAAGCACATGGAATGATTGATGATATTAAAATTGACAATTATTTGATTAAGAAATGTCTTAGTGCTCAAATTGTTGTATTTTCATAAACAACACTTGTGAGTTTTCATTGTAATATTTGCTCAAGTATTTTAAGATTGGGTGAGAGCTTAATTTGTGCAAACACATACCTTTGAGAGGTTTTCTCCTGGTTTGCTTTGTTTTTCTCCTTGTGAGAGAGTATTTGCTCAAGCTTTGAGTGTTGTAAAGGTTGCCTCCTAAGCCTAGAAAAAGGGACGAAATTCATTAGTGAATTTGAGAAAATCCTTACTAGGAAGCTAAGGTAGTAGATGTAGGCTTTGGTTAGAAAGCCGAACCACTCTAAATCTTTGTGTTTATTTCTCTATCCTTTTGCTTCCACCACCATCACCCAACATTTAACTTCTCCATCACTTGGCAAGCAAATCGGTCGAGGAATTCGAGCTCAACAATAACTAATAATCTACAGTTTCAAATCCCGATTTGTTTTTATATAAGGACCTAGATTCGATAATCTTTCCAACCATATAAATTACCTCTTCTAATTTTACTCGTACGATTTATGATGAATTTTTGAAGTCACTTCTATTATTGTTTTTGGAAATAGTTAGATGTCTTTTCTTCTGAACTTTGCTGACTCAAAAATTAATATCTCCTAATATATAACTCAGAATCAAGAACAGTTTATTCTAAACGAATCTAGACTTCTATTTGGTTATAGAAATATAAGGTTCACTTCTTGATTTATCTTGTAGAATTTTTTATGATTTTTCAAACTTTTTTCAAAGTTACAACAATGTATAAACCACTTTCTAGTTATTTTTATAGAATTTACGAAGAATTTCCCAACTTACTTCAACTGGCCATACTTAGGTTATAAGAGATTAGATTTTTGTTGAAAATTGGGTAAAATACCTTTTTGGCAATCTAACTTTGTAAAATATTAGAGATTCATGCGAATATTTTTTGAACCCCCATAATAATTTTTACGGGTACGGTTCAGATATCCGCACGGTTCGAATATAATAATTCTCGTCCATATCCCCATTTAAGCTCCAATGATAAATTATTTTCAACCTTATTATCACCCCTAGTGCGGAGCCGAGTCTATATAATAATTTCTCAAATATTTGAGGTGACATGCACGTGCAGGTACATAATTAGAGGTGGGCAGAGAAAAGAAAGCATTGAAAAAAGCTCAGTACATATTTATTCCCGCTACTATCCCATTTCATCTAAAACCTAAGTGATGTCTTGAACCAAAACAAAAAATTGCAGGTTTTGACCAATGACCAATTTGAGGGGGCGGTCTTCCAACAACAGAAGAAAACTTAAAATTATGGATTATATTTCTAATACAAACATATTAACATAGTTACGAATTATAATCTCTATATATTATGATGGTTTTAGTGTAATTTATTTTGTTTTTTTAAGAATACATTAGACATTAAATAAATTGATAAATCTCAAGTTTAAGGTTTCGAGAATACTAAATTTACTTTAGTCGATAGAAATTCTCTTTTAATGTTCTTTTTGCCATTTTATAAAACTTATCAGATGGTTTTGTAACAGAGACAGAAGGACAAGTCTGCAGCAAGAACAAGAAAAAATATTATAATATTCCTTCCTTTTTAGAAGTTAAGTTTCTCCGCATTCATTCGCACAAGTTAGGGTTTTGAGTTCCTAAAAGGTACTGATTTAATGCTATGGAAAAGAGGAAGAAGCATAAAAAGCTTATTGCCACTGCTCCTAATCAAGAACCCGAATCAAATGACCACTTGGTATGTCACCTTTTCTTTTTACTTTTAATTTGTATAATTACACTTTTAGTCCTCCTTACTTACACGTTTTAGTTTCCCCTTTGCATGCAACTGTTGGATGGTGCTGCGGATGAATGTCTCTATGTATTTTGTTTAATTTTAATGAGGTGAATTGGTCATGAACAGAGCAAGGAAGAACAAAACCAACCCGATGAGACACTTGCTGCAAAGGTTACTAAAAATGGTAGCTCTTCACAAGAAGAACATTCTTCCTTAAATGATCGGTATTTGAATATACTTCAATGGCTGTACACCACTCAACAAGCAGCTGAGCAGTCTTCCTTGAATATAACAAGTCCGACGTCGCCTATTCTTGCAAGCCGAACCCAGCAAGTGGGACCATTGCAGCCAAATTCCCCTTAACATCCAGTCCAGCAGGGCCAACCCACGGTGCATTTAGTCCCATCAACCTCCCTCTTTTGGTAACCACAGCGACCTGGTTACCAATTTCCCGCAGTAACTGTGCCTGCAACATTTCAACCATTCACTTCCATGGCAGCAGTTGGTACTAACTGGCAACCGTCTCCTATGATCGGAGGAACCTCCCCAAGAAGCCAACTTCAAGTCCCAAATATTTGTTGCCATTTTGGCCCCTACCCTGGTTTTCCAGGTAGGATTTGATCTAATTTCTTTACCATTTGGTTTATGTTCATCAAATCATATCATACTGTGTGACGATTATTAGTTCAAATTGATTTAAGCTATATCAATGGATACATCAGTGGAATGTTCATGTTAATAGGTCCTTAGGAGGCATCTTCTTGGTGGACTCATGGTCAACAAACTCAGCCATCTTTCAACTACACTTTCCCAGGATCTTATGCCGGCTTTTCTTCAGAACCGCCGCCGATGTAATTGCTTGGCAACCTTCGGAGAGTCCTCTCAAAGAGGGATTATCCAGCCAATGGCAAAGCTCTCTCAAAAGCACCAACAACTTTGGGAAGCTCAAGTAGTAGTGTTTGTCACCTTATCTTTTATTTTAGTATGCTTATTCAATCTTCTAACCATTGATTATTAAGACTTCGATATATTTGCTTCCATATGCAGTCAATGGAGAATGTTCAGCTATGGAGAACAATTGGTCAGTTGCAATCAGAAATAGGGATTACAAGAGTCAATTAGTAAAGCTTGAAGCCGAAGTTTCATCTCTGAAACCATCTGTGGATAAGCCTTCTGCTCAAGTTATTCGGACCTGTTTATCTGGAGCAGCATCAAAAAAGGGGAGACCTAAGAGCCAGAGGTCAGTTTGTTTGGCTAATGCCTTTGTTTGTCCTGATGAGTCTCATCCTCAAGCGAGAGGTCGAAAGCCTGCGGAAAATAAAGATCAACCTGAGCCTCGAGCTGTTAGGATATTAATATTTGTTAATTAAATTTTAAACGGTTGTTTTAGTTAGTTAGCTGGTTTTAGTTCTTTTTATTCTTTATTTTCTTTATTTGTTTTCTTTATTAAAATATATAGATGCTTTGGATATTGTAAAAGTTAATTTTTCAGATAATAAAATTTTCCTCATCGTTTCTCTTCTTCTCAACACTTCCTCTTCTAAAATTCCCAAAACTATAAACTCTCAGAACCCTAATCTTCAACATGGTATCAGTTGATGATTCTTCTGATTCTCGTTCTCGTTCTCGTTCTCGTTCTCGTTCCGCTGATCTCACTCGTAATTCCTTCAAAAACGACGACCCATCTGACCCTTATTACATACATCTCAGTGAAAATCCGGCGCTGGTACTAACTTCATCTCTGCTAGATGGAAAGAACTACCATGGATGGGCTAGGTCGATTCGAATGGCGCTCATCTCCAAAAATAAGTTCTCTTTTGTCGATGGCCCCATTAAAGAACCAAAGCAAGATGATCCTCGGTTTTCCGCTTGGGTAAAGTGCAATAACCTAGTCTTATCCTGGCTTCAGAGGGCTTTGAATCCCGAAATTGCTCAAAGCGTAATATGGATCGACAACGCGTCTGAGTTATGGGTCGATTTGTTGGATCGTTTTAGTCAAGGGGATTTACTCAGGATCTCTGATTTGTTTCAAGATTTTTTCAGTTTGAACCAAGGTACTCTTACTGTTTCTGCGTTTTACACTCAGTTGAAAATTGTATGGGATGAAATTTGCAACTTGATACCATTGTCTTCTTGCACTTGTCTTGCATCAACATATCGAAAGCAAGATTTTGTTTTACGTTTTCTTCGTGGCCTTAATGAAAACTTTTCTGTTCCTAAAACCCAAATCATGATGAGAAAACCTTTACCCAGTATAAATGAGGTTTTTTCCATAGTCATTCAGCATGAGCGTTCCCTTCTTTCTACTGTTAATCATGATCATGATTCCAATATTCTCTTACCTGGTTGATATCCTTCACATCCTGATTTGAATAGACAAGAACCTAGGAATTTTACTTCCAAGAAATTCTTTGCTGGTTCCAAAAGGCCTTTTTGTGTTCATTGCGATTTATATGACCACACCATAGAGAAGTGTTATAAGAAACACGGATATCCTCCTGGATACAAAAGTAGATATCAGATGAATAGAACAAACCAAGTTGGGTCTTGTTCAAATGATGAATCTTTTCCTAAAGAAGATGCTTCTGTAACTTTTACCAAAGACCAATATGATGCTTTGATCAACTTGCTTCATGAGAATGGGCATTATGTGTCTGTCAACTCTGCTATGAATAATGTTTCCAAAGTCAATGTGCTTTTTTCTGTCTTTGATGCTATTCCAGGTGATACTACAGGTACTATCCTTACTTGTTCAAATTCTTTACATTTTAATATTCATTGGATTATAGATTCTGGAGCTACTGACCATATTTGTAGTTCTTTAAATTCTTTTACAAGTTATTCTCCTGTTAATGATAAGTATGTTAAACTAAGGACAACAAAATTTCTTTAATTTTCACATCTGGTGTTTGTTGCATACAGGATGTAGCTCAATGGAAGATGATTGGTACAGCTAGTGAGGTTAATGGTTTGTACAAACTGAACATTTTTGATTCAAAAAGTTGTAATTCTTTCATCTGTAATTCTGTTTCTAGTTCAAATCTTTGGCATGCTAGGTTAGGTCATCCTTCCAAAAGAAGGATGCAGTTTTTTTCCCAGTTAAGTAATAAAATTCCTAGTGCCAACTATTCTGATTGTGAAATTTGTCATTTGGCCAAACAAAAAAGGCTATCTTTTCCTAGTAGTACTTCTGTTTCTGTTTCAATTTTCGATTTAGTTCATATGGATGTTTGGGGTCCATTTCCTATAAAGAGTCTTTATGGTCATGCTTATTTTCTGACAATTATTGATGACAAAAGCAGATTTGTTTGGGTATTTCCTATGAAACTGAAACCTGTCGTTAGAAAATTAGTTATTGAATTTTGTGAAATGGTTGATACTCAGTTTTCTTCTAAGATAAAATGTATCCGAACTGATAATGCCAAGGAGTTTGATATATTAGATTTTTATGAATCTAAAGGGATAGTTCATTAGAACACTTGCACTCGCACTCCACAACAAAATAGCATTATTGAGCGCAAACATCAACATCTCCTTGCTGTTGCTAGATCTTTAAAAATTCAAGCTTGTTTACCTTTGAATTTTTGGTTAGATTGTGTTCTGCACTCTTCTTATCTTATAAACATAACTCCTACTCCAATTTTTCATAATAAAACTCTTTTCGAGGTTTTATTTCAAACAAAACCTATGTTGGATAATCTTAAAGTCTTTGGTTGTCTTGCTTTTGCTTCTGTTCTTCCTAAACCACAAACAAAATTACACTCGCGTGCTATTAAATGTGTTTTCATTAGCTTTCCCAAAAATATTAAAGGATATAGGTTATATGATATTGATAGCAAAGTATTTTTGTTTCAAGAGATGCTTTTTCAGAAACAATCTTTCCTTTCAAAACTGGTAAGTCAAACTTATTTCTAGATATTATTTTTCCTATGTGTGATACTAATAGTTCTTTTGAAGATTTAGTTTATGCAGATCCATCATTATCCACTGATGAACATTTAGAGGATCTAGTTTCACTGCTTCCAATTCCAGATTCAGAGTCACTAGCATCTACTCCCAGTTTGCCAGAACATCCAGAACATTCTGTATCTCAGCCTTCACAACAGCAACCTGAACAGTCAGTCCTTCCTCCTCATTCAAGAAGATCATCCAGAACTGTCAGACTACTTCCTAAGTTTGATGATTACCAAGTTTCTTTACAGGAAGTAAACCAATTTCACACACTATTGCTCACAATATTGCCCAGGTTCTCTCTTATAACCATATTTCTTTTAAGCATCAAAATTTTGTTAATAGTATTGATTCTTTGAAAGAACCTAGAAATTATAAAGAAGCTATTATCGCAACACTTTTCTCGAAAAGAGAGCTCGACGTTTAAAAACAAAACAACGAAGTCGCCACCAATCTTTTTTAAAAAATGTGTGATTGGATCACCTAAAACGGGTTATTTTAATAAAAATCGTTTATTTTATTAAAACAATATTTTTGGTCTGCGAAAACAAAAAAACGGGTTCGAGAGTTGGTTACGCGTGGGGAAGGGTTGCACCTCACGACGCCCAAAATCTGGTACCTTGTCGGTTACAAAAAGTTTTAAAGTCGGATTTTGCGAATTGAAGTAAAGCTTAAATTATTGTCCGTTCATAAGTTTAATTTTATTTTAACGGTCATACTATCCGAAAATGAACTCCAATTACCGCCAACACTTCTGGTGTTAACCCGTCATTTCCATTTAGTAAGACACCGCATTAAATTAATTTCGGTTTTTAACAATCAAACAAAGAACATTAGGTATGTTGAAAGTTTTATTCATTCTAAATTGACATTTATCAACCTAAAAGAGTTAATATATTTTATCTATTTAGGAGTTAAAGTTTTCTTAAGCGTGTTTTATTTCTTGTGAAAGGAGTTTTATTACAAAAAAATCTCTATCTAAGATTTGAAGGACTTATTCCTAAAGCCAACTTAATTCTAAAGCAAAAAGACAAAAAAACAAAATTTCCAAAGCTTAAAATATTTTTTTATGGTTTCCATGTTTTTTTAAAAAAAATTAAACTTTTTATATTTTTGTTTTATTTAAAAACCTTTACTAGTTATTTGGAAAAGTTATTATTTCTTTTTATGTTTTAAAGTCTTTTTACCCTTTTTTATATTTAAAACTTTTTTTTTGTTTTTTTTAGAACTTGTATTGTTTTTATGTTTTTTCTAAAAGAAGATTTTTAAATTATTTCAAAACATTTATTTTTATTTCTTTTAAAAACATTCCTTTTAAGAAAAAGATTTTTTAAGGCTTTTTGAGTATTAAAAATTACTATTTATTTTAAAAGAACGATTTTTTATTATTTAAAAAAAAACTTATTTTATTTTTGTGTTTCTAAATTTTTTAAAAAAAATAAAAAGTGGGAGGTGACCAAATTAAAACAAAGTTGAAATTGAAATTTTTTATTAATTTTCAAAATTTTAAATGGAGAGAAAAAAAATGAAATGTGTGATTTAAATAGTCCAAAATGAGTTGGGTTTAAAGGCTAAAAATATCTTTTTTATTTTTTAGAAATCAAATGGATTAAACACCATACTTTAAAAAAAAAAAACATGTTCTTGGTGTTTATCAAAGGGGATGAACATGAAGGAGGGCTATTGTGCCGGCCGCCATCCGCCGGCATCGGCAGCCTTTTATGTATATTTTTTTAAAAAAGGGAAAAACAACATTAAAACAAAAAATTAACTCGAACAAACTCAGATTAACATAAATAAATACGAATAAATGAAGAACATCATATGAACAGATATATGAAAAAAATAATTTAAAATCTTAATTGGCCCATCTTAATTGGCAGACAGTTATGGTCCTATAGGAGCTATAAAAATCATGTTATTGTCCTAGCCCAATCAGATAATTAGTTTCGGCCTACATTGTAAAATAACCTAATTCCCCTTTCATCTCTCTATTTTCTTTTCCTTGTAGCCGTTCTTGGCTTCCTCTTTTGTAACCCTAGAGAGTTATTTTCAGTACGCATCAACCACCGAACAAACAACAATAAACTTTGTAAAACCGAAAAGCGCTATTGCTGTCTCTAGTTTCTCTTCTTCTTTTAATTTGCGCTTATATGTATATATTATAGATTATTGATTTTTTACGGTCAAAAAATATTATTCTCATAAAAAATAATGTTAACTATATATGATTTTTTGTTTAAAATATTTTAAAAAGTGTTATTCGGAAACAATTAATTGTTTTTAGATACTTTTTAACCGCAAGAATCATTTGAGGTATAGTCGTTTGATTTTTTTTAACATTTAATGTACGATCATCTCCATCAATAATAAGTATATTCAATCTCATATCTTCCTGTACATTGTACTAATGACAAACTGAATTTTTTTAAGTAGTCATTATGTTTGAGGTGGTGGTTTAACTTATCTTTATAATTTTGACAAAATTAAGTCCATTTTAGTATTTAGGGAGAAGAATCCTTAGGATACCAAAAGTAAACAAAGAAATTGAACAAGGCAAGCCTTTGGATTCTGATATTCTAGTTACATATCTAATATTATATTAAATTCATGAACTCAACCCATATAAGACAACACGTATATATCATATCCCATTTCCTCCTAAACTATGCCTCCCATCTACAAAAGCCGAAACATAAAATTCATACAATATGCCCACATGGTTACTTTCTACGATCTCATCTCCACTTAGAAGAATCATAAAAATCCAAACTAAATCCAATTAAGTTTTCTTTTTCAATTTTCAAAGCTGCTTGTCACCAATATATCAATTTCAGAACTCACAATTATACGTATTATATTTATTTAATCTATTGCACCACGTAAATTATACATTTTTAATTCTATGTAAACTAAATATTTAATTGTTTTTTGACGTAAAAAAAAATCTCTACCATAAAATACATTAGTACGATTATTTTTGTCGGCGTGATATAAATGCGAAATAGATTCAAAATATTACTGCATGAGGAGTGATATTAAGATTTTAAATGGTTAAAATACTAATAGTAGATAAAATTAAAAATATATATGTACAATAAATTAATGTTAAACTCATATTACTAAAATTAAATCAAAGCGTTAGGGACAATTAAACTTCTTTTAAGTAAATGTTTTTTACTTAAAAAATAATAAATTTTACACGAGCCTACATTTTTACCTTATAAAATACAAATCTTAAATTCATAACCCTAACACCTAAAACTTAACCCTAATAAAACCCTAAATTCTAAACACTAACATTAAATTCTAAACCCTAAACTTTTAAACCTAAACTACAACCCCAACCCCTAAAATTAAAAAACTTATTATTATTATTATTATTATTATATCTTGATTTTGAATATATTATTATCTTGATCTTGATTTTGAAATCTTATATCTTTAAGTAACTATGTCTATCTTAGAAAACCTGGTTTCCATTTCATTGTCTCATAATTAAGCATATTCTTATAATATCTTGATTTTGAATATATCAATTGTCTTCTTATCGACCATAGTTTTAAGAAGATCAAGTTCATAGTGATAAAAACAATGTCTTCATTCTCACTTTGAATATATCTCTAATTTTAATTTTAGATCACGAGAGAATTATAAATTGATGACCGAGATTATTATTATTATTTCTAATTTTAAATCCAATGTCTTCTTTTTCACTTTGAATTTATCTCTAATTTTAATTTTAGATCACGAGAGGATTGTAAATTAATGACCGAGATTATTATTACTATTATTATTTCTTAAAATCTTTCTATTTACGAATAAATTTTTTTATACAGGATTTAATATTTTAAACCCTACTCTCTAATCTTAAATTTAAAATTTGAAATCTTAAAAATTAAATCATACACACTAAAAACTAACATTAAATCTTAAACTCTAACTTTAAATCCAACCTTTTAATGTTGGAGCATATATAGAGGAACTGAAAAGGAGAAGAATATTTTATTTCCTTATTTACATTGTCTAACCTGAACAAAAATCTTTTTTTTTCTTTCTAGCGTCCCTATATATGCCTCAACACTAAACAAACTAAACTTTTTTCTCTAATCTTAAATTATAAATCCTAATCAGTAAATTATAAACCCTACACATTAAATTTTAACACCAAACTTTAATTTTAAAGTCTAATTTTAAACTTTAAATTTAATTTTTTTTATTGTCGAAACATATTCATCCAACATGATACTATATATGTACGAGGAGAAAACAACGTTGACATGTCAATGCGGCTTCCACGAATGCACCAAAAGAAGCAAAGAAAATCCTCTCAATTTCTTCAGCTTACTTTTGAATGGCAGCAACAGCAACAGCAACAGCAACAACCACCCAACCTCCGAACCCTTTACTGAAAGCACCCAAAGGACAATCAAGATCAAAGCATGTTGGCTTCCCTTTTGCTGCATATTCCAAAACCATTATCGACCATCTTAAATCTCTACACATTCCAATCTTCCCAGGCTTAACTGACCAAGAATTCTCCTCCATCGAATCAACTTTCAACTTCACCTTCCCTCCCGACCTCCGCTCTATCCTCCGACAAGGCCTCCCCGTTCACCCTTCTTTCCCAAACTGGCGATCCTCTTCTCCTCAGCAACTAAACATTTTTCTTAACCATCCTTTGTTGTCTCTGTCCAACAACATTAGGTTCCACGACTTTTGGTCCGATTCCTGGGGGCCTAAACCTTCAAACTCCAATGCAGCTTTGGCTTTGGTTAAGAGGTTATTGCGGACAGCACCTACTCTTGTTCCTATATACAGAAACTGCTATATCCCTTCCACGCCAAACGTGCATGGGAACCCTGTGCTTTACGTTGATGGGGAGGAAGTTAGAATCTTGAGCATTGATATTGCTAGGTTTTTTCAACAACTTCGAGTATTCATAAGAGGTGGGGTTTTTAACCCTTCCATGATGAAGAAAGCCAATAGCGTTGATATGGCACTTCCGGCACGGAGGATTGAGTTTTGGACGGAGGTGGCGGAGAGGGGGAGTAGGGTAGTGGTGGCGCGTGGTGTCACGGGAGGGTGGTGGAATCGGGTGGAGGAGAGGGAGTCGAGGTTAGGGGCATGTTTGGAAGAAGGGTTTTGGAGATTGAGGGAGGGAGGGTGGACAGAGGAGGACGTGAGAGACATGATGATGATCGACGGCTGCGATCATAACGAGAGTGGGACCCACTTGGTGATGGACAGCGAGGATGCCACGTGGCACGTGAGGGTTTTGTCTGTCGTGTTGTTACGTGCGGGATGGACAAGGGAAGATGTGGTGTACACGCTTGATCTCCACGATGTTATTGATAAAGACGATAACAAAAGCATGAATTGCAGAAATCATTGTGGAAGATGATCATCAAAACAGTGACTAGAATCAAACGGTCGCTTGAGTTGCCATGTTTTTGGAATCTAATGGACCCATGCACCTCAACTAATTTTAAAAAATACATTTTTTTAAAAATCAGACCTACAAGCAAGGTGAAGATAAGGGGAAGAGAAAATGGAGAAATGCCCGTACTGAGTAAACACTTGTTATACTATCATGAAACTATTTTTAATTTTTTTTTATTAAAAGTCGGGTTTTAAATTGTAATGTGCAGCAATAATGTTAAAAGTGTTATGAATATTTTTATTTATAGTAGATATTTATATAATAAACGAGATTTAATGTATTTTATTGTTAGGTTTAATATCCATTGAAATTAGAGTTTTTATTTTATGCCTATAAATATAGAGTTTGGAAAAAGTATTGTAACAACCCTACTTTGAGAATATAATACAAATCTATCTCTTTGTCTTTCATCTTGTTCTTATTCAACTATTTTGTTCTTGCTCTTTACTTTATTCACAACACGTTATCAGCACGAGACTCTAATCAATTAAGGTCTTCATCGTTTGAATCTAAAAGAAGTTACTGAAAAGAATTCAATTATAGGATGAACCAAAGATAAGTTTTTCCCCTCGTTTTTTTAGTATTGATTGTCTTTCTATTTATATTTTAACTTCGTTTTTAACTTTTGAAAGGCATGAAAGCATGTTTGATTGTATTTGAATTTTGAGCTTTGGGCAGAGATGAATTTAAAACTTCTCACAAATAAAAAGACGATTTGATAGAGATGATCCGGTCGTGTTTGGTTTGTATTTAATTGATATTGTGGTATGCTTCTTGAAACATATTATCATAGGATAAGAATACATATAAAATTATTCTCTCCACGCATAAAAAAATTGGATTGATAATTTTTGGGTACAAACGTAATAGTTTTTTTTCCCTCTCGCCCACGCATAATCCATGAAAAGGCTATATACTGCCACACATAATTGGAGATTGTTAGAATCTTTGAAAATTTATCCCTTTGTATAATTTATACCTCATTGTTATATGGTCACTCATTGTTATATTTACATCATAATATAACTAAATATCAATATTTATTTATATTATTTTATTGATGAGAATTGGTATTTTTAATCATGTTTTGACTTTTACATGATATGCTTAAATGACTTGGAAAGAGATATGACATAAAGAGATTATGAGGAGTTGTCTTGGTCATTTATATCTCGATTGTCCTTGAGAGGAAAATCAATATCGGTAAACTCTATTTTTATTCTTTAAATTACGATTTTAAAGTGCAATAAAATATGGTGATTTATGATCTACAAGAAGACTATTATAAATTATGGTGATTTATGTTATTTGTTCTGTTGGTTTAATCCGAATATATTGGCTGGACATCCCGTTCTGCGAGGCTATTGGTCTCAAAGAAAGTTTCTAAAGGACCATGTGAACTAGTTTAACAATGCCGCGTACGAGGATTAAATATTTGGAATAATCTGCTCAAAATAAAGCTAGAGCCATTATACTTCTTTGCCGTCACCTTCATGAGAGGTTGAAATCTGAATATTTAACGGTGAAAGATCCTCTTATTCCTTGAAATAATCTAAAGGAACGATATGACCATCAGAAAACTGTTATTCTACCTAAAGCTCAATATGGTTGGTTTCATATGAGATTGTAAGATTTTAAATCAGTAAGCGAGTATAACTCTGCTATGTTTCGAATTACTTCACAATTGAAGTTATGTGGTCAAAATATTACTGATGATGATATGTTAGAAAAAAAAAACATACTCCACTTTTCACGCAAATAATGTTGTCCTCAGACACAATACTGTGAAAAATATTTTAAAGGCCCACTAGCTCCACTCCATTCCCTAAAGTGAATGTGAGATTTTATAATAATTGCCACATTAGTAGTTGTGGTCATGGTCAAGACTATGGACATAGACATTATGGTCATTTTAAAAATACTTATACCCACTAGAAGTGAGATTATAAGGATGACAAGAATGATATATATCATATTAAGATTTTTATGTTATCAATGCGATGGTACAAACCATTAATCTCGTACTTGTCAAACGCCGAAGCATTATGGACCTTTATCCACAATCATGAATGATAAAGGAATGAAAATATAAAAAAATTGTTTACGAAAATGGCCAAAATAATTATGGCGTTGTTGGTCAAACTCAATTGGATGTTGTTGATTTCCCTATAACCATTGAAGGGAATAATTCACCATTTATTTTGTTTCCTTATAACCTCTAAAGGAAATAATTGATCTTTTATTTTATGTTAATATGCTTTACATATTATTTATTTATAGTATAAATATATATTTAAATATTTTAAATATTTATTATTATCCTTTGAAGAAATATGATTACTTCTGGAATAAAACATGCAATGTATTGTGGCGATTTATGCTTAACAGACAGTGCAAGTACTCATACTATACTTAAGCATAAGAACTATTGTTCCCATTTAAATGCAAGGGTGAAAATGTGAGTACTATATCTCAAAGTACTAAAATATCAATGCTCCGAAAGAGTAATAAGTTCTTGAGATATTATCTTTGATAGATAATTGATTTGATATGTGATATATTTAATATTTTTCATTTCCTGAAGTGAATGGTACAAAATACATATTTTTCTTTCTCCAAAGTGAATGGAACAAAACACATATTGAAAGGTGTATAATTATACATATTTTCCCATTTTAAATGCAAGAGAATAATGCGAGTACTATATCCGGAAGTACTAATATCATAAGAGGCTATGGAAGAGTTATTGCCAAATGGAATCTATTCCATATTCACAATGCGTTATACTCGCCAAAATCGCAAAGAGACTTATTGAATTTTAAAGATATTCATAGAAATGAATATCATATTATGACTATTAGTCAAAGGGATGCTGACTATCTTCATATTACGAGTATAAACCAAGACAATAAGAAAATCTTGATAAAATTACATGCACTTTCATCCGAATTGTACTAGAATTAGTACAAATTGAAGCTCATGCTATTGTAAACCAAAAGTTTACTGATAACTTTATTATTTGGCATGACCGGTTAGGCCATCCCGGTTCAATTATGATGCGGAAAGCTATTGATATTTCATGTGCTTATTCATTGAAGAGCTGATAGATTCTTCAAAGTAATGTTTTTCATATGATGCTTGCTCTCAAGGCAAATTGATTATTCAACCATCACCAACTAAGATAGATTATGAATTTATTTATTTTCTAGAATGGATACAGGGTGATATATATGGGCCCATACACTATTCTTATAGATCATCTAGATATTTTATGGTTTTAATTGATGCATCAACTAGATGGTCCTATGTATCCTTGTTATCAACCCACAACTTGGCGTTTGCGAGGTTACTTGCTCTGTTGATAAAATTATGAGCACATTTTCCATATTACCCTATAAAGACAATCAATCTTGATACTGTTGATGACATGCCATTTTACATGCAGCATCACTAATTCGCATCAAGCCAACAAATTATTATAAGTTCTCCCCTGAATTTTTGGGTGTACGGTATATGTTCTAATTACTCTACCACAACGCACAAAGATAGGTTCTCAAATGAGGTTGGGAATATATGTCGAATTCAAACTCCCCTTGATAATTAAATATCTCGAGCTTTTGATGGGAAAGTTATTTACAGCTCGATTTGCTGACTATCATTTTAATGAGTCAATTTTCCCAACATTAGAGGGAGAAAATAAATAGCTAGAAAAAGAAATAAGTTGGAATGAATTATCATTATCTCAGTTTGATCCACATACTCAACAATGTGAACTATAAGTTCAAAGGATAATTCATTTAGCAAATCAATTGCCAGATGATTTTGTTGACTCTAAAAGAACGACTAAGTCACATATACTAGCTATGAATGCTCTGATTAATTTGATGTCCCGAAAGGACAAACTCTAGTTGCTAATGAGTCTAACTTACACCTATAGCGTGATAGACAAGTAGGTTTCAAAGATAAAAATCCTCGAAAAAGAAAATGAGCTATATTTTATGATGATCTGATCAAGGAATCAACGAATCATAAAAATCTATAGAAGAGATTAAAAGGTCTCCAACAGAGACATTATACATGACTCGGGTACCTGGTACGAGATCTCAATGAATTATGTCATGTCTGGTAATAAGTGGAACCGAAATCAAATCGACGTCAATAATACATTTGGATGTAATATAGCACTAGAGATTTTGGATGATAATGTGGAACATTAACCATTGCCAATTGAACAATGTAAACAAAGAAATGATTGGCCAAAATGGAAAGAGGCAATTGAGGCGAAAATAAAATCTCTTTCGAAAGGAGAAGTATTCGGGCCTATAGTTCATACACTAGAAGGTGTAAAGCCCGTGGATATAAAGGAGTCTTTGTGAGAAAAGGGAAATGAAAAAGGGGAAATTGTGAGATATAAAATTCGTTTGACTGCACAAGGATTCTCACAAAGACCTAGAATTGATTATGAGGAAACATACTCCTAGGTAGTGGATGCAAAATATTTTTATTAGTCTGGAAATAAAAGACTTAGTTTTCGCCTAATGAATGTCATTACATCTTATTTGTATGAGCCTCTTGATAATAATATTTACGTGAAACTTTCGGAAGGATTTAGAATGCAGAAGAAGATAATTCAAGTTCTCGAGAATACTATTCAATCAAATTGAACTTATCTATTTATAGATTAAACAAATTGGGTGCATATTGTATAATCATCTCAATGAATACTTATTAGCGGAAGGCTATAAGAGTGATTCAATTTCCCCGAGCATTTTTACTAAGAGGTTTAGCTCTGAATTTTTCATTGTTTTTGTTGTGTATGTTGATGATTTGAATATCATTGACACTCGTGAAGATATCTTCTTAACAATGAAATCATTGTGCATCAATCGACATACATAGAAAAATGTTTAAAGAGAATTTACATGCATAACACATATTCGTTGATCACCCTTATGGTTGCTAGGTCTTTTAATGTAAACAAAGACCTATTTTTCCATGGAGAAAAAGGGGATGATATTCTTGGTCCAAAAGCACCATATATATATATTAATTGATGTGGAAGCATCATATCTTAGTTGGTCTACAAATACTATCTAAGTGCTATGAGACCATTACCTTTAGATCTTTCAAAACTCGATGCCTCTCCAGATCATGTAAATAATTGCTAAGCACGAGGCAAAGCCGAAATATGTGTTTGGCTAAACATATCTAGAAGATATGTGAATTGCTTTCACAAGATAAGATGCAATCTATCTTGTGTAGAGATAATGCAAAATTTATATCTCAAGGTGGATACATCAAATGTGACAAAACGAAACATATTTCTTCAAAGTTTCGTCTCGCATGATCTTCAGAAAAATAGTATTCGATGAATCTTTTCAAGCAGTAATTTGAAAGATCTATTAACTAGTGCATAGTCTACTTCAACATTTGAAGATTATATTCAAGATTGAATTATGAAGATTCAAAGATCCTATGTGATATTTTCATGAGGGGGAGTAAATACGCGTTGCACTCTTTTTCCCTTAATCGAGGTTTTGTCCCAATGGGTTTTCTTGGTAAGGTTTTTAATGAGGCAACATGTTATGCGTATCAAAGATGTTTGCACTCTTTTTCTTTCACTAAGAAATTTTTTCCCATAGGATTTTTTTCTTAGCAAGGTTTTAATGAGGCACATTATCTTCATGGATATCCAAGGGGGAGTGTTATAAATATCTTTATTTATGGTGGATATCCATATATTAAATGGGAGTTTAATGTACTTTATTGTTAGGGTTTAATAGCCATTGAAATTAGGGTTTCCATCTTATGCTTATAAATATAGAGTTTGGAGAAAGCATTGTATACAACCATACTTTGAGAATATAATACAAGTCTTTCTCTTTGTCTCTCATCTTGTTCTTCTTCATCTATTTTGTTCTTGCTCTTTACTTTATTCACAGCAAAAAATATATTTGAAGTGATAAAATGTTCATTTAAATAAGATATAATAAATTAAACATAAGTGATTTTCAAATATGTTAACATTATGATATATGAAATAAATTCATATAAACAATTATGGCAACTCATTAGTAATATTTTGATATATTTTAGATTCACTAATTGATCAATGCTCATGTTATTTCATCTTGTATGGATTCAAATCTCGACATTTGACTTGGGAATGCAATTATCTCTACTTAATCAAAAATATTTTGATATATTTTCAAGGGTTATATTTTGATACACAAGCCGTGTAAATTTTTTTACACAACCCCTATATAAAATTTAAAACCTAAATCCCAAACCCTAACACCCTAAAATCTAAACCTTAAACACTAAACTCTAAATTCTAGCCATAAACCTTAAATTCTACACACTACACACTAAACCCCTAAACCTTAACCTAAAACACTAAACCCCTAAAATTGAAAGACTTACACAAACTTGTATATCAAAGTATTTTCCTATTTTTAAATAACACTATAAATCTTAGTTGAAATGAAAAATATTAGTCCCCACATTATGAAAAATCTACGATGAGTGACACGCATCGATATGCTCTATTTTTTATTGGATAAATGTGTTTTATTTACCAAGAAAAATAGTAAAACTGCTAAAAATACAACTGAACAATTGTCAACAATTATCAACCTCCTAAGATCCAACCCCAATCTATACAAAGATTAAAATTAACATCACTTGTTCTATTCACAAACTTTCTCAAAAGCCTACCCCTAACAACATCCTTTATGTTCTATACCAAGCTTTGATGTTGGTTAAAACAAGCTTAAAAAATTCGAGCATTTCTTTCCCTTCAAATGAAATACATGAAAGAATTTCATGCTAACTGGAGAATGACAGTAAGCAATGACCTGCCATTAAGCATTCTAATAAGAAGCACTAAATAAGTCTTATTCCAAACTCGAAGATCTTTAATGCCTAGGCCTCATTGATCAGATTTAGCCATTTGACTTTAAGACGCTTTTCTTGCCGAGTTCTATAATTGTAAAAAGTTACAAAATGATTATCAACTTACAAAAAATAATAAGTTAGTCTATTATTATTAAAAATTTAACAAAAAATAAATTAATTAACGACACGTGCAACCACAGTTAATTAAGACTTAAATTGTTCTTTCGTTCTCAAAGACGAGGGTATTTCAGCAGACATCATCCTACATCAAAGGAATTTAGTAGTGGAAAATAAACTTTATGTTAGGGAGACGAATTTATAAAATTTTACGGGAGTGAACTTATAAAATTTTTGGATGACGAAAATAAATTTTTAATAAAAAATATATAAAAATTTTAAATTTTTAGGAGGCGATCACCCCTCAAGGCCCCTTTAAGCCCATCCCTTCTAACATTCCATTTTTGATATTGTGCAATAAAATCGATATACTCATACACTGCCTTGAATGATGAGTTGCGTTATCACCTTACATAGACCAATTTCACCAGTGCCACGGGCAAGGACAAGGTCAACTTGGAAGACACGAATGTTGCTCTTATTTTTTAGGATAGACACACATAAAATATCAAAATTTTAAGGTGTACAAAACTCATAAAAATTTAAAAAATATAAAAATTAATTAATAAAAAAATTAAAATTAAATGTGCAAAGTTTTAAAAGTTCATGGTGAATATAGCCCATCCTAAATTATACTTGATACTCAAGAGAATTCAGATATGCTGTGCGTTCTTCTTAATGTTGTTTTTATACTAAATTTAGTAAGGTTATCTCTTTCACTTTTGCTTCCATTTTTGTTTGAATTGGTAAACATACCTGTCCTCTATAAAACAAGGTTAAAGTTGACTAGAGCTTCTTGTACTACATTAAAAAATTATTTTACTTTTTTCTACTATTAAAAAAATCATTTTAGTCCCTATACCGTTTGAAACGAGAAAATTTTAGTCCAACATTTTAAATTTATTGTTAGTTCAATTGAAATTTTAGGTTTAAATACCTCTTAGGTCCCTAACATTTTAAAAATCCAGCAAATTAATCATACTAAACAAACAAAGTAATTTAGTCCATATATTTTTGATCGGCAAAGTATGATTTTAATAATAAAGATCATACAAAAAAATGTGATATTGTCATGTGTCTCGTTAAAAACCTTCCTAAACTTAAAATGGAGGAAAAAAGTATACTATAACAATATTATTTGGACAAAACACGAAGCCAACAAAAAGGACAATAAACACCAAAACAAAGCAAACAAAAACCACACCCCTCGGCTCACAGCACCAAGATCAACAACCTAAGGTCCGTGCATTTGGTGGCAAGAAAAAGGTACAAATTTCTTCCCTCCAACCTCCTAACCGGTATAGAGGTCAAAGCTTGTGAATAGCCGAAACCCGTTGCCAAATATGCTAGAGTGATGTGTACGAAGATTGCATGTACGCAAACACAAAAGCTCTGCGGCACCATTCCTTAGCACCTCTCCTATGGAAGCAAACCCTTAGGACCAAGTAAAGCAGCACAAGAAAGCGTATACACAAAACATGACATGGAAAGTTGCAGCAATGAAAAGTTGCACCAGCAATGCACATCAAAAAATACAAAACAACCCGATATCTCACTTGGAATCATGCATCTCGGTCAACACCTCCTTTAGCAAACGCGGTGGATAAACTAATAGACTCATGGAAGACAACTACGTTGCGCTCGAACCTTTGCTGCACGGTGGAAGAAGCGCGTGTTGCGAGCCTCAATTATTGACACCATTTTGACTCTTGAAGGCTGTGTATAATTTCCATAATTCTAACCTCAAAATCATCATCATTCGGCTTATCCAAACCTTGCGCATCCTCTGGGCTCGTTGATCAATAGCTTCGGAACCTAGGAACAATCACCCAAGCACCAAGGTACAGCATAATTCTAAACAGCATCTATGATATTTTCCAAATGTCAAAACTTTGAATTATTCCTATTCCAAAAGGAGCATAAGCAAAGCTTTCGACGACGTTTTACATGGTCTGCCCCTGCCCTTCTTTTTCATTCGAGAGGCAACCTCTTCCCTTTCACCCGGTGGAAGAAAACTCACAACAATATCTGTCATGCTGCGTACCTTTCGTTCGCAACCATTATAAAAGACACGATCAGATTGCGCAGTCCTAATCTGAGTTGTCGGTCCACTATTAGAAGCCTCATTACCTTCCAAAGTCTATGTTTGCGAAGAGGAAGCGGTGTCGCAAGCAATACACTCGAAGAAATCTGATCGTGAACCATGATTTACCTGCATTTGGTTCACCATTCCTGCTTGTTCATCCAATTTCTCGTGGCAGTCACTATGCTCTTCCACACGTAAATCCAAACGCCGAGTCACCTTAGAGAGGCCATTCTCAATCCCTGAAGTTTCGATTCCCCTATCTATAGACTCCGATATAACTGTTTCCTGGGAGTCTTCCATGCTAATCATCACAGCACTCGTTACTTCCCTTGGCGAACAAATCTTTTCTGATTGGTTCGGCGAATATAAATCCTGTCGATCAGTGCTAGTCGATTCCAAAGAAACTACAGTCTCGTCTATCTCATCCTCCAACTGCCCAAACATAAGTTCAAATTCCTGCACTCAAATAGGGAACAAGTTTCCCTCCACAAGCAAATCTATAACCTCATCAATATTATCTAGATGATCAGTGAAGTATTTGGATTCTATCCCCTTCAAACGATGTGAAATTTTGGGTATCATTGTCAATACAGATCAAAGTGCCCCAAACGTTTGCAATATTTTTAAAGGTTTCTTGCGACCATGTATGGATCGGTAGGCCAGTACTGGTCAACTACACACGCCGAGACGCCACCGAAATCGTAGGCGACCACGCTTCAATGCGATTGAACCGATTACCCAATCTCCCCGATTGAAGCACCTCCTCTTTTGTTTCTATCCCCTGCTAATCTCATTAACGACAGCCCCTGTATCCTCTATTTGTGTAATACATCGTCCAATTCTTTCACTTGTATCGGTCAGTTTGTCCACCCAACTACACACTTTGACAAAATTATAAGATGGTCGTCATCAACAATACCCTGAACCTATTTCCGAATAGGAGAAACAGTCTCCGGGATAACCCTGGCCACCCTATCCTCTGGATTATGTTTCGATTGATTCTTGCCTTGTTTGCGCCGCCAAAAGGTTGTTCTCGTCTCTCTTAAAGCTAGGGAGACTGATTGTAGATCCATGAAGCCAAAAGCCATCAAGTCTCTCGATTACCCTCATTGCATCTGCCCTCGTTTCCATTCAAACGAACCCAAATCGCTTTCCATCCTTATTTCGCTTTGTAGGAATAAACACATCAAGAACGACCCCATGGCGATCAAACGCTTGCCACAATTCCAGGTAGTGAAATAATGGTGATACTCGTAACAACTAAGTCGCCGCCAATCTTTTAATTTAAGTGATATTAGACTACTTGAAAATTCAGTTATTTTAATAAAATTTCTTTTTTGGTCATTTTTATTAAAACAACGAGTTTTGGTTTGCGAAAACCAGAAAAATAAATTCGGGAGTCGGTTACATGTGGGGAAGGGTGAACACCTCACAGCGCTCAAATATTAGTAGCTAGTCGGTTACATATTGTTTTAATGATAAGAATTAAGAATTCGAAATTAATTTAGAAACTGTGATCCTTTAAAAAATTTTAAAAAATATTTCTTCATACGCAAGAAATTTACGCCCCTACGCTCGGGGCATAATTTCTGTTAAATTCTTGAATAGAGAGAATCTATTTTGAAAGTTATAATTTAGAATTAAAAATGATGTTTTGTGATAGAAACTAACAGAAAATTGTACTCTTTATATTCGAGGTACGTTTTTCACAATAATTCATAATAAAAAAAATCATTTAAATTTAAAATTTAATAAAAAAAGAATGCGGGATATATATATATATGTATATTTATATAATAATACGTTTATCATATTAATTAATAATAATACTATATAAACATAACAATAATATATAAGCATAACGTACATATATTATAGCGTACATACATATTACAATAGTATATATGTATTAGCAATATATTAATAATAATCATAATAATATAAAACTAATTAATAATATAATTAATAAAAATTAAGCCTAAAGCAGTGACAGAAATGAAACAAAATGAAAATTAAAGTGCAGAACTGCAAGGATACAAAGGCGGATGGCCAGAAGTACAATTTGCCCATTTGATTCAAAATGCGCGGATCCTCTATGTGGGTCGGGTTGCCGTGTGGGTTACACAAGGGTGAAACGACGTCGTTTTAAGCACCCCTTAAATACAAAATTTAGCGCCCCAAAAATTCATGCCAAACTTGATATTAAAAAAAGTTCTGAAGCTCTCTCAACTATTTCCCAGTTCTCTTTGCTGAAGTCCGGTCTCGCCCAAATGCTGGCCGAGCTTCCGCCGCAAGCCGCCGTTCGCCAACGACGGAGAGACCACCGCGAACGACGGCTGGAGTACATGCAAGGGGTGGTTTAGGTTCGATTTTGGCCTCTAAGGTCGGATCTAAGGTTTGTTTTTCCTAAATCCACTCCTAACTCCTTAGATCAGAGGTAAACCGAAAGGTTATATATATATATATATATATTTACCTTTTGTGTTTGTTTTTTGGACTGTTCGATATCTTCCCTTGCTTATCTCTTTGTTTTTGATTCGTTTTTTTCTCTTAATAGTGTCTAATCCCCTCTTTTTGCAGATCGAATCCCTTTTTATAGGGGTTCCGATTTGGGTGAGGTGTAAAGTAAAGGGACAAGTGGAAAGCAAAGTGTTCGGGCGGTGGAGACCGTAAGATGGTGCGGTGGTGGCAGACGGCTCAGGTGGCAGGGTTAAAGCAAATGTGATAATGATTTTTAGGTTATCTTTTATTTAGAGTTTATCTTAGATTTTGTTGAGATTTAATCTGGATTGTTTGGGTTTAATGGTGGTGTCGACAGCGGCTGTTGGAGCCGGCGGCATGGATGGGCGGCGGCTAAGGTTGGAGGCGGCTGCGACTGGAAGAAGGGTTAAGACAAGGCTAGGTTTAGGTCTAATTTAGGTTAATGGGTATTGGGCCTGGTTATTTGGGTTTAATATGTAAAATGGGTCTGGTAGGTTATTTCAACTTGGCTATTGGATTTGTAATATTAATGGGCTCAATGGGCCGGACGAAATGAGTTACTACAGCTGCCCCTCTTTGCTTATTGTTGTATAATGGCAATGAAGCAAAGACAAAAATGAACCCATTTTGTCCGGTCTGGTTGGGCTTCTTCTTTCTTGGTAATGGCTCTTTTTCTTTCACTTCACTTGATATGCTCGACCGCTCTTGTTGGCAAAATCTTCAAAATAGGGTGATCTGGAGAAGATTTGACCTAGCTGCAACACTGACGGAGAGGCAAGGTCTGCAAAACTTGATCCAGCCGCAACATTGACGAAGAAACAAAATAAGAGAATGAAGGTTCTGATGTTTGATCCAGCTACAACACTGACGACGAGGCAAGATCGAAAGATGATGGTTCTGATGTTTGATCCAACTGCAACACTAACAAAGAGACAAGATCTAACATTTTTCTTTTTCTTTTTTTTCTTGAAAGAGTTGATGACATGAGGATTTATCTACTCTGCTCAATCTTAGAGAAGTAAAATCTATAAATTGGGCTATTATGCTCTAAAAGAAGTTGATATGCTACAACACTGACGAAGTGGCATGATCTAGAGAAGAAAGTCTGATATGCAACAACTTTGATGAAGTGGCATGATCTGGAGAAGAAAGTATGATCTACAGCAACTCTGACAAAGTGGCATGATCTGGAGAAGAAAGTATGATTGCAACAACTCTAACAAACGATCTGGAGAAGAAAGTATGATCTGCAACAACTCTGACGAAGAGGCACGATCTAGAGAAGAAAGTATGATATACAAAAACTCTGACAAAGTGGCATGATCTGAAGAAGAAAGTCTGATCTGTAACAACTCTAACGAAGTGGCATGATCTGGAGAAGAAAGTATGATCTGCAACAACTCTGACGAAGCGACATGATCTGGAGAAGAAAGTATGATCTGCAACAACTTTGACGAAGTGACATGATCTTGAGAAGAAAGTCTGATCTGCAACAACTCTGACAAAGTGGCATGATCTGGAGAAGAAAGTATGATCTGCAAAAAATCTGACAAAGTGGCATGATCTGGAGAGAGCTTTAGTTTTCTTTTTTTTTTGGATTTTTTTGGCTTTCTATTTTTTTGTTTTCCTTTTCCTTTCCTTTTTTGGATTTTGATTTTTTATAGGTTTGAAGAAAATATTTTGTCCAGTCGCATCATCAACAACAAAACTAGACCTGGATAAAAATTTGACGTGTTGCATCATCAACAGCAAAGCGAGATTTGAAAAATGTGGGATCTGCTATATCGTAGCAGGGAATCACGACCCTTATGGGCTTTGATCACCTTGTATTCTTTTTCTAAAAGGGCGTAGGACTCCATAATCATTCTTTTATTTTGCTTCCTTAGGGTAAGTAAACTAGATGATATGTTCCATTACATCCTCAAGGAGACATGATCTACTTGTGTTCGTCCCGCCACAATTTTAGGCGGATGAACTTTGTTGTCATGCTTTATCTATTCCACTACTTGTTAGAGGGATAGAATCTGAAAACTTTTTGTAGACACATTTAGGATGTTATGATTAGCATGAGTCAAATGATCCTAGCTTAAATATGCCTAATGAATGCATGAATGATGCGAGCATGAATGCAGAATGCCATTTGAGAATGATTTTTAGTCTTGAGATTGGCTTGAGCATTTGTATTCGTTCTTAAACTGGCATCATCAACTGCTCGAACTCTGTTTGAGTCACTGGTCCTTCTCTTTTTAGGTGTGATTAGATTACAAGAAACTATTTGCCCCACATTATGTCCGGGTAGTGTCATTTTCTCTTGATCTGTTTACCCACGGGAATGCCCCTTTTTGAATCATGACTGCCTTTGGTCCTTGTATTTCTAGGAATCCTTCAAAAGTAATGTAGAGAGATCTTCTTATACTTGTTAGCTTACTGATCATTATGTCAATGTATAATATTTGTGAAAACAAGGATATAAGATGAAAGGAAGAATTTATTGAAAATAAAGTTCATGATATTTAGGTGGAAAACATTGAAAGAAGCAAAAAAACAAAATCAGCTGTCCCAGATATCTATCTGACGAGCTTTGTTGAACCAGTTCGCCAAGAGTCCTTATGTGTCTAGAAGACCTTAAGTGCTTTGACGATATCTCAACATGCACAGATCCTTACCGCCACGGAGTTTCAAGCGAACTGATTATTTCAGGCCTTAGCTTCTTTCTACCAAAATTTGAGTTGCCTCTTTTTTTCAAGTGAAATATTTCTTGACCGTATCTGAGTTCACATGGCTAGGCAAATCTTTACCGTCCATTTCAGTCAAAATTAAAGCTTCTCCAAAAAAGGCCCTTTTCACAACGTATGGACCTTCCCAATTTGGCATCCATTTCCCTCGAGAATCTCTCTGAGTGGGCATGAGCTTTTTTAATACTAGATCTCCCTCCCAAAATTCCCTTGGGCGAACCTTCTTATTAAAAGCTTGCATCATCCTTTTCTGGTACATTTAACCATGTCAGATGGCTTTCAATCTTTTTTCTTCAATCAAAGCAAGTTGATCATATATGGCTTGGATCTATCATGTTTCATCTAATTTTAGATCTGAAAAAATTCGGAGGGGAGGAATCTCGACCTCAATGGGTAGTACCGCCTCTATCTCATAAACTAGGGAAAAAGGGGTTGCCCCAGTAGAGGTTCTGACTGATGTACGATAGGCATATAGGGCGAATGGTAGCTTCTCATGCCAATCTTTATAAGTTTCCACCATCTTTCCAACAATCTTCTTGATATTCTTGTTGGCTGCTTCCACTACTCCATTCATCTGAGGGCGGTATGGTGAGGAATTGTGATGCCGTATGTTGAACTGTTTGCACACTTCTTCTATGGTTTTATTATTCAAGTTCAATGTATTGTCAGATATGATACTTTCTAGCATCCCATATCGACATATGATTTCTTTCTTCAGGAATCTGCACACTGCTGATTTGGTGACATTGGCATAAGTGGCTGCTTCTACCCACTTGGTGAAGTAATCAATAACCACGAAGATAAACTGATGCCCATTAGAACCCTTTGGTAATATAGGCCCGATGACATCCATGCCCCACATAGAAAACAGCCATGGGGAGTTCATGACATGTAGTGGTGATGGGGGAAAATGAATCTTGTCTGCATAAATTTGACACTTCTGGCATTTCTTGGCGTAGTTGATGCAGTCTTCTTCCAAAGTTCACCAATAATAGCCAAATCTCATAATTTGCCTCGCCATTGTGAATCCATTAGCGTGCGTTCCCCATACACCCTCGTGAACTTCTTCAAGAATCTTTTTGGCCTCAACAGCATCCACACATCGCAATAGCACTTGATCTTTCCTTCTTTTGTACAAGATTTCCTCATCTAGGACATACTCACTTGCTAGCCTCTGCAATGTCATCTTCTCATTCTCAGTAGCCTGCTCTGGATATTCACGAATTTTTTGTACTGTAAAATTTCATGAAACCAAGGATGTTATTCTTCTTCACCTTCCTCGATGTTATAGCAATATGCCAGAGACTGATATATATACTCATTTGTATAGGCTTCAAATCAGATTGTTTGTTGACTCTTATCAACGAAGACAGAGTAACCAAGGCGTCCACCATTTGATTATCTTTTCATGGAAGATAGTGGAAGGTAATCTCATAGAATTCTTTGTTTAGATCTAGGATGAGATTTTGGTAATCCATCAACTTTGAATCTCTGGTCCCCCATTCTCCTCGGAGTTGATAGATCACGAGCATGGAGTCTCCGTATACCTTCAACGACTTAATTTTATGCTCAATAGTGGCTCGAATCCTCATGAAACATGCTTCATATTCTGCTATATTATTTGTACAATCAAAATTGAGTTTGTTGGCCAAGGGGTAATGGTCACCCTCTAGCGAGACTAAAACTGCCCCGCTTCTTTTGCCCACGGCATTTGAGGCGCCATCAAAGTTTAGTCTCCAACATTTAACTTTTGGGGTACGCTCCTCCACAATCGTAATGCACATCAGGTCTTCATTTGGGAAATCAAAGTTTAGAGGTTCATAATCTTCTAGAGCTTGATTAGCTAGAAAGTCGGCTATTGTACTCATTTTTACGCCTTTTTGGCTCACATAAACCAAATGAAATTCAGATAACAAAATCTGCCATCTGGCCATCCTTCCTGTCAATGCAGTCGACTCCGTCAAATATTTACGAGGGTCCAATTTTGAAATTAGCCAAGTCATATGATACAACATGTATTGTCTTAGTCTCTTAGTAGTCCAAACTAAGGCACAACACATTTTCTCGATTAGCGAATATCTTGCTTCAAATTCTATAAACTTCTTGCTGAGATAATAGATTGCCCTTTCTTTCTTTCCAGACTCGTCATGTTGTCCGAGTACACATCCCATAGAATTCTCGGAGACAATCAAGTACAAAATCAATGGCTTATTTGGGACATGCGGCATTAAAATCGGGGTATTTGACAAGTAGTGCTTGATCTTGTCAAAAACTTTTTGACATCCCCTTTCCCCCTGGGTTATGTTTTTTGAGAAGACGAAAGATGGGATCACATTTTTCGGTTAACTGTGAAATGAACCGAGCAATGTAATTTAATCTTCTTAAGAAGCCTCTTATTTATTTTTGAGTGCGTGGGGGTGGTAGATCCTGAATGGCCTTGACTTTATCTGGATCAACTTCAATGCCTCTTTCAATGACTATGAAACCCACCAGCTACCCTAACGTGACTCCGAAAGTGCATTTGGCCAGATTCAGCTTTAACTGGTATTTTCTTAGTTTCAAGAACAATTTCCTCAAAACTGTGACATACTTTTCTTCTGTTTGAGACTTGGCAATCATGTCATCGACATACACTTCAATTTCTTTTTGCATCATATCATGAAACAGAGTGACCATGGCTCGTTGGTATGTTTCCCTTACATTTTTAAGTCCAAAAGACATTACCTTGTAACATAAGGTTCCCCATAGAGTCACGAATATAGTCTTGTCCATATCATCATGATACATCTTTATCTGGTTATATCCTGAAAAATCATCCATAAAGGAGAACAATGAATGTTTTGTTGTATTATCGACCAGAGTGTCGATGTGAGGAAGTGGGAAGTTATCTTTGGGCTGGCTCTGTTTAGATCCCGATAATCAACACACATGCGGACCTTGCCGCCCTTCTTCGAAACAAGAACTATATTAGCCACCCACTCTGAATATTTGACTTTTCGCAGAAACCCAACATCATATTGTTTTTACCTCTTATTTTTAGGAGTACATCAGGCCTTATTTTCCGAAGTTTCTGTTGGACCGGCTTGCAGTCTTCCTTTATAGGGACCTTATGTACAACCATTTCCATGTTCAACCTAGGCATGTCTTGGTAGGACCATGCAAAGATATCTCTGAATTCCAAGAGTAGCTTGACGAGATCGCGTCGTGTTTTCACAGTAATGCATGTCCCAATCTTCATTTCTTTCTTCTCGTTTTCATCTCCTAGGTTCACCATCTCTACTGGCTCTTTGTGAGGCAAGATTTTTTTTTCTTCTTGCTCAACCATTCTCAATAGATCGGGAGATAGATCATAATCTTGATTCTCTTCAAAGTCACGAGGTCCATCTAGACACATGTCTTGCTCAAAAATAAGCTCCAGATCAGTTTGAGTGTCGCTCGATATGTTAATATCAGGGGACCTGACACGAAATAATGATGTCCGTTTGAACAAACGAATTAAAAAATAGTATAAGTAAATGGATAAAAGAGGAATAAGAGAAAACATAAATAAAGATATTTTCTAGACAATACACAAAAAAGTATTATTTCATTGACATAAGGATAGTAAGCATATGCCCTTTACAAAAAAACCCTTGTTGCTCTTGGGCAAGAGTAACAAGTGTGCTCTGGACATTACTCTGAAAGACTCCTAAACACTCCATGGAGTTCTTCAGTAGTCCAATTGTCTAGAACATTTTCAGGGGTATAAGGATAGATTCCCCTTAGGTATATTCCTTCATTCTCTCCTTCAGTCACTACATTAATATCCAAAGCTTCTAACATTTTTCCAGCTCATTTTCTTCATCTTTCTCAACCTGTTTGGGGTGGATGAATCCCCCTGACAAAAGTTTCAGACAGGGGAGGAAAAGCCATAGGTTCCTAGTTGACCTCTTCTCCTTTCAGACGAGATTTCCTTCTTTCTTGCTTCTTCACAATCTCGCTCCTTCTTTGCTTGGAATCTGGCTTGTATCCGAAGCCAAAACAATCTTGCTTATTGATTATAAATAGCGCACTGACCTTGCCTTGTAAATATTTCCCTAGTCGTCGACCAACCCAGACTCCTCTTCTCATTGTCAGTTTGATTCCCATCTTTGTGGTTTTAGACAATCTTAGAGTAGGAATCTGACTCCCTTCGGCTATGAAGGTTGCATTGACAAACTCAAATAATCGAAACGAGCACTCTACGACCTTCTCATAGTCTATATATAAGGGGTGTCACTAATGATGGAAGCTATGGTGTCTTCTTCAGCATTCACAGTGACCAGCCGTCTGTCAAAAATGAACTTTAGTTTTTGCTGGGGTGATGACGGAACTGCCCCAACTGAAATGATCCAGGGTCTTCCCAATAGATAATTATATGTAGGTTTGATATCCATTACCAGGAAGTCTACATCGTATGTGTTTGGGCCCACAAGTAACGACACTTCAATTCTTCCCATCACTCGTCTCTCAGTACCGTCAAAAGCTCGAACTAGGGTGCTACAAGCCTTCATATGAGAAATATCTATTGGAAGCCTATTCAAAGTGGCCAATGGTAGAACATTTAGAGCGAATCCATTGTCACTTAGGACTCTTGGCAACATATAGCCTTTGCATCGAGTAGTAATGTGCAGGGTTTTAGTGGATCCCATACCTTCTAGAGGTATCTCATCATCATTGAAATAGATGAACTTATCAGCATTCAGATTGTTCGCCAACCTGTCTAATTTGTTCACCAAAATATCGTTAGGAACAAAAGTCTCGTTCAATACTTTCAACAGCGCGTTTTGGTGTGCTTCTGAACTTAGTAGCAGAGATAATATTGATATACGGGTATGCAGTTTACGAAGGTACTCAATTACACTGTATTCACTGTGCTTTAGGAATTTTAAGAATTCTTTTATCTCTTCCTCTTTAACTGGCTTATTGATCAATGATTTAGGTTCAACATCTTGTGCCTTCTCGAGTTCAATTATCAAGGCTTTCCCTTTTGGATCTTCTATTTCCTTGGGTACATATCGCCTCCTGCTCCTGGTGAAGAAACCAACGTCATTCACCTTTTTGAAACAATCTTCGGAGTATCCTCTTCCTAAATTGTTACTTCGCAATCATACTTCCATGGTACTTTCTTATTATCATTGTACGGAAAAAGCCATGGTTTTTGAATTGTAACCTTCGCTCTCGAACTCTCACCTGATTCACCTTTCCTCAGTCCTAAGATAATGATAACCAGGAAATTTCCCCCATAATTATTCTTAAGGGCTTTTTGTTCTGAAACACATACGTATGCCCCCTACATCTTTGTTTCTTCGAAAAATTCCAACTCTTTGTTGTCAATCAATTTCTGAACGAGAGCTTTGAACTCTGCACAGTCTTGGATATGATGATTCCCTTCGCCATGGTATGGACAATGGTCATTGGAGGCATCTTTCATGTCTCCCGAGATTTGTGGCACTAGGCCCATCTCGACCATTTTTTGAAAACCCAACTTAACGGAGACTTTACCTCTTCGATGCTGGTTTTGATTCTTCTGTTCCCATTGCCGACAATTGCATTTACGCCTAACTAAGCATGATTGGGTAATGGATTCCCAGCCATACTTGATCTTGTGGTGTCATCGAATCTCATGACCCCCATCTTTATAAAATTTTCAATGAGTTTTCTAAAAGCTATGCAATTCTCGATGGAGTGTCCTACAACCCCGACGTGATAGTCATATTGAACATTAGTGTCATACCATTTTGGGTAAGGGGGTTGTATCAGCTTTGTGTAGAATGGAGATACCACATGTGCATTGTACAAGTTCTTGTATAACTCACCATAAGATATCGGGATAGGAGTAAATTCTATATCTTCTAATTTTGCTTTTGGATTTGACCCTTGTTTTGAGGAATTTTGGGATTCGAGGTCCCAGCTTTGGGTTGTCCGACTGTCAGCTGCTTTGTATAGCTGACATTATAGACACCTATATTGCTGGCCTCACCCCCTTTCCTCCATAGTTTAACTTCTTTGTGTTTTCTTCATCTTTAATTTTTCCACATCGGATTATGTTTTCAATCATTTCCCAATTCATTATTATGTTAGAGAAGTCCTTTGCAGCACCTCCTATCATTCGACCGAGGAAAGGTCTTTTCAACGTACCAACAAAAAGCATCACCATTTCTTTTTCTAACAATGGTGGTTGTACTTAGGCTGCAACATCTCTCCATCATTGTGCATATTGCCTGAAACTCTCGTTAGGCCTCTTCTCCATGTTTTGTAGCGTAACTCGGTCGGGGGTTATATCAATAACATGACTGTATTGTTTTACAAATGCCTGAGCTAAGTCCTCCCAAGAGTTGATTTTAGCATGACTTAATTGGTTGTACCATTTTGCAGCGGACCCCGTCAGGTTATCCTGAAAACGGTGGATTAAGAGGGGGTCGTTGTCAATGTAGCTCGTCATCCTCCTAATGAACATTGTAATGTGAGCTTCGAGACAAGTAGTCCTATTATATTTTTCAATGTCGGGCATCTTAAACTTTAGGGGAAGCACTAAATCATGAAACAAGCTTAACTCTCTTGCATCTACTCTTGACATTGGTTTACATTCTCTGTAGCCTTAAATTTGTCCTCCAGCTATTTGCATCGATCCTCAAACTGTTTGGGTAGTTTGACTTTTAGTTTGTCAATCTCATTGAAATCTGGAATGATATACTCGCCAGGGTCATTGTGAACTGTCATTCCCCCTTGCAAGGAAGACTCAACCTGAATGATCGGTTGCTTTGCCACTGGAGTCTCTATTGACAGACGGGCCTTACTAAGAGAATGCTCTGGGTCTTCTATCAGTGCATTGGGATTTATAAAAACCTCTTTCTTCTTTTTAGAACCTTTCCCAGCTAGCATTGCGGCTATCCTAGCGAACAAGTCTTCTTGTGATTGTGAGATATGGTCACGAGTTTCCTGATGCGTTTTTTCTAACTTGTTTTCAATATCCTTCATGATATCCTCGCATGCTTGTTCAACTTTCGCCAGTCTTTCTTCCATGTTTCTAGCTTTGCTTCTCATGAAGTAAATGTGTTGAGTCTGTGGTTTTGTATGCCCCATAATTTACTGCGATAATAATTCCTTAAGAATTAAAATCTTAGTAAAAATGGTGCAGTATGATGTAGCATGATGCGAATGCAAATGAGAAGATGCGAATGCAAATGAGAAGATGCGATGTACATGCAAAACACATATTATATTAGTACCACATATTTTACAAAATGTGTTGATTTCAGTACAAATTTCAAAAGGAAACTCGTATCAGAACAAGTTTCTTTACATAAGGTGAGCCTATTTCACATATACTGCTTGGCCTTAACACCCATAATCTTGATCTTCTTGAAGAGCCATGCCAGCTTCTTGCCCTTGTTAGATTCCGACTCAGTTTGCAAGTTCAGGACATTAGCTTGAATGGCTAGAGTCTGCAAGTGTTCCGCCACCTCTCGTACCTAGACGAGGGCTTCAGTCATAACACGGTCTCTATCCCAGACTTGGTCCCGAGATTGCTCTAATTGTGCCTGCCAACCCTGATCATTCCACCTTTGGATTTCTTCAAAATTTTTAATTTTCCCCTGACAGGTCTATAGAGCTGTTTTTAATTCTTCAACTTGTTTCTTTAGAGTCTCATTCTTCTCTTTACTTGCTTTTAATTCAGCTACAGAGTTTCGACTACGGTGCCTTTGTAGGAAGTCGTCTAGTTCTATGATTTGGCCTCTCAGATTTATATTCTCAGCTCTGCTTCCAGACAATTCTTCTTCCATGGCTATTTGCTGTGTCTAGAGATCTTCAAATCTTCTTTCCTAAAGATCATCTCTCTTCTTTTCTTCTCAGATCTCAAGCCTCCATTTGGCGGATGTCTTCCCGAGACTGACATATCTTGCCGATGCACGAAGTTTCTTGTAATCACTCCGTAGATCCCTCAAATCTTCCCCAGGTTTGCTTTTTCCCTTTCTCAGCCTTTTAATCTCTTATTTCTGGGACTTCATACCGAATTTTGACTCGTTCTTTTCGTTTTCTAACCTTGATAATTGGCTTTCCATGACGAAGTACTTCTTCTCAAAATCATGCTTTACGATTTCCATTTCTAAGGGATCCACTCCCAAATGCCCCTCTATCATTACATTATTTTCTGGGTTTGGTAAAGGAACATCGTCATTGATTCTCATGCTCCTCCACCGTCGATACTCTAGTGTAACTCTAGGTTTTTCATCGAACGACTCCATCATGCAAGTGTGCTTCCATGCCTTAGTGATCATGGAAACATTTTTCTTGTAGTTTTTACCCTTGTATAGAAATTTACAAGTAGCAAGCCCTCTTGTCACCGGGATGAACTGTCTCAACCCGTATTGTCTGGATACTAATAACGGAGCATATCCAGTTCCACCCTATATTCCAAGTAGAGGGACCCAGTTATAGTTTCCACACTTGTATATAATACTGTCAAGGAAGAACCAGCGCGCTTTCCAGACGATATCTTTCTCTTGGAGGTTTTGAAAAATGGTCTTCCACTTGTCATAAAAGATGTTCTCCTGCCTTTGTATGGACGCTAGATCCTTTAATGGTGAGTAACTTTCAAAGCATGCTCGATAAGAGATTTTCTCTAGCTTCCAAAAGTTAGAATGAAACCAGATGAACAAAAGCTGAGCATAACTAATGAACCTCCCATCGCTGCTTCTTTTACAAGAACTGAGAGACCTAAAGGTTTTAGCTAGGATTGCTGGAATGGGGGTAATTACTCTATCAAGGTGATCAATTAGTTCTATAACAGCATCATCGATATATCCCAACGATTTGGGAAAGATAACCAAACCGTAAATGGCCAGGGCAAACATTTTGAACTATTTTTCTTGCTTGGATTGGACTTGGATCAGGTCCCGTATGAATCTCCAGGCGATGCGCTTGGTTTCCCCTTTTTCTTTAATTCTGGCCTTAGCCCCTTGTTCGTCTATTCCAGTCATCTTTAGCAGTTTTTTTAGAACGCTGGAGAATCAGAAGACTTGAAGTAGGCTTTATTAACCTGGATTTTTAGGCAACAAATCAAGGTAGTGTATTCTTCAATGGTTGGGACCAAATCAACATCTCCCAGAGTAAAACAACTATAGGCAGGATTCTAGAACTAGACAAGGGCTCGAAACAAAGCTTTGTTGACACTGACATCTAGCAGGTAGGGTAAATCACCATAGTTGTTGTAGAGCAACTGCTTATTTTCTTCATCCCACTGGTCCCAGATTTCTTTTAACTCTTGCAGTTGGTTCTGAGTTGATCTAGTGCAACGACTAATCGAGATGAATTCGCTTCTAAGGTAGTGGTTCTATCACAAAACAATTTGCATACTATTTTTTTTCGGTTTATTATTTCTTTATCTTATTAGTGCTAACACCTTATTTTGCATTAATTTTACCAACAATTTAGAAGCAAATTTATACTGCAATTATGTCGACTCATTGAGCAAGCTAGTTCTAGATTTATCCAAGCTTGATGCGCTTAACGAGACCAAATACCGAGGGTGGTCATAGTGGATCCTGACTTTCTTCGAGCAACTTGACCTCGACTACATCCTAATCAAGTCGTAAATCAGGCCAACAACTTAAGACACCGTAGATGCCATCGTTGCTGTTGGTGACTCCTCCATCGTTGAAGTCTTCTGTAACAAATTCTAGAAGGGCAAGAAAACTGTTAGAGGCCATCTTTTGAGTCATATGTCAAACAAATTGTTTGACATTTTTTAAAAGGAAATAAATGCTAAAACCATCTAGGATGCGTTTGAGAAAAAATACAGAGCTAACGATGCAAGCATTAAAAAGTACATCATCGGAGAGTGACTCAAATTTCAGAGCTGACGATGCAAGCATTAAAAAGTACAACTCAGAAGTTCTAGGCAAAGAGAATGCTTTACTTAAGTTTACTTCTAGTAAAACCCTATCCTTAAATAGTGTTCTGCATGTACCTGCCATGCGTATAAATCTGATTAGTGGTATGTTACTTAATAAGGCAAGTGATATCTCCCAAAAAAGAGTTATATTTATAACTCTTTTGGCTTAGATTTAACTTGAACTTTAGCACTTTCCTTTTTGTTTTGCATATAATTCTCTTAGTTTGCATTTCATGCACGCGTCTTTAATTAACAAGTGTTTTGTGGGATTTTTTTTGCTTAAATGCTTCCAAAAGTGCTACGAATTTGCTATAAAAACATGTTAGTATTTTTCAAAAAAAACTTGACATGACATGTTTATGTCTGTATTCGATTCCGCTAGCAATGCGGCCACAGAACTTGACATGCTCAACACTTCACCATTTTCACTATAACCTGCCAGAGGGCTATCGTAAAATAAAAAATTACAATTGTTTTTATCTTTGGCTACCTATAACACCCAAATAGATACGAGTTACCCGATCCAATCTAAGGTTTCACATTTGGGTCATCGGAGAGAACCACATTAAAATTTCAAATAATACAAATTTTCAAACCATTTAAAATCATAAAACAAATTTTGAATTTAAAATACAAGTTCAGAAATCATCAGAGCGAACCACATTAAAATCTCAACATGACGATGTCCATAAATACAAGTTATAAAAACGAATTTCAGAATCTGATATAAAAATAAGACGTGACTTGCATGTCCCCTAATTACGCTGTACTGTACTCCACAAGCAACGCCGAAAGAACTCCAATAACTGATGCCGATAAATATTGCATGAATGATCCTTTTTAATGTGCAATGGAAAAGTAACAACATGAGCTTGGAAAAGCTCAGTAATACAGAACTACCAAAAGATGCTATAGGTACTGTAACACCCGTTTTTGGGCCTAGTGGTTTTGAGGGTTAGATTAGACAGTCCGGTGGATCGGGTTAGAGATTCAAGTCGATTTTGGGATCGTATATTTTTACAAGGGATAAAAATATAGAAAAATGCTCTAAAATCTTTATTAAATATATATTTATTTTTGGTAAAGTCGATTTTATAAAATAATATTTGGAAATTGGACATTTTAATTTAGTGACCAAAATGTAAAAAGTGGAAACTATTTTTAGTGTCTATTTTGTAAAAGTGTTAAAACTTAGAATCTCTAAGGAGCTATTAAGCCTAAATGTTTTTTATCAGATTTCTCTCTTAATTGGATTAATTTTAAATTATTTTAATTAAATGATTAAAGAAGATTTATCAAAAGGATGGTAGTTATTTCTTAAAAATAAAATTGACGTAACTTTTCTCTCTTGAGTTTCTCTCAAAATCTCTTCAGCCAAACATCTATTTTCTCATCAAAGATTTGAGGTAATGATCTTGTTTTCTTAAGCTAATGATTTCTAATGGATTTCTCAACTTGTTTCCTCAAAATCTTATTAATTTTCCTTTGTTTCTTTAGTGTAAAAATCATCCAATTGAGAGAGTTTTCAATCTTTGGAGGTGAGGTTTGCTCTTCTCCTTTAATGATAATTATTTATTGAAATTCCCAAGTTCTTAATCCTTTACAAATGTTTTCTAATTAGTGTTGTGGATTTAATTGAAGAGAAATAGTTTAATTGAGATTTAATTGAGGTAATTATGAGATCTTCGTTTTAGATCTGTTTTGCTGAGTTTATGATGAGTTTATATCATGATTTTGATGTCTTATGATGATAATGGATTGGTTTTATCAATAGAATCTCGAAATCAAATGAATCTCTAGTTGTTTGAGTTGCTAGTTATGAGTTTTTGAGGTGTTGTGGGTGTTTATTGGTTGTTGGAGGTATAAGGATGTTATGAGATGATTTTTAGATTTTTTTGTTGTTGATTGATGTTTGGAAGTGTTAGGATATGGCTGGATTAAGTTTTGGATGTGAATCGAAGTTGTTTCGGTTATTTCGGATAGGTGTTTTGATGGTTTTAAGCAAGGCAATGTTGAGGAATTTCTTGCAGGGGTTTTGAATGCATTATGATGCATTAATCCTCTATTATAACGTGGTTAAAATAGGGGAGAATGTTTCAGAAGCTACCGGTGAAGCTTTGGAGGCTTCGGATGCTTGATTGCACGTCGGTGAATCGAGGTTTCGCATGTCGGTGAGTGAGAACGTGTTTTCTAGCTTTGGAATGGATCAAAAGGTTGTTTAAGGGAGTTTAAATCTGGTTTGAAATGCTGGTTTAAACTCGGAAGTAAGTACACAGGTTTTCTCTCTCGGTCGTGCATGTTTTACGAAATGATTTATGCACTTGTTTTGATTTACATGATTTCCACTGTTGAAGCATGATTTCAAATATGATGTATACTATTTTTGATAAATTATTGATGAAGGATGCATTGGTGAATGATCATTGTAAGTTTGTTTTATACTTGTGAAAGCATGGTTTGATGCTTGGGCATGTTTTGGCAAATTGCTGTAAAAATAGTGAGGTTCATGGCTAATTGTGAATTATATTGGCAAGTGATGGTATGGAAATGGTTTTAAAACGTAATTAGATATAGTTAGCCGGCTATAGAATTGAGTGCGCTGTAAAATAAGTCGCATTTTACGTAGAGGGGTTGATATGGGTATTGAATACTCCGTCCAAGTACCCTAACGATTGAGGGGTTTATGGTATCAAAAACTCTTATTAGTGGGTTATACATCTACCAATTAGTGGTGTTGAGGGGTTGATATAGGCACCGAATACTCCACCACGGGTGTCACAACGATTGAGGGGTTTATATTGTGTATCGAATACTCCCGTGTGTGAACCTTGTGTTGCCGGTAAAAATGTATGAAGTGTTGGGAGAACACTTGTGAATCCGTGTATCCGATGTTGTGCTTTGTAAATGGAACTTGTTGATGATCACTAGTGAGCCAATATAATCGTTAATGTATCATGTGTTGTATAATGGATTTATACATGTTTACTCTTTAAGCTTTGCATATGGTATGTTATACATGGGAAGGCTTAAATTGAGGTTAGCAATGTGAGTTGCTGTTGTTTTAATGATACATGTTGCATATGGTTTAATATGCTTGATTTTGAATGGTTAAAGTGCATGGTTTTGAAGGCATGATATTTTTAAATGATGATTTAATCATGGACTGAAAAGTGATTTCAAGGTGGTATAGAAACTGGTTTTAAAATGCATTGATGGTGTGTTGTTTTTGAGCACTCCTCACTAAGCCTAGTGTGCTTATGCTCTCTTTGTCCATCAAAGCAGAGAATTAAAGGTTCAGAGGTAGCAAGAAAGTGAAGGTGATCCAAGGACTTCTTATACGAATGTATGTTTCCAAAGTAGACTATGTTGGATAAGGGCAATGGGGGATTCCTTATAGTTTTGGGAGATGTTGTTGAATTCCCTATTCGAGCAAGCTTATATTGCTATTTTGGTCTTGTAAATGGCCTGTTATATTTGGTTTATGCCTCGGTATGGTTTTTAGTATCCCGTTTGGCTTGGTTCGTAGGTTGCATGCCTATAGTTTCCTTTTGGTTGCAAGATAACACGTATGGTTGATGTTTCTTGTGTTTTGGCTGAGGTTTGATCCTGGTTTATGTTGCTTATGTCCTAGAAGCATGGTTAAGTGGTTTGCTTAGCTTAATTGCATGTTAAAACAACAAAAGATGTCATTCCGGTTCCAAGCATATCGGTACATGACCCAGCGTATCGGTACGGTTAAGCCCAGACAGGCTCAACATATCAATACGAGTTGGTGCGTGTCGGTAAGGGCCAAGGCCAATTGGCTAGGTGTTTCGGTACACGAGACCGTATCAATACAGTTTTGTGCCATTGGAATATGGGAATTATGAACCATCAAGGGCGTACCGATACAATGCCCAAGTGTACCGATACAGTGTTAGGTAAGTTGGTTATTTGGAATCTTATGATGTTTCGTACCTTTATGTTTTGTCCCTAATTAATGTGAATGCAATTGTGTGAGTTTGGATGATCTATTTGAGTTGAAATTTGACACGTGAGTATGAAACCTGACTAATTGAATGTTGGTAACTTTAATTTCACAATAAGTCCCTATAATTTGTCAAATTTGCAAATTGGTCCCTAAATGCAAGTTGGTGCAATTGGATGTCAAATCGATGCCCAATTGAGTTGTAATTTCACACGCTGCCAGTATGTAAACTTAGGTTAATAATTTTGCATCTAGAAAATAAAAAGAAGAAAAAAAAGGTTGTTTACCGAAGTGAACCTTCACGGGTTTTCTTTAGTAAACCCTGTGTAACCGTTCGGTCTGGTCTTACGACTAGGCTGGGTCAAGGGGGTTACATGCACAAGTAGGTATAAGGCTAAACATAAAACTGACATAATGAGCCTGGTATCAACATCTTTTAGGGATGATATGAAATTTCATATTGTCATTATACTTGAAGGTAACAGAGTTATTCTTGGTTTGATCACCCGAGTACCAGTCAAGATGCTTATAGCCCGAATAATTAGAAGAGAAATAGATTATGGAAGTTGAACTAGGGAATTTAGTGTGTTTCATTAAGTGCAGATTGGAAGCATACTGAGTGCTTCAGACTTTGGTAAAATAATTGAGAAGGGTAGATTTCAAAAGAGGAAGGAAAGTTTTTATTTTAATAACCTAACTACCCTCTGACCGTACACCGATATGTAGTATTCCAAAACTGTATCTAGAAAGACTTACCCTAGGCCCATTGGGTATAAGAGCTTATCTAAGGGAATGCCTTAGGTCCAGAAAGACTTACCTATGCCCATTGCACGTAGGAGCTTACCTAAGGGAATGCCTTAGGTCTAGAAGGACTTACCAGCTTGATCAGGGCTGAGTCTGCAGATCTTCAATCATGCACCAGATAATATACCCTAGATAAAATTAGTTTGTATCTAGTATACAATAGTATCAAAAATCAAGTATCACATATATTTTTGTATAAAAAAACACATAAGCCAAAAATTGTGCTTTTATTTTAGATAACAGAGTCATACTCTTAAATTAGAGCATATAGTCTTGGTTTAAAACAGATAAAATATTCATGGGCACATTGAACACACTATATGGTCTAATTTATTTCTCGAAGACACTTGGTAATTATTAGAAAGAGAACACTGAATATCTAACAATTATGGACTGATTTTAGAAACGTGATCCCTATTAAAAGGGGGTTCGATACTAATGGCTCAAGCCAGACATTTAGAAATTGATATGTCATGATCATTGAGAATTCAAATATATCATGAGTAATCCCATCGTTTAAACTTACAAGGCATTACGGTCATTCTAACTTCCAGGGGCAATTTGGTAATTCTAATTGCTCATAAGGTCTTCAAGTTCCTTTGAATTAATCAAAACCCATTATTACAATACTTACCAACTAACCGAATAGGTACACCTTACAAGTATTCATTTCTTAGAACCGATTGCATTGTATAGCCAAACATGTCACTTCAACAATCATCAAAGAACATGCAACGAGAAAGTGAACATGTAATTGTGCGATATTTTTCCCTATACTACAGCAATATCAGAAGTTACTATCATACATGATTCAGGCTTATAACCATAGGGTAATTTTAGTCTTTTAAGTTGTATCAGTACTTTCAATATTGAAAAGGCTTCCACTTATTCCAAGTCACTGAAGTATTACAGTTATTTCAGCGCCCGAGGGTGTTATAGTCATTTTGCTACTTTACAATATTTTCAAACATTTCGGAACCTATGGATATTTTAGCCATTCAATCAACTGGTTATAAAGTGTACTTCCAGTAAATTGGTATTCAGATATTTATTTAGAGTATTTCCAGGAAAAAGGTTTTAGACGTTTATTCAGAAATTGGGGAAATCTAGGAATCTCGCAATCTCGAAGGTTAGAAACCTGATATCAGAATTTTCCAAACAAAATAGAAATGTAACGGGTTGAATAAGAGATTTTATCTGGTCATATATGAATTCCTAGAACATTTCCACTTTCAGGGTTATTCAGGTCCTTTTTACACCTCAAGGGTATTTTCATTATTTCTTATCCAAATATTTCAGACATTAGATCTTATAACAAGAAATAATTAGAATTGAAGGTTTTGAGGTTACCACTTTATCGATTATTCACTGAACTTGAATTTCATATTAGTCATCAAATATCTTATTTGAGTCGTTCAGTCTTAATCAATTTATTATCCTTTTACCAGAAATAGTACGACTTAAAAGTAATCGATATTAATCATATTCAATCATGCATTAACCAATTACCAACGAGCTCTATAAAGTATTCAATAGGTAGTAAAGTATTACCTAGACTCTGAGCTATATCGGCCGACCCTTGAAACTACCTTCGATCATTTTCAAACTCGACATACCTCAAAATCTCAGATACAAGGACATACAAATGCCTTTAATTAAGCATACTCCAAAATTAGACTTTAAGTCAATTCCAGTTCTCTTATACTGAATAATTAAATACATCAGCATGCTTGAGATCAAGGTCAGACTTTTCGGGTTAGAATTTCACGAAACAGACTTCAAAATTGGACTTTGGATGTTGAAAAATCAAAAATAGGAGTTTTAATTTTTTTTTTGATTTTTTGTCAAGTCAACGGTCAACATAGTTGAAATTAGGGTTTTAAATTTGGGGAAAAAATTGGGGTGTTATAACTTTCCCCTCCTAAGAAGAAATTTCGCCCTCGAAATTTACCTGGATCAAAGAGGTGCGGATACTGAGCTTTGAAAATGGCCTTGGGCTCCCATGTAGCCTCATCATGACCACGATTATGCCATAAGACCTTGACCATCTTAATGGTTTTCCTCCTAAGAACCTTCTTGTCTTGAGCAAGAATCTCAACAGGCTCCTCCTCAAAACGCAAATCAGGACGGATCTCAATTTCCTCTACTGGAAGACAACATGAATGCACTGAAGCTTTAGTGGTAACTCAAGCTTATAAGCAACAGGTCCGACTCGATGAGTAATTTGATAAGGGCCAATATAACGAGGATTCAATTTGCCTTTTCGATCAAAACTAAGTACCTTCCTCCATAGAGATACTTTCAAGAAAACCTTATCACCCACATCAAACTCAAGATCCCGACGTCTCAAATCGGCATAAGATTTTTATCGATCAAAAGCAGCTTGAAGCCGATCCTGAATCAATATGACAGTCTGCTTAGCCTCATGCACAATATCAGGTCCCAACAATCTTTCCTCATTAAGCTCAGTCCAGCCAATAGGTGTATGACACTTCCACCCATATAAAGCCTCATATGGTGCCATCTTAATGCTGGCATCGTAATCGTTATTATAAGCGAACTCCGCTAACGGTAAAAAGTCCTCCCAACTGCCTCTATACTCCAAAACACAACCCCTCAGCATATCCTTAAGAATCTAAATTACCCGTTCGGACTGACCATCCATCTGCGGATGGTAGGAAGTACTGAAGTTCAAAGGAGTACCTAAAGCGGTATGAAGAGACCCCCAAAATTTTGATGTAAGCCTCGGATCCCGGTCAGAAATGATAGACACTGGTACCCCATGAAGTTAAACAATCTCTGAAATATAGAGCCGAGCCAACTTGTTTAGCGAATAGTTGACTCGAACATGAATGAAATGTGCAGACTTAGTCAGGCGATCAACAATAACCTAGATGTAGTCTTTCTTTGTCGGAGTCAAAGGGAGATCACTAACAAAGTCCATAGTCACACATTCCCACTTCCACTGAGGAATCTCAATATGCTAAAGTAACCCAGATGGTCGTTGATGCTCTACCTTAACCTTCTAATAGCTCAAACATTTCGATACAAATCTGACAACATCACGCTTGAGACCCTTCCACTAATACTTTTCACGAAGATTCTTATACATCTTGTCCCTACCAGGATGCATAGAATAAGGACTATCATGGACCTCACGAAGAATAACCTGCTTCAACTCTGAATTTCTCGGAATACAATAATGACCCCGAAAACACAGTACACCATCCTGATCAATAGAGAAATCTTGAGATGTACCTTCTTCAACCTCTCTCATACGGTGCATCAAGAACGGATCGCTAGGCTGCTCAGCTCGAATACAGAAACCAGAGTAGGAATGACTCTAAGTTCTTCCAAAAGACTACTATCCTCATACAAACTCATCTGGGCAAACAAAGCTCTCAAGTCTGAAATGGCGTTACGACTCAAGGCTTCAGAAACCACATTCGCCTTGCCTGGATGATACTCAATCTCCCAGTCATAGTCCTTGAGAAGTTCTAACCAACGTCGCTGCATCAAATTAAGCTCATTTTGGGTGAGGAGATATTTCAAACTCTTATGGTTTGTATAGATGTAACACTTCTCTCCGTAAAGATAGTGTCTCCAGATCTTGAGAGCAAAGATCACAACAACAAGTCCAAGATCATGGGTAGGGTAGTTACACTCATGCAGTTTCAGCTGTCGAGACATATAGGCTACTACATTACCATCCTGCATAAGAACACATCCCAATCCAGTATGAGAAGCATCACTGTAAACGATGTAAGCCTTCCCCGGCTCAGGTTGAATCAAAATCGGTGCTTTAGTCAGCACGATCTTAAGCTTCTCAAAACTAGATTGATGTGCCTCACTCCAGACAAAAGGAATGTTCTTCCTCAAAAGTTCAGTCAACAGAGCTACGATGATAGAGAAACCCTCAACAAACCTCTGATAATAGCCGGCTAAACCCAAGAAACTTCAGATCTCAAGAACATTCTTGGGCTGCTTCCAGCCCATTATAGCCGCAACCTTCTTCGGATCAACCTGAATACCCTCAGCAGAAACAATATATCCCAGAAACATAACCTCTAAGAGCCAAAACTCACATTTACTGAATTTTGCATACAACTGTTTCTCCCTCAGAGTCTACAAAAATATGAAGATGTTTCTCATGTTCAACTTCAGACTTGGAATAAACCAGAATATCATTTGTAAAGACCACAAAAAACTGATCAAGATAGGGTTGAAACACCCTATTCATCATGCCCATAAACGTAGTGGGAGCGTTAGTCAACCCGAAAGGCATAACAAGAAACTGATCAAAGAGATCATCAATATGAGAAAGGGGATACGTGTTCTTGATTGTTAGCTTGTTCAGCTTTCGATAATTGATACGCAACTGAAGTGTCCCATCTTTCTTTTTAACAAAAAGAACAAGGGCTCCCCATAGAGAAACACTAGGTCGAATAAAACCTCTGTCTAACAGTTCTTGCAACTGCACCTTCAATTCATTGAGTTCATTCGGTGCCATGCGATAAGGTGCCATAGACACATGAGTTGTTCCCATATAAAATTTGATGCCAAACTCAACCTCATCACGTTTTGGCGGTACACCAGGCAATTCTTCTAGGAATACATCCGGAAAGTTTCTTACAACCCAAATCTTATCCATCCCAGAATCAGACTGTCTCGGATCAAGAATGTAGGCAAGTTAGGCTAGAACCTTTCTTGATTATTTTCTCAGCTTTGAGAGCCGATATAACATTGGACAGAAAACCTCTGCGCTCTCCAAAAAGAATTACCTCATGATCGTCATAAGTTCTCAGAGTTGCCATTTTCTTTTTACAGTCTAGAGTGACTCAGTGAGCAGCTAACTAGTCTATACCGAGAATAAGATCAAACTCCCCAAAGGGTAACTCCATCAAATTAGCTGGAAAGATCTCCCATTGAATCTAAGGAGGATAACTCTTGTACACTTTGGTGACCTCAACAGGATTACCCACTGGACTGTGTACGGTAACCACATTAACAATATCCGCAAAAGGAATTTAAACTCCTCTAGATACTAAACTCGCAACATACGAATGGGTTAAACCATTATCAAATAGTGCAAAATAAGAGATAGAATGGATAGAAAAGGTACCAGCAATAATGTATGGCTCATCGCGGTCCTCATTCCTCTTGGTAGAATAAACTAACCTTGGCTATCTCGCCCTTGATCCAACTAATCCTCTACTCTGGGCAGGCCTACCCCTGCTAGCAGAACCCAAAGTAACAGATCTACCACAGCCTTTCCCCCTAGCAAGAGTCTGTATAGATGCCTGAAAATGACGCAAAACATAAGATGATGGAGGTGAAAGCGGATAATCTCTGAAAAGATGATCAAAAGAACCACATCTGAAATAAGCCCCACTTTGTCTCCTACACTCGCTTGGATGCCATTTCTTGCAAAAGGAACACCGTGGCACCCTACGAGTACTAGTCGAACCTCCAACACTAGCGGTTAGAACAATAGAAGTCACTGGTCTAGCTCTAGAATAACTCTAATTGTCAGACTCATCTCTAGCCCTTTTCCTAGACTGACTCCCCTAACTGTGCTGAACTGATACTGTCGGTTGCCTCCTACCCCGATCGGTACCCTGAGATTCAAGTTGCTTTATCTTTGCCTCATTCCGCTCAGCAGTCCTAGCTCGTTGATTAATCTCCTTATACATATGCAAAGCGACACTCATCTTAATCGTTGGACGCAACCCTTTCAAAAACCAATCACACTTTTCTTTCTCTTTGTCACTAACCCCGAGACATGCTAAATCAGCCTCATAAACTCAATCTCATAATCATTCACGATCATGTCATTCTACTTTAGATTCATGAAGTCATCCCGACACTTTGCTAAATACTTTGGCCCCACATAACGGTCTCGAAATGCCTGTCGAACATGGTCCCAAGAGATTTGGCTGGCTAGAATAACATTTTCCTCGGCCTCCCACCAATTTTGGGCTTCACCCTGCAATAGTGATACAACAACCCTAAGCTTCCTATCGGCAGGATAATCCATCTCAACAAATAGACACTGAAGCTTCTTCAGTCAATACTCTGCATCAGCTGCATTTGTACCCGTTTTCCCATCAAACATAGTCATCCCAGCAGCAAGAAACTCGGTAGATAGGTCTCCTAACACCCTTAGTCTGATGAAGATAACGAAGCAACTCCCTATGCACTGTAGCAGTATCCATGCCCAAGGTCTCGCTATCCCCAGAATCATGTGGACCACCACTCTTAGTCTGCTGGACATGTGGATCCCCACCACCAGTCTGATGAACTCCAGTTTGGTGAGCTCTAGTCTGATCCACATGTTGTTCTTCCATATTAGCACCATGAATAACCTCTTAATTCTGTGGCTGATCCACAGGTGGCGGAGCATCGCTCTCAACTGCTGCGGTACGACCTTGACCACGGCCTCAGCCTTGGCCACGACTAGCTGCTAAACTAGAGCTCATACGAAGTGGCATAGTAGTTTATCTATAAAAGGAAAGAGTCCTAAGATTAGAACCGGTACTTGGAGTTTCTATTCATAATATATCAGATCTTTAAAAATATTTAAATTTAAAAAATTCCTATTTTGCCCGAAAACATTTAATATGCATGCAAAAATCATTTGCGGTTTAAAACTGAATTAAGCCACACAGTTCGAGGGGTTGAACCTAGCTCTGATACCACTAAATGTAATCTCCTAAACCCGGCTTAGAAGAAATGACCGAATCTAGAAAGTCGCATTTGAAAACTTGCCCCTCAAGAAATCTTATTAGGTTTAGAAATTAGTATTTGTACAAGCTATTCAAAAGGTAATGAAACACATTAATATACCATTGTACCAAATGCAGTCGTTTAATAATATCTGAAAAGTTTATGTAATATCTAGAAACAGGTTCATTTGCATGGTAAAATAATAAAACCCCAAATAATAGTGTCTGAGTCTAAAGTTACATATAAGACCAAAATAATAAAATAAAGTCCATAAATCCGAAATGGTCCATACTGATAAATATAATATAGTATGATAAAATGAGGTCCTCCAAGTACTGCATGCCTAAGTCTGAGTATCTGAAATAGGAACTAAGGGGAGTCAGCTATGAAGCTTAGTGTGTCTCTAAAGTGCAAAACACAAAATATATATCAAGGTAATCTGATCAACATGTTCAAACTCAAACAAACATTTTGATATACAAATATGTATAAAAATGTTGCACGAGACACAATGACATGCACCCATCTACATCACCGTCTGAAGAGTAAGGTTCCCCAGAACCACTCTCTACATTGTCACCATGTCTGAAGTGGAATTCAGCCTGAAGGGTGAAACCACTAATCTGCCCCGTATATTTTCCCAACCCATATGATATGACATGTTATTCTGATTCCTGAATCCGAATTCATTCTTGTTTAATAAACGAAGATGCATGTGCAAATAGTCCGATAATAATTAATTAGCTCGATTTTGATATATGATGCATGTCATGTCGTCATACAAGTCATATCACAATCACAAGTCATACCAGTCATGTCATATTCGCAAATCATATCAATCATGTCATAATCGTAAATCATACCAGTTATGTCAATCACAAGTCATACCAATTTACACACATACATACACAAAGCACCAAAACATGTAGCACGAGAATAGAACACACATTAGGTAGCTAATAAATTAACGTCAAGAGTGACGTCTCCCACGCTCAGCCCTAGCACTAGGTAGGATAGAATCAACACCTACGGGAGTAAGCACTACATAACTTTCCATAACTACAATGCCAAAACACTAATGTATAAATACTACCACCATACTCATGTGCAGAACTTGCAGGTTGTGCAACAGAAGGTTGCCCAGGCGGAGGAAGAAGAAGGATCTTTACATCTGAATCAACGTCACCTGAACACAAGATTAATTTGAATAAGATTTCGATATACACAGTTTCTTGAAATACTAAATACAATTAAATCTAAATAGAAAAGTAGTCTTTTTGGTTCGAATTTGGGAAAACAGGCAGCGGATTTGGAATTAGGACGTCGAAAAACATAGAGCTAACTTTGACCAAAAAAGTCAACGCCTAAAAGTCAACACTGACATCAATGCTAATGTCATCAAGTCAAGCCAACATTGATGTCATCGCTAGCATCAACGCTAATGTCATCTGGTCAAGTCAACACTGACGTCATCGTTGAGATCAACGCTAACGTTATTTGGTTAAATCAACGCTGACATCATTGTTGACATCAACACTAACGTCATCTGGTTGGGGTCAGATAATAGGTCTGACGGTCCGGTTCATTAGACTGGTCTTGTTTGACAGATACACTTTGGTCTACTTGGTTCGGTTCATTTTGACTCGGTCCGGCCCACTGAGTTGGTTCGGTCTTGTTACTCACACAGATTGGACTCTCTCTCTCTCTTAGGTTCACCAAAAATTTGGGTTAGACCCATTACAAACTCTAGGTCTGATTACACACACACATTGGACCAAACAAAGTCCCCCTAATCTTGCAACTAAACCCTAGGGTTTGATAACCCTTGACGGCACCGGTGACACTTCCGGTGACCACTACGGTTGTTTTTCAGCCAAAATACAACTGACAAAAGGGGTTAATCACACAATGAATCTGAATAAACCAAAACTCGACTAGAACCTTAGTCCACAACCAAAAACAAAGAAGAGAAAGTGAAGGGGACAGACACACAACAAACCGAAGGGTTTTAAATAGATTTCGAGCAAACGGCAGACGATGGCGGTGTTCTGATGTTTGGGTTATAATTGGAACAGAGTGCGGAGAAGACTGACAGCCTCAAGTCGAAAAACGACCAGTGTTAAGCCCTTGGCTGGAGCTAGGAGAGAGGGGGTTGACTGCAGCAGCAATGAGAAAAAAATGAGGCTGATAAAAGCTAGGGTTGAGAAAAGGGAATTTAAATACATTAGGAAAATGGTAAATTACACAATAAGGGCTTCCAACTTCACTCGCATTACCCAAAGGTCACCATAGTTCCGAATTTCACGATTAAGCCACTAAAATTCAATTAGAAGTTTAGGTTAAAAATCCCCCCCAAAAATAAGGTTACAAATTGGTGGATTTAATTCAAATTAGGGTTTTAAATTTGGGAAAAAAATTGGGGTGTTACACTCTCTCAATGGTCAATGCCCTAAATTAACCATGTAAAAACCCCTATATCTCTATAGTGATGTTTTTTTTCATAAATCAATTTGATTAAGTCCTAACCTATACTCCTAAGGGGTAGATTCACTTCATAAGTAAGCTTATCTACTTGAACATCTTCTTTCGAAGCATCTCACCTTAGTATCTAGCAACAAATCATTTCCCCTAAGTCTGTGAAGATATTAAGGTTCAATAAGCCAACAATGCCTGCTCTCGCTTGGCACAGTTTTGATAAAACTTTGTAGAACATGCCAGATAGGGAAAACAATGCCGTATTATTTTCATTATTAAAAACTAAACATAAAAATAGCGTTTAATGCAAACATCCCCCACCAACTATTAAATTAGTTCATGGTGAGGGTATAAACAAAAAAACCTTCAACATTTTGTAAACACATCATCATTTAAAAGAAAATAAAAACAACTAAACAAAGAGAATGAGCGAGAAGGGGTCTCTCGATGCAGCCCTTCAAGGTCCAGGCTCTCGGTCAAGCTGGTCAAACCATGTCTCCTTGGTGCAGTCGATCGTCGATGGATCTCACGATATTTCCAAAAAAATCTCTCTCAATTGCTTGCTTGATCATTTTTTAAACAGACGTGCAAGGAAGACCTAGGATAAACTCTTGAGTTTAAATTTTGAATGCTCAATGGATAAGGGATGTGATCATCTTATCCAAAGTTTGAATGTGAGCTGACTAGGTTAGGGTTGACGTCATCTACTGTCACTGCTTCACCAACCAAGCTTGGTATCATTATGCTAACCAAGCATGACACTACTTTTCCGTTGTGTTTTCGGAGTTTGATCCAATTGCTATTTTCTTGTAGCCTGATCTGGTCTTATTTTTTAGGTTCAACAACTACTTGGCCGGGCATCAAATTCCTTTTTTCTGCCAACCGGGGCTTTAGCATTATTTGGTCCATCTGTGCCAACAACATCACTGTATTCTCTCTGGCATTCATTCCTGCGCTGCCTTGCTCTGCTTTACCAACTGCTATGCCAAGCCTGCAATATTGCAAAGAAAACAACCCTTCACACTGGCATAGACACAAATCCTAACTCTTTATGTAAATACATGGTTTTAACAACTAACTGCAACTAAATGTACTCTAAAGCAAGCAAATGCATTGAAAGCAAGCAAAGGCTTATCCCCAAGTATTGCGAGTAAAAGTGAAAACAAAAATTATGAAAATAATACATCGGCAAAATTTTGGTTGGAATTCCAACAAGTGTTGGCAACAGAATTTGGCTCTACTTCCGTCCTCATGTATCGTAGTGTAGTAATGCCAAGTATGTAGTAAATTCAAGCGCAACAATATAACTCTAGTCTAAGAGCATGAAGAGTGCACAATGTGTAGGTAATATGCATTAAGTATCCTTTCACTCCCTTAGTCCAATTTACTACCTAAACTCAGAATTTGTATTTTTCTTTTATTCTTGCCAAGGGTTTCTGTTAGAATTAATTTAAGCTTGCTTTGTAACACTGTTTGGCGTAAGAAATAAGAGGGAGCATACCACGAACCCCAACGTTAATCTAGACATTATTTGGCTTTTACTCTTCAACTCATACCCTAAAGTTTTGGACTTGAGAACTAAGAGGGAGTAAACCACGAAGCCCCAAGTAACTTATTATCTCTAGGCAGAAGAGAGTTATATTTTCTTTTTCTTGCCTTGGCAAAACATTTTTTTCTTCACCCCGACATTAATTTTTTTATTTTGAGCTTAGTTTCTAAAAGATCTAAGTTTGTTTGGGAACCTAGATACATACTGCGTGTTAAGTGAAAGTTCAATTCCTTAAACTAGAGATTAATTGCTAAGCAGACCTGACATTACTATTCTGCTGACATAGGCAACTAAAGATTTAAAATTTCTTTATCAGACAGACTAATCTAGATCAAATTAAACTTTCCAAACAAAGTGTTAACATTCTTCAAAATTAAACTGAGGCAAAAGTTTATCTTTTTTTAGTGGTTCTGTATGCATGGCTTTAACCTAATCTATATGGCATACATGGCATGGAAACAAAAATGTAAACATGAATGCATGGCATGACATAAACGTGAGGCAACACATACCCCCAAACCAAAGATATGCATTGTATTCAATGCATGAAAACAACACATATATACAATTAAAAAAAATAAAATGCATGAACATGTGAATGCAATAAAATGAAATGCAAAGGAGTTTAGGAAGAAGATGACTGCCTTTTGGAGACTTCTTCTCATGTGACGCGGGTCTTTCTCTTCGCAAAGGTCACACGATCAGGTGCCATTCTTTTTCTTCCTTTCATGTTTGGCTTCGAGATGGCAGTGGAGGTACCAACATCTCGGATAATTTCCTCCATAATCTTGGCAGGTTCTGACGCAGCAGGAGCAACGGTGGCATCAGACTGAGCAGACTCAACAAGTGTTATGGCAGGCTTTGTATTGGATTCAGCTTTGGTAAACTTGGCTTTGGTTTCCTTTGATTCAACCGGGGATTCAGCACCAGTAGATTCAACTTGAACTGGAGATAACGAGACTGTGGCATTAGATGGGATACGAGCTTATTGGGGACTGGCTGGCATCATTGCTGGAAAAGATCTCAGCAAGGAAATCTAGGAAGTTTGGCAAGACATCTGGGGACATCTTCGCAAGGGTTTCCCTGATGGCAACATCCCTAGCATGATTGTACTACCAGTGCTTGACATTGTGCTCCTCAGCTCTCTATAATTTCTAGAGAATGATCTCCTGGTGGTTATGGATCTGGGAGAGTAATACCGTTGCAATAGCTAGCATGGAAGCGGCGGGCTCTGCCTTCAGCATCTTGGGCTTTGGAATTGATTTTTTCCCTTCCTCTTAGCATTTTATTTTGATTCGGTAGCAGTGAGTTACCTCCATAGGGCCGGCGTGATTGTCGTGCCCTTAATTTCTTGGCCTTTGTTTGAATCAATCTTCGGCACACCATGCCTCATGCAAATGTTAGAAATTAATAAGGGAAAGAATAAACTACCTTGGGCTTACCAACACATTTATATGTCTCTTCGATGATGATCCACCCAACATTGATTTTTTGGCCAACAATTATTGAGCGCAATAATGCCAGCCGTTCCTCCGAAACCGTTTCGTTGTGGGTGGTTGGCATGATATTTGCCTTTAGAAAATGGTTCCACCCCCTTGGCTAAGATTTTAGCCCTAATATCTTGACGGTGCGGTGTTTGTTGGTGGACTCAATCCACAGATTTGCCAGCAATTTCTTCCTTTTGGCAACAATCAATGACTCGACGTTTTAGATGTTCCTCCTCAGTATCCCCCATCTTAAACCTGTCATTTATATATCATTCATCAAAACAAATGCATGTACCTTGTATCATCAAGAATGGATTGTCTTTGGTGGTCAAATGGGCGTATAATTCACGAACAATGTTCGCATAAACCTTCCCCTTCTCTCGCAGAAGAGTTCCCATTTGTGCATGCTTACTACAACCATGAAATCTGAGGGAAATCCCACGGTTTGGTCACTATTGAAGTCGAAGTGCTTCTCATAACAAAAAGATCTTGAGACAAAATTTTCTTCCTACTTTTTCTAGATCTCCTTGTTGAAAAATATTTTGAAGGGAGTCGTTGAGGAAGCCATTGAAATGAGATGAAAGCTTGAGATGGTTTGGACAAAGGAAAAAGAGAAAAGATGAATCTTGGTTTCTTTCTTGATAAAGAAAGAAATAGATGGAAAGGGTTTTGTTTCTTTGAACGGCTAGGGTAGGTAGAAAGTAAAGAGTTTGAGTGTTTAATGGGGTTTAATAAAGTAGCTGAATTTAATGGGGATAATGATGGGAAAAAAGATTTATTTGATAAGGGGTTATGTGATAAGGTTGTAAGTGATAGGATAGGTTTAAACATTGGAGTGATAAGGAGTTTAAATTAAATTCAACTTAATCCAATTTGGGCGGCTAGGGTTAAGTTCAAAGAAAAAATAATCTCTCTCTTCAATGGGTTGAATTTAATCAAGCTAGGGTAAATCTCTCTTAAATGGCTCATTCTCTCATTATGTCACCGTCTCATGCCAAGTCCTGCCTTGGCTTTATTCCTGGCACACTAAATCTGCACATACTCAAGGAAAACCTTTCAACGCAGTAAAGGAAAATCAAAAACTAAAACGAAAAGAAGAAAAAATAATAAAGAAAATGCTGAAAGAAAACATCTAATCCTAATATTTACAAAGAATTAAACCATGATGATGATGCTGCGGTACCTCTGCTAAGAGGGTAACCTCTTTGGCATGCTTCTGATCACCTTCGAAATAGTTCTTTAAACGTTGGCCATTCACCTTAAAAATATCTCTCATCTTCAAATTATTGATGTCCACGGCTCCATGGATATAAGGCTTTACAACTTCATAAGGGCCCGACATTCTCGATCTGAGTTTACTTGGAAACAATTTTAGTCATGAGTTAAATAACAAAACACGTTGGCCTACCTCCAATTGTCTTGCCATTATCCTATTGTGATGCAGCATTTTGTCCTCTCTTTGTAGAGTCTGACATTCTCATAGGCTCATATTATGAATTCTTCCAACTCATTGAGGTCAAGTAGCCTTTTTTCTCCAGCAGCTATCCATGCCATATCAAGCTTTTTGATAGCCCAATATGCACGGTGCTCTATCTCCACCGGTAAGTGGCGTGCTTTTCCAAAAACGAGTCTAAATGGCGAAGTACCCAAAGGAGTTTTAAATGTTATCATGTAAGCCCACAAGGATTCATCTAGTCTCAAGAACCAGTCTTTCCTTGATGGATTCATAGTCTTTTCAAGGATACTCTTGATCTCATAGTTTGAAATTTCGGCTTGACCATTTGTTTGTGGATGGTATGTTGTGGCAATCCTCTATTGAATTCCATATCTGCACAAAGCTTTAGAGATTAGATTGTATTTAAAATGGGTACCCTCATCATTAATAATCACTCTAGAGGCACCATATCATGTAAAGATGTGTTTGTGCAAGAATTTGGCAACAACCTTGGCACCGTTCGTTGGTAGTGCAACAACCGCTACCCATTTTGATACATACTTAACGGCTACAAGGATATACAGGTTACCAAATGGTGGAGGAAATGGACCCATAAAGTCTATCCTCCCCCCACATCAAATAAATCCACTGGCATAATGTTTTGGAGCGCCAGTTGGTGTCTACCAGAGATGTTTCCTGTCCGTTGGCATCGATCTCACGTCTTGGCAGCAGTCTTCATCCCAGAAAAGTAACCTCCATACGGTGCGGTATGGCACAATTGTAGTATACTGTGCTGCTCATCCTTTGGCACACACAACGGATCACTTGATTGACACACTGTTTGAATAGAATTGGATCATCCCAATAATACTTCCAAACGTCTTGCAGAAAACGTTTCCTACCATTGTATATCAAATCTAGTGGCAAAATGTTGCTTATCAAGTAGTTGTCTATGTCAGTGCACCATGGCATACCGTTGACTGCAAGCAAGTACTCATCTCTTATGGCAGTGGTCTTACCATCTTTAAGGTGATGCTCTAGGTTTGATAGGTGGTCAGCTACCAAATTTTCACTATCTTTCTTGTCTCCGATCTCGAGATCCAATTCTTGTAGTAAAAACATCCATAAGATTAGTCTGGCTTGGCATCCTTCTTTGCCAAGAGGTACTTCAGCACCAAATGATCTGTATACACCACAACTTTGTTACCAACTAAATAAGATCTGAATTTATCAAAAGCAAATACAACTGCAAGTAATTCTTTCTTAGTTATGGAGTAATTCAGCGGAGCTCCATTTTGTGTCTGACTGGCATAGTAAATGGTTTAAAAGACTTTTCCACACCGCTGTCCCAACAATGCTCCAACGACATAGTCGCTAACATCACACATAAGCTCGAATGGCTTATTCCAATATGGTGCCACGACTATAGGGCATTAATCAATTTCTCCTTAAGTTCTTGAAATGCTCTTAAACAAGAATCATCAAATGCAAAAGTGGCATTTTGTTTTAACAACAAGCATGGAAGTTTAGAAATTTTAGAAAAGGCTTTGATAAAATGACGGTAAAAACCTATATGTCCCAAAAAACTTCTAATACCTTTTACACTAGTCAGTGGTGGCAATTGCTTGGTTACCTCAACCTTTGCTTGATCTACCTCTAATCCTCTCTTGGTTACCTTGTGCCCGAGAACAATGCCTTCCTTCACCATGAAGTTGTATTTCTCCCAGTTCAACACTAGGTTTGTCTCAATGCATCTTTTCAAGACTTGCTCCAAATTCTAAAGACATTCCTCAAATGTTTTGCCAAACACTGAGAAATCATCCATGAACACTTCCAAATTATGCTCAATCATGTAAAAAAAAATGGACATCATGCAACGTTGAAACATTGTCGAGGTATTACACAACCCGAATAGCATTCTTCTAAAGGCAAACGTCCCATATGGACATGTAAAGGTGGTCTTCTCTTGATCATCAGGGGTGATGGAAATCTGGTTATAACTTGAATAATCATCCAAAAAAATAAAAAGCTTTACCCGCTAGCCTGTCTAACACCTAATCGATGAAAGGCAATGGGAAGTGGTCTTTCCTTGTGGCATTGTTCAGCTTTCGATAGTCCATGCACACTCTCCATCCTGTGATAACCCTAGAAGGAATCAATTCCTCTTTGTTTTGTTGCACCACGATCATGCCACCTTTGTTTGGCACGCACTGCACTGGGCTGACCCACGATCTATCAGAAATGGGATAGATTATCCCAATATCCAGCCACTTGATAATCTCTTTCTTAACAAATTCTTTCATGCTCGGGTTCAATCTTCTCTGACCCTCAATGGTCTTGCCATGATATTTCTCCAAGATGATTTTCTGCATGCAAATGGTTGAGCTTATTCCTCAGATATTAGCCAAGGTTCGTCCCAACGCTTGCTTGTAATTGCTTAAAATTTCCAGCAATCTTTCTTCTTGATCATGAGTGAGATCAGCAGCAAAGATCACCGACAAGGTTGACTGTTTACCTAGATAAGCATATTGTGATGGTCTGGCAATGGTTTCAACTCCAACTTTGGTGGTTCTTCAATTGATGGTTTGGGTGCCTTAATTTCTCTATCAGCCAACTCTAGTGGCTCAAACTAGCTCACCTTTTCAGTCTCCAAAGTTTCTTCAGGCTCTTTACTCATATTATCATTGCCATCCAATTCCCTAGCATCATCGTTTGCGTATTAGCACAGCTGTGCCACGTCCACTTTAAAAATAGACTTTATCATTTCATCAGCTCGACATTCTTCAGCTTTATTTGCGCATTTAAGAGCTTGAAACACATTAAATGTAACACGTTGCTCATTAATGCGCATAGTAAGTTCACTTTTATGAACATCAATCAAAGCTCTACCTGTGACAAGGAATGGTCTGCCCAATATAATTAGGATATTAACATCTGCCTCATAATCTAAAATGATAAAATTAGCTGGGAATATGAATTTTCTACCTTTACCAGCACATCCTCAAACTTACCCATAGGATGTGTAAAAGATTGGTTTGCCAGCTGGAGTGTCACCGTGGTAGGCCTTTCTTCTATGCCAAGCTTTCTGAAAATAGACATTGGCATCAAATTGATGCTGGCTCCCAAGTGATATAGTGCCTTACCCATAAATCTATTGCCAATGGTATAGGGAATAGTAAAGCTACCTGGATCTTTCAGCATTGGTGGCAACCGATTGAGTATCATTGCACTGCATCCCTCAGTGAGAGCTATAGTTTCAAAATCACCCAGCTTCCCCTCTTTGGACAGATGTCCTTCATGAATTTGACATAGTTGGGCATTTTTTCGAGAGCTTCCACCAATGGTAGATTGATTTATAGTTGTTTAAGGACTTCTAAGAAGTGCTTAAATTGCTGATCCTGCTTGTGCTTTTGAAGTCTTTGTGGAAATCGTGGAGGTGGATAAGCATACGCTGGTTTCGCCGGCTTTGCTAAGGTCTTGTTAGCATCTGACTGATGTCTAGAGAGAAATCCTCATTCCAAAGTTCATTTCGAAACTACTAGCCCCTAACACTTTACCCGTAACAATCTCATTCTCGAACCAATCCCAGAGAAACACACAGGTACCTCACAATCGGTTAAACGATTCATCCATCTTAGGAGACACGTAACGGTCTTCCACTATCATTTAACAAGCTTTCAATGGTTTAAGCACCACCCCAATGAACCAACTTCTTACTAGCGAACAAGCCCAACTCTCCTTTGGGTGAAACACTTAGAGAAAAGAAACCTCGTTCGGGTTGTGCCTTCGCAACTGAACCTCTAACTTTCTCAACTAGGTTGATGTTCTTTGACAAGGATGATAGGCACCAACGTCCCACTCGACCTTACCTCAACATCACTCACATCCTTGACAGAGTGAAATTCTTGACGACTCCTCTAAGAAACATAAACAAACACCCTGACTGTCTAAAAGCTCCCAGGCATCGAACTGCACATATTGGTACCTGCCAATTGGTCAAACATGTCCCAAAAACCTATCATGCCATTCTTTAAACAACCGCAACGAAAATCACAGTAGGAGGGCAACTATTCAACATTCTCATTACCAAAGGTTGGGTTCCCTCGAGGTCTCAAAGCCTCGAGCCCACTCTCGACATTACTGGATAGCATCGCGCTTGATTAACCAAGGCAATTTCCAAGGTACAAAAACTCCCAAGAAGGTATCTCTATCAAACATGTAGAATATCTAACTTTAATCACACTCTAACGAACTAGTGGACCCCAAATTCACTATCTCTGAGAAATAACCGTGAGAAGGTAATGATACTTCCCAAGTATGTTCGAAACTTCTTTTAAGTGAACAAAAGGTCCTCTAAACAATGTTCATCCACTGATCGATTTTAAAAGTGAGATATCTAGATTCATTTCATAAACGTTATTCACATATAACGATAAAGATTCTTTGCCACAAATTCTTACAACGTATTCGAAGGCTTCGGCACATCTTCAACACGTAATGAAGACACCATTCAAGTGGCAGGAGGAGGACACATCCTCGACTCTAACATCATTCAACTAAATCTTACCTCAACAATCCGAGGTGACTTTACCCTGAGAATTGTTCCCATGAGTAGCTCAACACTTAACTCGGTCCTCTCGGCCACAATCACAACCATCTTAGCATCGCAACTTTGAGCACACCATTAGGATTCCAGTCTTAAGGAGTACGAACTTAATTTAAAGGCTTGTATTCACTAGGCACCTTACTAAAACACCTATATCACCTCAAGATTTCCTAGAACCGGCTAATCCTAAGCTCTGATACTACTAAATGTAACACCCCAAATTCGGATGTCACATTTGAGCCTTAAGCCCAAATTGTTTCATAAAAATTTCTCAACTTGGTTTATCCCAAATAAAATACATTCCGAAGACATTTAAAGCCCACGATTAATATATATATATATATCTATACATATAAATAATTAAAACATTATAAAGGGAGCTCCAAGTAAATTAAAATATTTGTACATTTGATTTGATTAATATAATTGCAAAATAAGAATTACAGATTCCACCACGTAAGATCCTATGAATACATAGCCCACTAAACACAAGTATCTTACTCCGGATATCACCACATGCTAGAATCCCGTACCAATAGTGCTCCATGATCCAACGATCGACCTATGCACGGAAACAATGATTCTGAGCGCTGAGCTTACAAAGCTCATTGGTACACATCTACTCTACTATACCTCATGCTAATAATAAACATAAGCATGCAAGCTAGTTCGAGCAATAAGGAGAGATAAATAAACACATGGCCCAACCACTAGTTGCCTAAAAACATGCTCTCAACATAGCAAAACATCATACACAGTGTACAAGGCCCAACCATGCCCGAGATCTTATCAAATCATGTAGGCTATAACACACATCAACAACAACTCTAGAGTGAGGCCATGTCACGTAGCATCGGAACATACACTTCAGGTAAGACCGAGTCACCTAGCATCGGAACATACACCTTGGTGAGGCCGGGTCACATAGCATCATAACATACAATCTTGCTCGAAATCCTCCCTCGAGCATCGACACTCTGGGTGAGGCTGGGTCACCTAGCATCGGAACATACACCCATACTGGGAATCCCCCATTGAGTATCTTCAAATGAGGCTCGGGTCATAGAGCATCGGTAACCTCCATTCAGTAGCTCTAACCATGGTGTTACAACATTCTTTCCCTGAGTATTCAAATCCCATTAATCAAAGACTCAACCAATCAAACGCATACTCGGCATACAAGTAACATGATCCCAAGGATCTTCCTATCATTGCTAAATGCCATCACATCATTTATTTTACATAACCAGGTTGTTAATACATTCTGGAGAAGTATATAATTGTTCTCATTCATTGTCTCCATTAATTCATGTTATCACATTTATTCAAGGCAAAATTCAATTATTAATAATCACATCAATTTCCATCCTTAAATTGCATTTATAGATTATTTATCATATCGGGTATCGGTACTCGTATAGGAGTATCGATATGATATACTCGGGTATCGGTACTCACATACGTACTGATACAGAAACTGCTTACTAAAATCCTAGATTTCCACAAGTACCAGTACGGGTTAACTTGTACTAATATGGTTCCATAATCGCATACTAGTATGGCCAAAGCTCGTACTGATACCCTATTCATGGGTTCACACTATTTCCTCAAATTATGATATTACAATGCTTATTTGATCCTTAAAGCTTATGAAAGCCATTAGGGTTTTTTTACTAACATATTCGTTGAATTAATATTAATTACTGGCTTCATAATTATTTATTCATATATTATCATTATTCATCCCTCACCTAAATTCCATCGAATACATTAACCTATTCGAACAAGTATACATGGCATCTCAATTACCAATCAATCAAACAATCATCAAGTAATTATACGAGCATCCTAAATGACCATACACAGTCTCTAAAGCCTTCACACGTCTCAACATATTCACAACATCATCATACATCTCATAAATATTGAATCTCATAATACCGGTCTCTACTCATGCTTATCCATCGTCTACCTATTTTGTTGATACTAACACGTAAAACAATCAAATTAATGATACTCATGAAACAAAAGAAGTTTGAGGTGTACTAACTAATCCACAAGGTCAAACGCGTCAAAATAGCTTATTGGGTTTGAATTTGGTGAAATAGACTGCTCCAATAGATTTAGAACATCGAGAAACCTCTACGTAGGGTCCTTTGAAAAAAGTCAATATCGCCGGTCAATGGTGGCGGTCAACGACGGTTTGTAGCAGCTAGGCTCAACCCAATGGATGGAGTCCAACAGCTGAATCCCAGCTATATCCAAATGGTCCTCTCTACCGAACAAAGCCCACACTCGTACAACTGCTTTCGGTGGTCAGACGCTGATTGCAAGGCACTATCCTGGCTCTAATGACGATGGTGGCCTCAGTTTCTCGTTTCGAGCTCTCAAACCTCCTCCACTAGAAAACCCAAAACCTTTTCTCTCTCAACCCCTTCGATGGTGACTTCGATGGTACCGACGAACTCGTCTTGACGAGATGAACACAATAGCAGTGGTGGTGTCAAGAACTAACGTTCGAATCTCCGTAGATCAGAGATTAAATCTCCCCTTAACTTTTTCTCTTTTTTCTCTCTCTCCACCCACTTTTACCTTTTTCCTTTTCCTTCCCACTCTGTCTCTTTCGTCCTCTATTTAAAATTCAAACATTTTCTATTATAATGGGCCCAACTTAATATCCTTAACTTGGACTTCTAAAATAAAGGCCCATAACCTGGGTTTGAGATCTGATCCACTAACCCAAAAATTAGGTCGTTCCAGAGAAGAAGTTTGGATTTGATTATGTGATTATGTGGGAATATGTTCTGGATTGAGTTGTAGAGCAATCAGAGTTGGTTTTGAAAGCTTTGCATTGATTTTGGTCATGTACCGGCAAGGCATTAGCAATAAAGCTAAGCGAGTTCGTGAGTGAAAATTTATTTTGGCATTCAAACAAGGTTTGAATTAAAATTTTGGGAGTTTGGTTTAATCCTAAGAAGCTTATTCAAGCTTGGAAGTACGTCTCCTAATTTTATTTAAATTGCATTGAGCAATGCTATTTGCATATGTTCTGATTTGTTATATGCATACGAAAACAGTAAGTAAATGTGAATTATTTGATTATATTGGCTTGTGACAATGAGAAACTAAGATCAAATATAGTTGGCATGCCATAGGATTAGAGTACTCTATACATTTTTGAATGTTTATGACAGGCTTATAGTCTAATTGACCGATCATCCTTATATTTGTATACATTCTGCAATGTTGGGTGACTGTAGTCATTGATTTGTAAGGTCGGGTGACTACATTCATTTATTGAATGTGAACTGTAAGGTCAGGTAAGTAATGGCTATACAATTTATATTTTGTTTCGATGAGCATGGAGACCTAAACCCTTATTTTGATAAAGTTAGATCTATGTATCTGATTGATAACATGTGATGAGTGAATCAATTTGACTTCGATCACTCGGGTCTAATCTTTCTAGATCGAATGATGGATATTACATTTTATTGTATTAGAGCCAGGTTTCACTACCTCGGACTGATTGAATTAAGTACAGTTACTCAGAGTAGTTGTTAGAATACTTGTACGTGTACTGATGGTGAATTGTTTTATTGGGGTTATTTGGGAACACATTGCCCATTACAACTTTATTGATAAATGTTATTCAAGTCTGTCCTAGTTAACTTGCTGACTAGGAGCCCCAACTTAACTTGCGTATATGTGATTAGACATTATCTTATATGCCTCCCCATCGAGAGGCTAGAGCTACTTCGACTGAGAATGTAATGAATGTTGATAATGTAGCTAATATGGAGAATGAGAATCCATTACCCCCTTCCCCTCCATCTCCGTAAGGACCATATATTGGGGATTTGATGTCATTAATTCAGGCAGTTACCAGAGCATTTCAACGAGTGGTAGTTGGTGCTCCTTCGGCCCCTACTGTTCGTATACCTCGAGGCTTTGCACTCGAACATTTGATTAGTTTGAGGTACTGAGTTTCATGGACTAAATGGAAATGATTTGATGGATGCTGAATGTAAGCTAGAGAGTGTGGAGTGCATCTTAAAGAAGATGGCTTGCAATGATGCATAAAGGATTTGTTGTACCGTTTAATTTCTTAATGGCGATGTTTTCCATTGGTGGACAGATACCCAAGCTGGTGTTGCTGCTAATAGAGTAACTTGGGCATTCTTATGTACAACCTTCAAGAGGAAGTATTTCGGCACACAATATCTGTGGTCGAATACGAGGTCAAATTTGTGAGGTTAAGCCAATATGCCCCTGAATTGGTTCCAAACAAAAGGGAATGTTTCAATCGCTTTTGTTGTGTCTTGGTGAAAGACATCAAGACTTATCTACTAGCTTTTGATGTTGCAAAATTCCATATTGTTGTGAGCAAGGTGAACAATATTGAGGAATATTTATGATTGACTACCCAACCTGCTATTTTGGATTTAGGGAAGAGAGCGGTTGAGTCTTCTAGGTACTATGGGAATTCGAGAAAAAGAGGATGCGATAACCAATATCGTCGTGACTCTAGGCGTGATGATAGACGCAATGATAGATATACCCAAAACTACCAGCATGTGGATGCTTATGAGCCTGCACCATGTGAGCACTGTGGTAAACATCATCAATTGAATGATAGTTGTTTCTAATAGGGATTCAATGATCATGTTATCCGTGTATGTCCTAAGTTTGACAAGGATTCACTGACACGAATTGTTGTGGTTGCTGCTACCAAGATTGCTCCTACCTGTGGTCGAGTTTATGGGCACTGAGGCCTATTGGTGGTTAGAGGACCGATGTACATACTTTTTTAGGCTGAATGGTTGTATGTGTATATGCACAACATGAGGCTCACAATGCGACCAATTTGTTCATATGTACATTTACATTGCGGTCCATTCCATTATTTTTATTAGTTTATTATGGTTCTACCCATTTCTACATTTTGAAAAAATATATGCATGCATTAGGTATCCTAGTGGAAATTCTTAATGTGACTTGGAAGTTCTTTAGAACTATCTTTAAAAAGAAGTATATGGGATTTAGATACTTGGATGAGAAGAAGCGTGAGCTCATGGCCATGGTTCAGGGCAGTATGTCTGTAGTAGAATATGAGGTACAATTTGTGTGGTTGTGCCAATATGCTCCTAAACTAGTACCAGATAAGAGGCATCATTGTGATCGATTCTGTTACAAATGGGTACAAGATGTTAAGACGTATATGTTGGCTTCTGACTACACCAATTTTGACGTGTTGGTTATATAGGCGAAGAACATTAAGAAAAACCTAGGTTTATCAGTTCGTGTGGGAGGTTCTGGATCTGGCAAAAGAGTCGAGAATTCTAGATCTGGTGGTGGTCAATTTTAGAAGTATCGTGATAAGAGGTATGACCCTAATTCGAGGCATGGTGGTGGTAGTGCTGGACGAGGATCTTAGGGTCAGGGTACCTAGGCTAGAGCAGCACATAATACCTGTTGGGTTTGTGGATTGCGTGACCACATAAGGCGAGACTGTCCATTTTTGGCTCGTGAAGGACAAGCTCTTGTGCCTGTTGTTGCTAACTCTTGTTGAAATTATGGATCGAGCGATCATTTGAGATGTGATTGTCTATTGTTAGCGGGAAAACAGGCTAGGGCAGCTACGGTTGCACCATAGAGAGGTCGTGGTCGTGACCGAGGGCAGTTCGAGTGAAAAGACGAGGGTCTGAGGATGATGGCTCATACTGCTGCTATTCAACTAGAGGTTAGTGGTCCTACGAGGGTGTATGCACATCGTGAGGGACGTAATGACACCAACGTGATTACAAGTACATTTACATTGCAATATCTGTCATTGTTTTCATTGGTTGATTCTGGTTCTACGCATTCGTATATCTTGCGTGAGCATACATATTTGCTTAATATACCTGTTGAAGTATTAGACGTAGGAATGCAAGTAACTAGTTTTTTCGGTGAGACAGTTGTTGCAAGGAGGTTGTTCAGGAGATGCCCTTTGACGGTTCATGGTCATGTGTTCGCGGCTGATTTGATGGAGTTGTCATTTTAGGTTTTGATGTAATCTTGGGCATGGATTGGTTGACCAAGCATAGGGTTGTGGTTGATTTTGAATCCAATCGAGTTTTCTTGAAACTTGCCAAAGATTACAAAGTGATTGTTATGGGTGAAAATGCTAAGTTCTTGTCCAATGTTGTTTCGACTCTAGAAGTGAGTCGTTTGATGGATTATGGATGCCAGGCCTTCTTAGATTATGTTATGAATCTAAGATTAAATGAGGTGCATTTTCAGGACATCCGCACGGTATGTGAGTTTCTGGGTGGTTTTCTGGAGGAGTTGCCGGGTTTGTCACCGGATAGGGAAGTAGAGTTTGGCATTGAGTTGTATGCGAATACAACCCTAGTGTCTATTGCTCCCTATCGCATGGCATCAAAGGAGTTAAAGATGCAACTTCAAGAGTTGCTTGATTGGGGGTTATTAGGCCTAGTGTTTCGTCGTAGGGTGCGCCAATGTTGTTTGTGAAAAAGAAGGATAGCACGATGCGAATGTGCATCGATTATCAATAGCTAAACAAGTTGTCGATTAAGAATAAGTATTCTTTATTGCAGATTGATGATTGTTTGATCAGTTTAGAGGTGCTTCTGTGTTCTCTAAGATTGATTTGAGGTCTGAGTATTATTAGTTGAAGGTAAAGGATGTGGATGTGCCTAAAACTATCTTTTGTACAAGGTATGAGCTTTATGAGTTCTTGGTTATGTTGTTTGGTTTGACTAATGCGCTGGCTGCTTCATGGATATGATGAATCGGGTGTTCCATGAGTTTTTGGACCAGTTTGTAGTTGTGTTTATTGATGATATTCTTGTGTACTCTCGTACCGAGAAAGATCATGATAAACACTTGCGGGTCGTGCTTCAGGCATTGTTGGATAATCAGTTGTATGTCAAGTTATGTAAGTGTGAGTTTTGGCTTAGAGAGGTTTTTCTTGGGCATGTTGTGTTAGCGGAAGGAATTCGGGTTAACCCGCACAAGACTGAGGCGGTAATAGGTTGGAAGACACATAAGTCCGTGTCAGAAATGCGTAGTTTCCTTGGGTTGGCTGGTTTTTACCGTCTTTTTGTGGATAGTTTTTCAAGGATTGATGATCCTTTGACTAAGCTGTTGCAGAAGAATGTTCATTTCTAGTGGATGGAGGATAGACAGTGGGCTTTTGAGAAGTTGAATGAGGCTTTGACGCAAGCTCCAATCTTGATTCAACCTGAGTCGAGCAAGAAGTTTGTTGTCTATAGTGATGCGCCATATGTAGGCTTAGGTTGTGTGTTGATGCAAGGAGGAAAAGTTGTGGCTTATACATGTAGACAGTTGAAGGTACACAAGTGCAATTATCCTATGCATGGTCTTGAGCTTGCCACAGTTGTGTTTGCTTTGAAGATTTAGAGGTACTATCTCTATGGTGAGAAGTGTATTGTGTACATGGATTGTAAGAGTTTGAAATATTTGATGACGCAAAAGGATTTGAATCTTAGGCAACAGAGATGGTTAGAGTTTCTTAAGGATTATGATTTGACGATTAAGTATTATCCGAGAAAGGCTAACGTAGTTGTTGATGCTTTGAGTAAGAAGGTTACGGTAGAGTTCAGGGCAATGTTTACGCAATTAAGTGTGACGCGGGATGAAAGCTTGTTGGCCGAGTTGCAAGTAAGGCCATATTTGTCACTGTTGATTAAGGACAAGCAACCTTTTGTGATGCGTTAGTACCGCATGTTAACGATATCATGGATAGAAATTCGACTGATTTTCATTTTAATGATGTTGGGGTGTTGTGTTTCAAAGATCGAATAGTGGTGCCTAATGATGATGAGTTGAGGCGTACCATCTTGACCGAGGTGCATACTAGTCCTTTAATTATGCATCCCAATAGTACTAAGATGTATCGAGGTTTAAAGAAAGAGTACTATTGGGTTGGGTTGAAGAAATATTTTTTTGCTAGATGCATGGTGTGTCAGCGTGTTAAGGCTGAGCCTCAGTTTCCTTTCAGGTTGTTGCAACCGTTGATGAGGGAATCACCATAGATTTTGTGTCTGGGTTGCTGTTGACGCCCACTAAAAAGGATTCCATTTGGGTGATTATTGATCGGTTTACGAAGTGTACACATTTTGTGCTAGTGCATACTACTTATACCTTGGATAAGTTGGCGAATCTGTATATTGTTGAGATTGTACAGTTTCATGGGGTGCCCAAATCCATAGTTTCGTACAGGGATCCATGGTTTACAGCAAGGTTTTAGGAGTGTTTGCATCGAGCTTTCTGTACACGGTTAAATTTTAGTACTTCGTATCATCCTCAGACGAATGGTCAGTCTGAACGTGTGATCCAGGTCTTGGAGGATATGTTGAGATGTTGTATATTGAGTTCCAAGGAACTTGGGAGAAACAATTGCCTTTGGTGGAGTTTGCCTATAACAATAGTTATCAGGCTAATATACATATGGCACTGTATGAGGCCTTGTATGGTAGGAAGTGTCGTACGCCTTTGTGTTGGGCTGAGGTTGGAGAAAAGCATGCTTCTATGCCAGATGTGTTGAAAGATACTAATGAGAAAGTGAAGCTTGTTTTTGATCGCTTGAAAGCAGCCTCAGATTGTCAAAAATCCTACATGAATTTGAACTTTAGGGAGATTGAGTATGTTGTTAGGGATCATGTATTCTTGAAGGTGTCACCTTGGAAGAAGGTGATGAGGTTCGGACGTAAAAGAAAGCTTAGTTCGAGGTTTATTGGATCATATGAGGTTGTGAAGCATGTAGGTCATGTGGCTTATCATTTTAGGTTGCCTCTTGAGTTGGAGAAAATTCATGATGTGTTTCATGTGTCGATGTTACGGAGGTATCTGTCAAATCCATCGCATGTTATGCTAGTGGAGGATATTGAGTTGCAGCCGGACTTATCTTATGATGAGGAACCTGGAGAGATTCATGATTCTAGCTGTAAGGTTCTTTGTGGTAAAATGATTGAGCTTGTGAAGGTGTTGTGGCGACACCGTGAAGTTGAAGAGGCCACATGAGAGCATAAGGCGGACATGATGAAACAATTTCCGCAATTGTTTCCTTTAGGTAAATTTTAAGGACAAAATTTCTTAAGTGGGGAGATTTGTAACACCCCGGTTTTGGGCCTAGGAGTTTCTAGGTTGATTAGACGGTCCGGTAGACCGGGATTAGAGATTCGAGTCGAATTCAAGATTTAAAATCGGAATAAATATTTTTGGTGTGAGAAAAATATGGGAAAATATCCTAAATTCATTATTTAATATATGGATATTTTTAGTAAAGTCAATTTTGAAAAATGGAATTTGGAAATTGGACATTTTGGCTAGTGACCAAAATATGAAGAATGAAAACTATTTTGGTGACTATTTTGAAAACGGGTCAAATCTTATAATCCTTAAGGAGCAATTTTACCAAATGTTTTAATCTTATTTTCCTCTTAATTTGGATTATTTTAAATAAGTTTTAATTAGGGAAATTAAAAGGGGATTTAATTAAGAAAATGTGGTTATTTTCCTAAAAAAAACTTTTGACGTAACTTTTTCGCTCAGAATTTCTTCAGCCAAACACTCTCTTTTGCATCAAATATTTGAGGTAAATGATCTTGATTTATTAAGCTCTTGATTTCTAATGGATTCTTTAGTCTTGTTTTTCAAAATCTCATTGTGTTCCTTTGCTTTTCAAGAGTAAAACATCAAATTGAGAGGAAATTCACTCATTAGAGGTATGGTTCGTTCTTCTCCTCTAATGAATGGTTCTTTTCTGAAATTCCCAAGTATTTGATCCTTATATAATGTTTTCTAATGAGTTTTAATGATTTAATTGATGAAATTGTGAGATTTTCGTGTTGGATCTGTTTTGTTGAGTTCTTAATTCGTTTTAATCATAACTTTGATGGTTAATAATTTTAGTGGTTGGATTTAGCATTGGAATCTCAAAACTAAGTGAATCTCTAATTTCTTAGGTTGTTAGTGATGTGTTTTTGGTGAGTTATGGGTGTTTTATGAATGCGGGAAGTATATGGATGATATTGAGTTGTTTGTGGATGTTAATTGAAGCAAATTGATGGATTAAACCTTTAGTTTTTGGTTGGGTTAAGCGTGAAAAGTGTTTGATGTTGATTTCAGTTGTTGCAGAAGGGTTTTTGGATTGAGTTTGTAACTCCCTTGACCCGGTCTAATCCCATGACCGAATTGAGCGAGTCACACGGGGAATATTGGAGTAAAACCCAAAAGTTTCACTTCAATAAACAACCCTTTTTTTCCTTTTTAACTTTTCTATATGCAACTTAGTTAACCTAAGCGTGAGAGAAAGCAACGGTCAAAGTCTCAACTCAATCGGGTGTCAAATCGACATCCAAATGTCTCGTTATGCGAACTAGGGACCAAATTGTAAAACTATACAAATACATGGTCTTTTTACCAAATTGATATTACCTACATTTAGTTAATCAGATTTCCTGCTCTCATGCAAAATTTTAACTTGATTCGATCAACCAAACATCGCCAATTGCATTTGCAAACATTCAGGGACTAAAACGTGAAGAATAGAAACTTCAGAAGATGCTTTTAACCAACTTTAACTAACAGGGTATCGATACGCTTAACCACGGTATCGATACGGGCCTTTTTATTTTCAAACCCAAAATTCCAGTAGCGTAAAACCGTATTGATATGGTCTCGAGTATCGATACACTTGGCCAATTTCTTCTTACACTGTATCGATACGGTGCTCACGGTATCAATACCCTATGCCTATTTCAGCTATACGGTATTGATTCGGTGACCCGAGTATCGATACACCTGGGCCTATAATGTCACTTTTTTCTTGATAAACAATCCGTAAACCACATTTAAACCCCTAGGCATGCTCCTAACACATAACAAACATGTTTAAGGATCAATCTACATCATTTTGCAACAGAAACATCAACCATATACGCCATCATAGTCCAAATGAAATCTAGAGGCATGCACCCTAACATGGTAACCATAAAGTCCTCCAAAATGCAAACTAGTAAAAAATCAGCATATAAAGGCCATTTGCAACTCATATAGGCACTATACAATTGTGCCAAAACTAGGGAGTTCACAATATACGCTCCCAAAACCAAAAGGTATTCTCCCATTGCCAAACTTATTACTATTGAAATGTAAAACCATACTTGAGGTATGAGCAACGCTTGGACTCTTTCACTTGCTACCTTGCTACTCGATCTCTCTACTTATCTGCATTGTTAGGAAAGAGAGTGTAAGCAATAAGTTTAGTGAGGGCTGCTCAAAAACAAAACCACTAACAATGCATTTTAAAAAAAAAACTTTTCTCAACAAATCATTTCTCATCATGCTCATAACAAGGCTCATGCTTTAAAACCCATTAAAGCAAAATCGTTTATCTCATAACACATGTATCATGAAGGCTCATGCTTTAAAACAAAACAAATCTCAGTGCAAGCTTCACGTGCTTAAGCTTTTTGCACATCTCAAGATATAATATCGTGTATAAATCTCATATACAATTTCATTTCAAACCATGATACATGTAAACTCATATATTAACATTCAAGTGACTCGGATGGTTGCTTCGCCATCCCAATACAAAAGGAGCTTGCTGCACTCTCTTTAAATAAACACATCGGATATGAGGATACCCTTTGATGGAACTTGCTGCTCTCTCCACCAATACTTATGGAGCTTGCTGCTCTCTCCATAAGGCAGATCTCATGGTGCTTGCTGCTCTCACCATTTAAGGATCCCGTGGTGCTTGCTGCTCTCACCACAATATACTTCAGTACCCTCAACACAATAGTTGATCAGTTATTGCGGAGCCGAAGGCCACAGGCACATGCAAATTTTGCTACATTTTTATAGTGCACTCTCATCCTATTGGTCAACCAATTATATCTGATTATAATAAGCATCATCACTTCCAAAATATTCTTTAAAACCATGTTAACCTACTATTTTCAGTGCATCAACATAAACCATAGCATATCGTATTTTAAAAACACAATCAATGCATAGCATTATCTCTTCAAGATGTAACCTCTTGAAAACCATAAATCAACCTCATGGGATAACATGAATCATTTCTCAATTCATAAAAACATGTATAACAGTAGGTAACAAAACCATTTCCAAAACATGAGCATGATTAACCAAAATAATGGGAATAACCGAGAAACGAAAGCGAAACATCTCATACTTACTTCCGAGATTAGATTAGCTTTTCAAGCTTAATCTAAACCCACAAACCTTGTTTTTAAACCTTTGAAAAGCTTTAAAACTAGTGCCACTCACCAACTAAACCTCGCTCGCCTTGCCGAAGCGATTTCAAGCTTCTGAAACATCCACAAAACCCTCCGAAGCTAACGAAACAACATCCCCTACTTCTTACCAAAGTAAAACAGAGGATTAATGCACTCATTTGCATCAAAACCTCCAGCAACACACAACAACACTTCCGTCTCAATATAAATAAGCTTTCGCCTAATGAAACAATCGAAAATATCGACGGAACCTTACTAACTAATATCCAGCCATTACCCAGCGAGATTAGCAATGAAACAACATCAACATGCATCCAAAAACACATCCTAAACACCCTATTATCAACAGCCATCAATTAACCACATAAACAAGCCATAACCTCAAAGATAACAACATCAAAACTTAACACTCTACCTAGTTTCGGGATTCCATTGATAAAATCACTTATTCAACATTATTACCCATCCAAAATATCACAAATCTCAATCATAAAACCCAGCATTAATAGATCATTGCAAATCTTTACAAAATCCATCAATTAACATTATTTAAACCAATTTTCCATAATCATATTATCAAAACCCATTAGAAATCAATCATAAAATATTAAGAACTTGGGAATTTCAGTAAAGAACCTTTCATTAGAGGAGAAGAATGAAACCTTACCTCTAATGATGACTTTCCCTTTCAATTGAGAGGATTTACATGAGAAAACAAAGAAAAAACAACAAAGTTTTGTTAAGAATACATTAAGAAACCATTTGAGATTAAAAAGATAAATCAAATATGATGTTTATGTCAAATCTTTGAAAGAAATTGAATGTTTGGCTAGAGAGAATTTGAGAGAAAATGGAAGAGAGAAAAGGTAGTTACATACAATGTGTTTTGGAAAATAAAGTGAGTAATTAATTCTCTACACATGTTTTTATTTAATTAAAACCATTTAAAAGTCAGCCAATTAGAAAGGAAAAGCCTTAATTATACTCTTGGTCAAAGCTCCTTAAAGATTCAAGCTTTTGATCTTTTACGATTTAGCCACTAAAAATAGTTTTGCACATTTTACATTTTGGTCACTAGTCCAAAAATGTCAAACTCCCAAATCACCTTCTCCAAAATTGATTTCACTATAATCACATATATATTAAATAATGATTATAAAATATTTTTCCATATTTAATTTTGATGAAAAACCACTTTTACCAAATTAATCTCGAAACTAGTCCAAACTGCTAACATCTAGGCCCAAATTCAGGGCATTACATACTTGATGGGGATTGCTGTTGCTGAGTCTTTGAATGCATTTTGATGTATTGAATCCTTTGTTTTTGTGTGGTTAAATTAGAGGATGTTGACCCGCAAGCTTGTGGTACCGTTTCAGAAGCTTTGGAGGAGGAGTTCGCATCAGTGAACAAGGTTTTGCGAAGTCAGTGAGTGAGAGAGTGGATTTCAGCTTTGAAATGGTTTAAAGGTAATTTTGGGAGTTTAAATTAGCTTGAAATGCTGGTTTAAACTTGGAATTAAGTGTGATTAGATTTCTCCCTCGGTCATGCTTTGGCGAAATTAATTTTATGCATTTTTTTCAAATTACATGATACCTACTATTTAAGAATGTTTTGAGTATGTTTTATACTGGTTTTTGATCATATATTGATGATGTATGCATTTGGTAAATGATCTATGTAAGTATGTGGAATACTTGTAATGGATGGTTTAATGCATTAGAAATAGTTTTAATGTTGCATATAAAAACAGTGAGGTACATTGTTAGTAATGAATTACATTGGCAAGTAATATGGTTTAAAATGTTATCGAATATAGTTGGCCGGCTATAGGATTGATAGTGCACTATAAAAAGTCATCTCAAGTGTTGAGGGGTTTATGTGTACCAAATACTCCACCACGAGTACCCTAACGGTTGAGGGGTTATATGGTATCAGAAACTTTTGTTAGTGGATTATACATCTAACCGATGACTTTGGTTGTGACGGTACCCAGTTGTGGCTGTACCTTAATCCTGGTTGAGATTGTATGAAGTGTTCAGAGGACACTTGTTGAATCCGTGTATCCGATGTAATATTTTGTAAAGTGTAACTTGGTTATGATCACTTGAAAGCCAATATAATTGATAATGTATCATATTGATGGATTATGTTGTATAAAGTTGATTTATACATGTTTACTCTTTAAGCGTTGCATATGGGTTGTTATATATGGGAAAGCTTATATTGAGGCTTAGCAATCGGATTTTTCTTTTGATCCATGATACATGTTGCACATGGTTTAATATGCATGTTTTGAAGATGTTAAGTGCATGGTTTGAAAGGCATGATGATATTTTTAAAGAGGTTGAAAATGAGATTTTCATTGTGGTTTTATAACTGGTTTAAAATGCATTGATGGTGGTTGTTTTTGAGCACTCCTCATTAAGCCTAGTGTGCTTACGCTCTCTTTGTCCATAAATGCAGAGAATTAAAGGTTGGAGGCAGCGAGCAAGCAAAGTAAAATCCAAGGACTTGATCTACTCGAAAGTATGATTTTCAAACTAGATTAGTAGTAATAAAGGAAATGGGGTTCATTGTTTTTTGGGAGTGTTGCTTGTTAAACTCCCGGTTTTTGCAAGTTTATATTATTGTTATGGAGTTGTATGAGGCTTTATATGTTTTGTTTGGAAGTTAATTTACTATTCGTGCTTCGGATGGATTAATTTTTAGGAAGCATGCCTCTAGACATTCGATTGAAGGATGTTGCTATGATTTGATCATGTTTCTCTGTTGTTCTGGCTTAGTTAGATGTTTAGTTTAGTGGTATATATGTTTGAGGCTTGATTATGTATGTTCGAATCCATGATTGTATGAAAAACTAGCAAATTTGGTCATTACAGGCCTGGGCGTATCGATATGCGTGGCCCTGTACTTATACGGATAAGCTTAATTTGAGGTGGGTTTTGATATGCGGATACCTGTATCGGTACGAGCATGTGTATTTGGCAAGGTGTACCGATACGTGAAGAGTAGTATCGGTACGATTTTGAGCTACCAGAATATGGAATTTTGAAATGGTGGAAGTGTACCGATACACTTGCTCGTGTATCGATACGTGTTGTGGTTATTTCAGTTAATGTTATATTTGAGAGTTTTTGATTCTTTTCTTTTGGTCCCTAATATTTGTGAATGCAATTGGATGAGTTAGAATGATCGTTTTGAGTTGAAATTTGGCAAACAAGCATGTAATCTGAATAATTGAGGATTGGTAATCTTAAATCTAAATAAGTCCTTGTAATTTCCTAGATTTGCAGTTTGGTCCTTAAATGGCAAATGCGAGCAATATGATGTCAATTCGACGCTTGACTCAATCGAGGTTTCACCCCTGCCAACATACAAATCATAGGACAAAATGTTGCATCTAGACAAGATGAAAATAAAAAACATGACCTGAGTTTGGTTAATCATTTCGGGTTTGTTTTGGCAAACCTATTGTAGCTCACTCGGTTTGGTCTAGCGTCTAGGCCGGGTCGAGGGGGTTACATTGAGGCTATTGTTAATTGGATGTAGCCAAAGTCGGTGATAGAAGTTCTTAGTTTCCTAGGTTCAGAGGGGAACTACAGACAGTTTGTTGAGAGATTTTCTAAGATTGTTGCTCATTTGATGTAATTGTTACAAAAGAATGTTCCTTTTGAGTGGAATGATGCTCTTCATAGAAGTAGAAAGAATTTTTGACATAATCCCTATTTTTGTTCAACCTAAATTGGGAAAATTTTCATATCATATAGATATGTCTCCTATTCAAAGCTTGGATGTTTATTGACGCAAGAAGGGAGATTTGTGGCCTATGCGTAGCTATAGTTGAAGATGCATGAGAGCAATTATCCTACGTATGATTTTGAGTTAGTGGATGTGGTGTTAGGTTTGAAATATGACGCCATTACTTGTATGGTAAGAATTATACCATTTACACGAATAATAAGAGTATTAAGTATATTTTCTCAAAAAAGAGTTGAACTTGAGAAAACAAAGATGGGTTGAGCTTTTGAAAGATTATAATTTGATGATTGATTATCATTTGGGCAAAACTAAATTGCTGTAGATGCTTTGAGTAGGAAGGTCGCGATAGAGCTTAGAGAGATGTTCTCCAATTTCCTTCGGGTTTTCTATAATCTATTCAAATTCTTGAATGGAAATGAGAGAGGATTACTGTAGATTTTGTGCCATAATTGCATTTAACACCTTTGCGCAAGAACTCTATTTAGGTGATTGTTTATCGGGTAACCAAGTATACGCACTTTTGCTGGTACGTACTACCTATATATTGCAAAAGCTGGCTAAGTTGTATGTGGAAAAATTTTTAAGGTTACATGGGGTTCCTAAGTCTATCATATCAGATTGGGATCTTCATTTTATGGCACGATTCTGGAAAAGTCTATCATATCCTGAGGCCAAATTTTTCTATATCCTATCATCATCAAATGAATGGTCAATCAGAATGAGTGATACATATTCTTGAGGATATTGCGCATAGTTGTATCGTCGAATTTGAAGAATCGTGGGAGAAGTATTGGTCGTTGGTTGTGTTTGCTTATAATAATAGTTATCAGTCTAGCATTCTTATGACACCATTTGAGGCTCTTTATGGGCAAAAGAGTAGAACACTACTTTGTTGGCTAAAAATGGGCGAGAAAAAAGTTTTGGTTTGTATGGAGTTTATACAAGAAACAAAAGAAAAGGTGAAACTCATTTGCGATCGTTTAAAAGCGGCTTCGAATAGATAAAAGTCGTTTGCAAACTTGAATTGTCGGGAAATTGAATATGAGGTTGGTGATAAAGTTTTCCATAAGGTTTCACCTTGGAAAAAGAAGTTAAGGTTCGGCAAGAAAGGAAAGTTGAGTCTGAGACTTATAGGACCTTATGAGGTGATAGAAATGATTGGGCCAATTGCCTATCGACTCAAGTTGCCGGTTGAGCTTGACTTAGGAAATCAAGGATGACATAAAGTTGCATTATCCGCATTTGTTTCCCTAAGGTAATTTCTAGGAAGAAATTCTTTTTAGTGAGAGAGAGTTGTAACATCCCGAAATTCAGGTGTGTGGACAAGTAGTTTAGAATAAAATGAGAATTTGTTAATTAATTAATTTTGGTTTTACTAAAATGAATAAAAATAAATTCGATATGACATGGTAATTTTGGGATAAGTTAGATTTATTTATTTGCTATGTTAAATTAAGGATTTTATATTTGAATAACTTTAATTAAATCAAAATATTTTGACATGTGATTTTAGTGATTAAATTGAAATGAATACAAGATCTGAATATTTAAGGAGCTATACACCTATTGGGAATTTATAATTTTTTTGGGGGGGGGGGTTATTAACTGTAAATGGAATTTATAAACTCATTTCATCAAAACTAATTGAGATTAATTTCTTTTTAATGGAATATTAAGTTCTTTATTTTCTCTAAAAACCCATTTCTCTTAATTTCCAAAATCCTTAGATTTTCCATGGATTTCTTATACAAAACTAAATCATTTTCTTCCTAAATCATTTCCTTTTCCATTGATTCCCATTTCCTAAAATCTATATCATTGAAATCCTATTTCTACATTTTGGAAAGTTTCGTCAATTTTTTGTAATCATCTCCAAATCCAATTTCCTATCAAAAGCAATGTGTGACGAGATTTCTTATTGATATTCCATATGCTATGTATTACTAAATATTTACTTTAATGATCTTTTGTGGATTTGATTATAAATTAATTGTGAACTTGAGTTTTTGATGGATAATTGTGAAATCTTGATTTGATAGTGAAACGTAATTGATTTTGGTTGGGTTATGATGTTCCTTTACAACATGGATATAGTCTGAATTCAATTTTCAAAATTTAATCCTGAAATTAAATTAATTGATTAAATTAACATATGAGTTCTTAAAAATTTTGAGTTGATTGTTGGTGTTATAAATTTCTATGTGTTAGCTATTGTTTTATAAAGTTTTTGGGCGATATTTTGGATTTAGAATAAAGTGGAATTAGGAATCAAAGCTGAGTTGAAGTTTGGGTGTGATTACGTGGTGTTTCAGATATAATTTTAGTATTTTTTGAAGCATTTAAGTTTGCGTTCTGCGAAGTCGGTGAGTGTGAGCGTGAATTTCAACTTTAAAATGGTTTAAAGGTAATTTTAAGAGTTTAAATTTAGCTTGAAATTCTAGTTTAAACTCGGAAGTAAGTATGATGAGATTTCTCCATCGGCCGTGCTTTGGTGAAATTGATTTTATGCAATTGTTTTTAAATTACATGATATCTACTGTTTAATCATATTTTGAGTATGTTTTATATTGGTTTTTGATCCTATATTGATGATGGATGTGTTGAGCTCGATATCTTCAACTGAAATGATTGTCAAGTGTGGAGAAGATTGATTTTTGGGTAAATTTGGTGGAAGCAAAAGATAGACAAATAGACAAAGGATTTATAGTGGTTCAAGCTTCTAACAAGCTCTACATCCACTACCTTAGCTCCTACTAAGGATTTTCAAACAAATTTCACTAGAAATTCTTCCCTTTTTCAAGGCTTAGGAGGAAACCTTTACAACCTAGACTCGCTCACCAAGTCTAGCAACCAAAGCTCACAAAATGAGCTTTGGGAACACTCTTGAACAAGAGAAAATCTAGAAAACTCGAAATCCCTCTAAAAGGTGTTTGTTTGCACTAAATAAGCACTCACCCAAACCTAAACACTTGAGCCAAATATAACAATGTAAGCTCACAAGTGTTGTCTATACAAAGAATGAGAAATTAAGCTCTAAGACAAATTTGACATCATAATGTTGTTGAAAAATGAAGCATTATTCATCCATAGATGCTTGGAGGTCCCTTTTATAATCCCAAATGAGTTCCTAGCCGTTGAAGACTGTTGAGATTGAATTGGAGCCATTAGGGTCTTTATTTCCCAAATTAATTGCAGTTACGAGGCTGTCCGTATCGGTATGCAGGTAACTGAATCGGTACGACCTTCTTTATAACTAGCCGTTAAGCTCTGGTCAGCTGATGCATATCGATACGCGTATAGGCGAATCGGTACGGCCTGTAATTTAGAAGACCGTTGAGGGTCTTGGCCATTGGGATATATGCCACGTAGGAGTATCGAAACACCAAGGGGTATATCGAAATGAACCATCTTCGTATCGATACGGGCAAGCCCTGTATCGGTACGGGTTTTGACAGTTTCACAAACTGTAGCTGAAACCCTTAAGCCGTATCGCTACGCTATATACCGTATCGGTACGGGGACTTTGAAAACACAGTTTTGGCTACTTAAAACACATTTTAAACTATTCCAAAGCCTTGAAAAATTCATCAAACATATTTTCAAGTTGTTTGGAATTATAAACAATTTGAAATCTTTTCAATTTAGTCCAAAACTATTTTTCAATTTATTATATCAAAACACATATCTCAACAATCTCCTCTTTTTGATATAATAAAACCAATCTTGAAAATTGTTTGTGATTCTCCCCCTTAGTATTTAAAAACTAGAATAAGAGATTTTAAAATTGAAATATAGTTAAAGCTCTCCCTTATTCACTTGAAAATTAATTTTTCAAACCATTTTCTCTCCCCTTTTGTTATATCAAAAAGAATTTGTGTGACTGTAAGTACTAGATAACAAAGGAGGTTTAAAAATTTCGAAAAAAATAAGAATTTTGGTTTTAAAATTGGCTCCCCTTACTCAAGCATCAATAAGTGTTAGTCCAAAAATTATGATAAATTAGTTGAATAAAAAGAAATAAATCAAAATAAATGGAATTCAACTAATTTTACCACACTTGAACTCAAGGGAGGATGTGAAGCCTTCCTTCTTCAACTGCTTTCTTTGTGTGTATGGATCTCCCCCTTAATGCTGTACTTTGTTGAACATTCTCCATAACACCTAACATAAGACAATCAAGTAATTTTTGGTATCCAAATTGCTTTGGATCCATAGACATTAGTAGCACAAGGTTTAGTCCCCTTAGGAATCCATTTTTCAATTTCATCATTTTTGGTTGAAGTAATTAGTCCTTTTGGAACCCAAATACTTCTAAAACATTTTCCTTTAATAAACCTAGGGGCACTAGATTGTCTAGCATAAAAGTTTGATTTTTCAAAATCAATTTTCTTTTGTAATTCCTTGGAAATCAAATCTTTTTCTTTCTTAAGATCATCAATTTCCTTTTGATGATCTTTTTCAATTGTTTGAAGCAAATTTTTTAAATTTGAGATTTTAAGATCAAAATCTTTAATTTTTGTTTCAAACTCAAGATTTGTTTTAGAAAGCAAATCATTTTCCTTTTTCAATTTTGAAAGCAATTTCTTGTTTTTAAAAAATGAAGCTTTAAATTCCAAAAGCAAATCATCATAGGCTTCTTGTAATTCACCAAAAGAATATGAACTTGAAGTAAAAGTAGATGAATTAGAAGTTACCCTTGAATCTTCTTGGATGGCCATGAGGAAAAGGTTGGCTTGTTCATTGTCGGTGGAGTCTTCATCACTCCACGTAGCCAAATGTGCCTTCTTCTTATGGCTTGAAGAACTTGCCCTCTTCTTCCTCGATTCATGCTTTGATTCTTTCATCTCTTTCTTCATGAATCGGGCAAATTTCATGAAGAGATAGGTCATCTCTTCATCTTCTTCTTCCTCCTCACTTGAATCATCATGATGGCATTGGGAGGATTTGAGGGCTACGACATTCATATTGATGCCTAGCTTTTTGATTTCCTTTATCCCCATCTTTCTTATCCTCTTCCTTCTTATCCTCTTCATTTTCCTTCTTAATTATTTGGTGAGTGAGAAGATACCCTATGAGTTCATCAAGCTTCAAGGTTTTGAGATTCTTGACCTCGATGATGACGATCTTCTTTGAGTCTCATGACTTAGGAAGGGAGTAGATAAGCTTTCGGACAAGCTTTTTTTTCCGGAATGGCTTCTCCATAGCCTTTGAGTCCATTCAATATGGTAGAGAAACGAACATCTTCTCGATGTCTTCTTTCAGATCCATCTTGAAGTTCTTATACTATAGATTGAGGAGGCCGATCTTGGTCTCCTTCACTTTGTTTGTTCCCTCTTATATGACTTCAAGCTTGTCCCAAACCTCCTTGGCACTCTCACAAGAAAACATTTTTGCGTAGATATACAGGCTAAAAGCACAAAAGAGAATGTGCAAAGCCTTGCAATTTAGCTCAATCTTCTTGCGATCATCCGCATTCCATTCCGCCTTGCATCTTTGTGGTACGTATGGACCATCTTCAACAATGTCCCAAAGCTTGTAATCTTTGGCCTTGATGAAGAACATCATTGGGTTCTTCCAATAAGCATAGTTGGTCATGTCAAAGAATGGGGCCAGTCAATGGATTGCACAATCTTGTCGGTTGATTGTTTATTGGTCGAGCTTCCTGGGATCGCCTCAATAGGATATAAGTCCTCTCGAATTGAGCCTCACTCTGATACCAATTGTTGAGCTCGATATCTTCAACCGAAATGATTGCCAAGTGTGGAGAAATTTATTTTTGGGTGAACTTAGTGGAAGCAAAAGATAGACAAATAGACAAAGGATTTATAGTGGTTCAAGCTTCTAACAAGCTCTACATCCACTACCTTAGCTCCCACTAAGGATTTCCAAACCAATTTTACTAGAAATTCTTCCCCTTTTTCAAGGCTTAGGAGGAAACCTTTACAAGCTAGACTCACTCACCAAGTCTAGCAACCAAAGCTCACAAACCGAGCTTTGGGAACACTCTTAAACAAGATAAAATCTACCAAACTCTAAATCCCTCTAAAAGGTGTTTGTTTGCAATAAATAAGCACTCACCCAAACCTAAACACTTGAGCAAATATAAAAATGTAAGCTCACAAGTGTTGTCTATACAAAGAATGATAAATTAAGCTCTAAGACAAATTTGACACCATAATGTTGTTGACAAATGAAGCATTAATCATCCATAGATGCTTGGAGGTCCCTTTTATACTCCCAAATGAGTTCTTAGCCGTTGGGACTGAATTGGAGCCATTGGGTTCTTTATTTCCCATATTAATTGCAGTTTTGAGGCTGTCCGTATTGGTACGCGGGTAACTATATCGGTACGGCCTTCTTCATAACTAGCCGTTGAGCTCTGGTTAGCTGATGCGTATTGATACGCGTATAGGCGTATCGGTATGGCCTGTAATTTAAAAGACCGTTGGAAATATGATCGTTGGGGGTTTTGTCCGTTGAGATATATGCCACGTACGTGTATCGAAACGCCAAGGGGTGTATCGAAATGACCCATCTTTGTATCGATACGGGTTTTGGCAGTTTCACAGACTGTAGCTGAAACCTTCAAGGCGTATCGGTACAGTATATACCATATCGGTATGGGGACTTTGAAAACACAAGTTTAGCTACTTAAAGCATATTTTAAACTATCCCAAAGCCTTGAAAAATTCATCAAACATATTTTCAAGTTGTTTGGACTTATAAAAAATTTGAAATCTTTTCAATTTAGTCCAAAACTATTTTTCAATTTATTATATCAAAACACATATCTCAATAGGATGCATTTGCTAAATGATCCGTGTAAGTATGTGGAATACTTGTAATCATGGTTTAATGCATTGGAAATGGTTTTGATGTTGTATATAAAAACAATGAGGTACATGGTTAGTAATGAATTATATTGGCAAGTAATGTGGTTTAAAATGTTATTGGATATAGTTGGTCAACCATAGGATTGATAGTGCACTATAAAAAGTTGTCTCAAGTGTTGAGGGGTTTGTGTGTACCAAATACTCCACCACGAGTACCCTAACAGTTGAGGGGTTATATGGTACCGAAAACTCATGTTAGTGGATTATATATCTAATCGATGATTTGGGTTGTGACGGTACCCAGTTGTGATTGTACCTTAATTCTGGTTGAGATTGTATGAAGTGTAAAGAGGACACTTGTTGAATCAGTGTATCCGATGTAATATTTTTTAAAATGGAACTTGGTTATGATCACTTGAAAGCCAATATAATTGATAATGTATCATTTTGATGGATTATGTTGTATAAAGTTGATTTATACATGTTTACTCTTTGAGCCTTGCGTGTGGGTTGTTATGCATAGGAAAGTTTAAATCGAGGCTTAGCAATGGGATTTGGCTGTTGATCCATGATACATTTTGCACATGGTTTAATATACATGTTTTGGAGATGTTAAGTGCTTGGTTTGAAAGACATGATGATGTTTTTAAAGAGGATGAAAATGAGATTTTCATTGTGGTTTTATAACCGGTTTTAAATGCATTAATGTGGTTGTTTTTTTAGCACTCCTCACTAAGCCTAGTGTACTTACGCTTTCTTTGTCCATCAATGCAGAGAATTAAATGTTGGAGGTAATGAGCAAGTGAAGGAAAATCCAACGACTTGATCTACTCGAAAGTATGGTTTTCAAACTAGATTTGTAGTAATAAAGGCAATGGGGTTCATTGTTGTTTGGGAGTGTTTCTGGTTAATCTTCTAGTTTGTGCAAGTTTATATCATTGTTGTGGAGTTGTATGAGGATTTATATGTTTGGTTAGGAAGTGAAATTACTTTTCGTGCTTTGGATGGATTGATTTTTAGGAAACATGCCTATAGACATTTGATTGAAGGATGTTGCTATGATTTGTTCATGTTTCTCTGTTGTTCTGGCTTGGTTAGATGTTTAGTTTAGTGGTATATATGTTTGAGGCTTGATTATGTATGCTCGAATCCATGATTGTATGAAAAACCAGCAAATTTGGTCATTACAGTCTTGGGCGTATCGATATGTGTAAAACCTATGATTGATTCTGATATAACAAATTGTTTAATGACTAAATTGCAAAAGTAAATAAATTTATAATTATTCAAAGGTCTCACAAAAATGACAAGTATTGGAACCAAAATTGTTTCTAAGTCAAAAACCTTAAACCCAATAAAATTTTCTAAGTGTTTCAAAGCCAAATTTTACAATTACGCCTAGGCGAATCGATATGCCTTAGGCGTACCGATACGGGTTTTCAACACTGGAATTTTAATCATCAAAGCGTTCTGATACGGTTATCTTTGTATCGATACGGAATTCAATTCGAGCTTGTATTTAGGATTTATTGTATTGATACGGTTTCACTCGTACCGATACAGTTTCATCTGGGTTTAAGATCACACTTTGAAGTACCGATACAGCTCACCCCGTATCGATACGGTTTGGTCGGATTTGAATAATCTTTGCATTAAATTTTATAGCCGTTGCTTGTTAGTTATAGGAATCAGTGGAGTTTAAATGGTCGTTGAACCGTATCGATACGCCCTAGAAGCGTACCGATAACTTTTTTGCTAAACTTTTTATCCCTGATTCCAATGAGCAAATCTTGTCTTGATATGGCTTTCCCATATCGATACGCCCCTTATTTTACACTAAGACCGTACTGATACGCTACCTCGTGTATCGATACGCCCTTGTATTTTGTACACAATGGCTATTTCTTTTTTGAGGAAAGTACCGATACGGCCTTTCGCGTACCAATACGGTTGCAGAAGTACATTTATGGTGGGAAAAAGAAAGCCCAACGGCTCTATTGATGATGCCAACCACCCAAACAGTTAGAATTCAATGAGAATGTATAAAAGCAACCCTCCAAAGCTACATCAATACCTAATGATCAAGTGAAAAGCAATCAAGCAAAATTCAAACCACTTTGTGCCTTAAAGAGTCAAATCGTTGTACCCACTTGTGTAATTCTATTGTATCCATTTTCTTTTAAGTTGGGTTGAGTGAACTTGTAATTGGGGCAAAATATCTACTTTTGAGAGGTTAATTTCTGTTTGCCGTCTTTCTTTTTAAAAGAGCGAGTCTTGATTAAGCTTTGAGTAGAAAGCTTAATCACTTTGTAAGGTTTCCTCCTAATCCAAGAAAAAGGGAAAGAATTTCTAGTGAAATTGGTTCAAAATCTTTAGTGGGAGTTAAGGTAGTGGATGTAGAGCTTTTTCAAATATTGAACCACTCTAAATCTCTTGTGCCTTCATTTTTGATTTACCAATTTCCTCCCTCCAATTTTTAAAAGCCAATTCACCCCCTCTTGGCCATTTGTACATCGATTGATTAACACAACAATTGGTATCAAAGCCTAACTCTTTGAGAGATTAACATCTACAAAAGGCGATCTTTGAAGTGATCCAATCGACCGACAACAAAGCAATGGAGTCTACCTCCAACAGCATGTATGAGGGCCAATCCATAACCAAACCACCCTTCTTCAATGGGGACAACTACCCATATTGGAAGAACCGAATGAGGTTGCAATATCCCAAATTTTAGCTAGTGACCAAAATGTAAATTTTGAAAGTTTAGAGGTTAAAGCATAAACTTTGGAAAAGTTTAGGGACTAAAGTGTAAATTTCCCCAACAAGTGATTTTATTCAGTATAAGAGTAAATTGGATCGAAATAGGTACCTTGATATCGGTTTTAAGAATTAAGATGCAGAAAATGTCCCAAATTTGGATGGAATGAAATTGTTAAGCGTGTTCAAGCCAGAGAAATACAAGGATGGGTGACCTTCAGGAAGGTCCCATAAAAGTGCTTCTGATCGATATTTTGAACTCATTAAGAGTAAAGAATATTCGTATAGATTTACGATAAAGGATTTCTAAGAGAAATTTTACTTTTTAAAGATTTTCGATAATTATCGGGATAATAGACTAAGTTAAGAAAATTCAGTCGAAGTAATTAAGGAAGGAAGATTTTATGAGATGATAATGTTTATTTCCCGAATAAGGAAATATGAAATTATAAATGTAACACCCCTTTTCCCGTATCCATCGTTGAAAACTAGTTAGAGATGTCACATTACACTTGTAAAGAAATTCCCATTTCAAAAATCGGTAAAAATTTTGTTTCTTTAAAACATAGACACTTTATCCTTTAATTTTGAAAATACTTAATCATGTAAAATTTAAACTTAATATTTTCACATTCGATTTTGAATCTAGATTCAGGCAGCAACTTAACAATTTGATATATTTGCATATAAATAATAAAACTGCCTGAAAACTGCCTAATTTAAAATTATTTAGATTCTGAATAAAATATGATTCATATCAGAGCAGGCTTCACGTTTTAATATACATGCCGACAAGTAAAAATCAAACAGCATAAAAATTATATTACTGGTGCTGATGTACCTATTTTTTATAGATGATGTTCACTAATGCTCCTTACTCCTAACGCTTCTCTTTTCCTACGCGTGAAACAATCACACGCTAAGTATAACTTAGTGAGGCATTATAATAAGTCATAAAATTAAATAATGGGTAAATGAAAACATGGTTAAGCAAGTTCATATCAAATCTTTCTTATAATTTAAAACCAATAAAGGCATCATGTATAAAAAATGGTGACCATTAAGTATTTCATTCGTATAAGTAGCCCAAGAATTGTATAAAGAGAAACTGAAGTATGCGAGATCTGTACTCCTTGAGTACTAGTCACCGAAGTGACGATAACATATAAAACACATAAAGTGCCAATACCATATGAAATACATAAGTGCCAATATCATATAGACGTATTAATGTTGATATCATATAAACACATAAGTTCCAAAAACATATAGATCCGAAGATCGGTGTGCAGCTACACGTAGTCCTTGACTACTGGACCTCTAATGGCATGCCATTATACTATCATTATTTATCATAAACTTGGGCAATAAATCCTTTTCATATAACTTTGTAATTTATCATATAGACGTAAAAATGTCGATAAAACATATGATACATATATCATCCTTATTCAATAATAAATTGTCAAAACAATATAATAGGACAGTTCATACCCCAATATATACTAACCTTTTTCCTTTGCTTGTAAAACATTGTATAGCTTGTACAAAACCCATGTTGTCATTTTAAATAAATTCATATAAATAAATTTTGCAAAATTTATCAAAATACATTTAAAACATATAAATGCACTCACCTGGACCATTTATTATCTTGCCTCACTAAGCTTACTCGATCATTTACCTCATAGTATCTCGAACCCTCTTTTGATTCGGATCAACTGAAAGTCAAGTTTCAGGGCTTGAATCGAGCTTGGAAAATTTTCTCCCTTTTTTTCTCCCTTTAGTCCAAAATATTTCAAGAAAGATGAACAAATTTGGTTCATCTTTTACTTATTTAATCCACATATTAAAATTAAATGAATTTAAAATTCATTTAATTAGTGAAATTACTAATTTACCCTTTTAATCCAAAGGCCAAGATTTAATCTTATCAAAAATCAATGGCCATGATCAAATCCAAGTGTTATTCACCTTTAAAAATTGCCCTCAATGTTTCAAAATATTTCAAAAATGCCATCCATGGCAAATGTCCAATTTGCCCTCCAACTAGTCTTTATTTACAACAAGTCTTGAAAATTGCCATTCCATTAAAATTGAACCAATTTGGTTCCAATCCAACCATCCTCCTTCATAAATATCTTATATATTTATTTATGACATTTTATTTGATCCAAATATTCGAATCTTACTCTATACGATTTCCAAATTTTCTTCCTACGAACTTTAAAGCTTTATAGCCACTTTATCATAGTCTAACTAAATCTAGTTAGAATCCATCCAACAATAAAATATTCATAAAATAATATTTTATAAATTTCCCATAATCTTTGGAACTGTCTTCAAAATTTCAATTCGATCCGATTTCCCGATATTCGTAAAATACTTCTACTGCGATTTTACCTTTTCTGAACTATCATATTTTTTAAAAAATTTTCATATTTCCATATTCGGGAAATAAACAATATCATCTCATAAAAACTTCATTCCTTAATGACTTAGACTGAATTTTCTTAACTTAGTCTATTATCCCGATAATTATCGAAAATCTTTAAAAAGTAAAATTTCTCTTAGAAATCCTTTATCGTAAATCCATACGATTATTCTTTACTCTTAATGAGTCCAAAATGTCGATCAGAAACACTTCTATGGGACCTTCCCGAAGGTCACCCATCCTTGTATTTCTTTAGCTTGAGCACGCTTAACAATTTCATTCCATACAAATTCAGAACCTTTTTCTGCATCTTAATTCTTAAAACCGATATCAAGGTACCTATTTCGATCCGATTCACTCTTTTACTAAATCAAATCACTTGTTGGGGAAATTTACACTTTAGTCCCCAAACTTTTCCAAAGTTTATACTTTAACCCCTAAACTTTCAAAATTTATATTTTGGTCACTAGCTAAAATTTGGAATATTACAATTCCTCCCCCTTAAAGAAAATTCATCCTCGAATTGTCAACGTACCTGATTCGAATAATTTCGGATATTGCTCTTTTATCTTTTTCTCAGTTTACCAAGTGACCTTTTAACTTTATGATTTCTCCAAAGAATTTTAACCAAAGAGATTTTCTTATTCCTTAACTCTCTAACTCCATAAGCAAAAAAAATCTCATTGGTACTTCTTCATATATCGAGTCAGATTATAGCTCAATTTCCTTTGAAGTAATAACCTGTATTGCTGTCCTCGGTTGACTTTCACCACAATCTCATACCTAAGGTGGAATAACCGTAGATTTTTCAATCTGAGTAGACTTCCTAGTCTACTCTTCTGGACAGCCCATCATAAACTATTCACATCTGCACTTTTCGGTTGATATCAGATCAACTCAGTAGCGGTACTATCTACATGGTGTTCGCCTACCAAATTCGAGTATGTTCCCTCAACAGGGATACGACTCCCTCTAACTTTTCCACATCAGAACAATTCAACTCTTTCTCATAATCTTAACATCATTAAACCATAAGTTGGCAGTCTTTGGACCACTTTTACTATGAAATTTAGGATTTCCCAAATCCTGCGCAGACACACCCTATTGTGTCAGTGTTCTTTCTTGTTCCAATTAATCCAAAAGGTTATGGTTAACCTTATTATTACCACTATTAGTTCTTTCCAGAACCTTTCATTTACCAGTTTATCTCAATCTTCTTGACTCAAATATCAATTATAACTTATCTCATTTCATAGTAGTAAGGAGCGACATCAATCAAATCATATAAATATCATATCAGTAATATTGATATCCTAGTGGCATGTATAAACTTTTTAACATAAAATCACTTCTGTTTAAGCCTAGAACCGGCTAAACCTGTAGCTCTGATACCAATAAATGTAACACCCCTTTTCTCGTATCTATCGCTAAATACGAGTTAGAGATGTCACATTACGCTTGTGAAGAAATTCCCACTTCAAAAATCGGTAAAATTTTTGTTTCTTTAAAACATAAACAATTTATCCTTTAATTTTGAAAATACTTAATCATGTTAAATTTAAACTTAATATTTTCACATTCGATTTTGAATCTAGATTCATGCAACAACTTAACAATTTGATCCATGTGCATATAAATAATAAAATTGCCTAATTTAAAATCATTTAGATTTTGAATAAAATACGATTCATATCAGAGAAGGCTTCACGTTTTAATATACATACCGACTAGTAAAAATCAAACAACATAAAAATTATATTACTGATGCTGATGTACCTATTTTTGATAGATGATGTTCACTAATGCTCCTTACTCCTAACGCTTCTCTTTTCCTACGCCTGAAACAATCACACGCTAAGTATAATTTAGTGAGGCATTATAATAAGTCATAAAATTAAATAATGGGTAAATGAAAACATGGTTAAGCAAATTCATATCAAATCTTTCTTATACTTTAAAACCAATAAAGGCATCGTATATAAAAAAATGGTGATCATTAAGTATTTCATTCGTATAAGTAGCCCAAGAATTGTATAAAGAGAAACTGAAGTATGCGAGATTTGTACTCCTTGAGTACTGGTCACCGAAGTGACAATAACATATAAAACACATAAAGTGCCAATACCATATAAAACACATAAGTGACAATATCATATAGACGTATTAATGTCGATATCATATAAACATTTAAGTGCCAATAACATATAGATCCGAAGATCGGTGTGCAGCTACACGTAGTCCTTGACTACTGGACCTCTAATGGCATGCCACTATACTGTCACTCTCTATCATAAACTTGGGCAATAAATCCATTTCATATAACTTTGTAATTTATCATATAGACGTAAAAATGTTGATAAAACATATGATCCATATACCATCCTTATTCAATAATAAATTGTCAAAACAATATAATAGGACAGTTCATTCCCCAATATATGCTAACCTTTTTCCTTTGCTTGTACAAAAACCATGTTTTCATTTTAAATAAATTCATATAAATAAATTTTTGCAAAATTTATCAAAATACATTTAAAACATATAAATGCACTCACATGGACCATTTATTATCTTTCCTCACTAAGCTTACTCGATCCTTTTCCTCATAGTATCTCGAAACCTCTTTTGATTCGGATCAACTAAAAGTCGAGTTTCAGGGCTTGAATCGAGCTTGGAAAATTCTCCTTTTTTTCTCCCTTTTGCCCGAAATATTTCAAGAAAGATGAACAAATTTGGTTCATCTTTTACTTATTTAATCCACATGTTAAAATTAAATGAATTTAAAATTTATTTAATTATTGAAATTACTAATTTACCCTTTTAATCTAAAGGTCAAGATTTAATCTTATCAAAAATCAATGGCCATGATCAAATCCAAGTGTTATTCACCTTTAAAAATTGCCCACAATGTTTCAAAATATTTCAAAAATGCCATCTATGGAAAATGTCCAATTTGCCCTCCAACTATTCTTTATTTACAACATGTCTTGAAAATTGCCATTCCATTAAAATTGAACCAATTTGGTTCCAATACAACCATCCTTCTTCATAAATATCTTATATATTTATTTATGACATTTTATTTGATCCAAATATTCGAATCTTACTCAATACGATTTCCAAATTTTCTTCCTACGAACTTTAAAGCTTTATAGCCACTCTATCATAGTCTAGCTAAATCTAGTTAGAATCCATCCAACAATAAAATATTTATAAAATAAAATTTTATAAATTTCCCATTATCTTTGGAACTGTCTTCAAAATTTCAATTCGATCTGATCTCCTGATATTCGCAAAATACTTATACTATGATTTTCCCATTTCTGAACTATCAGATTTATTCCAAAAATTTCATATTTCCATATTCGGGAAATAAATATTATCATCTCATAAAAACTTCATTCCTTAATGACTTAAACTGGATTTTCTTAACTCAGTCTATTATCCTGATAATTATCGAAAATCCTCAAAAAGTAAAATTTCTGTTAGAAATCCTTTATCGTAAATCCATACGAATATTCTTTACTATTAATGAGTCCAAAATATCGATCAGAAACACTTTTATGGGACCTTCCCGAAAGTCACCCATCCTTGTATTTCTCTGGCTTGAGTACACTTAACAACTTCATTCCATCCAAATTCGGGACCTTTTTCTGCATCTTAATTCTTAAAACCGATATCAAGGTACCTATTTCGATTCGATTCACTCTTATACTGAATAAAATCACTTATTGGGAAAATTTACACTTTAGTCCCCAAATTTTTCCAAAGTTTATACTTTAACCCATAAACTTTCAAAATTTACATTTTGGTCACTAGCTAAAATTTAGGATATTACAAAGGCTATTCATCAAATCCCACGGTTATGTTCTTTAAGATGTAATCGAAGACGAGGCATCTTTGCATTAAATTTTATAGTCGTTGCTTGTCAGTTATAGGAATCAGTGGAGTATAAATGGTCGTTGATACGTATCGATACGCCCTAGAAGCATATCGATACATTTTTTGCTAAACTTTCATCCCTGATTTCAGTGAGCAAATCCTGTACCGATACGGCTTTCTCGTATCAATATGCTCCGGTATTTTGTACACAACGATTCTTTCTTTTTTTTGAGACGGGTATTGATACGGCCCTTCGCGTACTGATACGGTTGATTGCAGAAGTGCATTTATATTGGAAAAAAGAGAGCCGAACGGCTCTATTGATGATGCCAACCACCCAAACAGTTAGAATTCAATGAGAAGGTATAAAAGCAAGCCTTCAAAGCTACAACAATAACTAATGATCAAGTGAAAAGCAATTAAGCAAAAATCCAACCACTTTGTGCCTTATAGAGTCAAATCTTTGTACCCACTTGTGTAATTCTATTGTATCAATTTTCTTTCAAGTTGGGATAAGTTAAATAGTAATTGGGGCAAAATATCTACCTTTGAGAGGTTAATTTCTATTTTCCATTTTTCTTTGTAAAAGAGTAAGTCTTGATTAAGCTTTGTGTAGAAAGCTTAATCGCTTTGTAAGGTTTCCTCCTAATCCGAGAAAAGGGGAAGAATTTCTAGTGAAATTGGTTCAAAATCCTTAGTGGGAGCTAAGGTAGTAGCTTCATTTTTTTATTTACCAATTTCCTAATGTAGAGCTTGTTCGAAGCATGAACCACTCTAAATCTCTTGTGCCTTCATTTTTTTATTTACCAATTTCCTCCCTCCAATTTTTAAAAGCCAATTCACCCCCTCTTCGCCATTTGTACATTGATTGATCAACACAACAATATGCGTGGCTCTATACTTATACGGATAAGATTAATTTGAGGTTGGGTTTTGTTATACGGGTACCTGTATTGGTACATGCATATGTATTGGGCAAGGTGTATCGATACGGGAAGATTATATCGGTGCGGTTTTGAGCTACTAGAATCTAGAATTTTAAAATGGTGAAAGTGTATTGTTGCGTGAATTCAATTGGCTGTAGTGAAAAAATAAATAAATGCCTCGATAATTAAATTGATAAAAGCCTATTGTTCACATAGAATCTTGAAAATCAACTTGTACACGACTACGTACACACATTGTCACGAGCATTATAGTTTGGTTCAGGGTAATTTTTGTGCTATCCAAAAAATTAAAAGGTGATCATACTTTGTGCCACGGTTCTGAGGTTTGAATTCAATTTTGAAGCATGTCTTTGATGATTAAAGTCTTGGCAGGTAATTGTTAGTTTGCATTGCTTGAGGACAAGCAATAGTTTGAGTTTGGGGGTGTGATAAGTGTTCAAAAGTACTATTTTTATTACCCTTTTTACTCATATTATTGTTAGACTTAAGCTCATACTAGATGCATAATTAGTCATTCATGCATTAATTCATGTTTCTTTCCACCGTTGAGCTTGATTACATAACTTGGTGATTTTTGTGGAAAAAGATGCTGCTTTGGTGTGTTTTTGTGTGTGTGCAGAATCACTTGCCTAAATAAGGCTAGAACCAGTTGCCAGGGCAGTGCATGAAGGAGATGCCAAGCTAGTTGCCAGGGCAATGCATGAAGGAGACGCCGAGCCAGTTGCCAGGGTAATTGTCGACAATGAATAAGGTGATATGGTAGTCGAAATTGATGACTAGACAAGCCCAAGATGACGTGGAGCAAAGCTAAATCCCAAAGGAGTTTAATTTCCTTGAAGAGGTTAAAGAAGAATTAAATCCCAAGAAGATAGGAGTTCTAGAAGGAATATAATTATAATAAAGAATTATATTCTTTAAAGATAATTTAATTCCAACTTAACTTCCTCCTCAAAGAAGGACTTTGACCTGGCCCTATAAATAGATCACCAAGCCGTCAACTCCAAGAGAGCAAGAAGAGGGAAAATTTCGACAACTCCAAAGGGCAGGAGGAGAGAAATTTATACAAGAGAGCAAGGGGGAGAGAGTTCGATTTATTCTTCTTCTTCTTTGCTTCCATTAGATTCATGGTTTGGGAATTATTCTTTGTATATCTTTTGAACCCAACCATGAACTAACTTGATTGGTTGGGGTTATTGTGTTTTGTTGTTGTGAGAAACAATTGGATTTTGTTTAGGTAATAAGAGTTTGCACTTTCAATTCAAGGTTTACTCATTCTTGGCTTTTATTCTTGTTTGCGAGTTAATTGGGAGAGGATCTCGTAACTTCATCTATTTATCTAATATCGGGAGAGTTAGATTTAAGAAACGAATGAGTATGGTCTTTATTCAATCTATTGATGGTGAAGATTAATTCGGCTTAGGAATAAGTGTAGCGATGTCCTTTTTTCGCTAAAAAATGAGGTTTTCGAAGTGTTTGTGATTTTTCGGATATAAAACGTTTATTCCGTGGTGTTTAAGAAAAAACCACATTTTACTAAAAATTGGAGTCGCCACCGGCCACTTAGGTAGGCCGGACACCATAAAACCAGAGATTTAAAAGAGATTGTTGGGTTCGGGAGTCGGTTACGGATGGGGAAGGATTAGCATCCCCACACCGCCCAAAATTGGTACTTTAATAATTACCGCTTCATTAATATTAGACTTTCCGGATTAAAGTGACGATTAGTTTAAAATTCGGTTATAATTGCGAATAAATTTTAAAGGCCTCGTTATCCGAGAGTAAACGCCCAACCACTATCAATACGCCTGATACTGGCCCCGTTTACGCTCGGATAAAAGGGCACCGCATTGACAATTTATATATCATTATGCAACCTTAGTGAGCAAAATATAAAACATGGCAAATAATTTAAATACAATACAAATAAATATTAACATAATAGAATACTAATTTAACATAAATAAAATACATAAATAAAATACTAATCTAAAACATACATACATAAATATTAATCTAGCTTATAAATAAAAACTAATCTAACATAAATAAAATACTAACATTCATAAATATTAATCTAACACATAAAAAATAAATTTAACATAACTAAAATATTAATATAAAACATAAATTTAAAACATAATAAATACTAATCTAAAGCATAAATAAACATACAAGGTAAAAAAGAACACAATTTTAAATTAACTAATACTTCATTAAATAATAAAAATTACAACCCCAACGAGATCTACCGCGACCCCTCCAAAAATATTAACTAGAATAGGACCCCGATCGAATGTTGGATCGAACCAACTAGGGCCGAGGGCACTGCCCCCAACCCCGGCCAGCCTTGCGGCCGGCCATGCTCCCAATTGGGGAGCCAATTGCATTTGCCAATTTTGTGGCAAAATTGGCGTGAATTGTGTGTGAAATTGTGTCCCTGCCCCATGCCTTTATATAGCCAGTTGGGGTGGGTTAAGGGTGACGTGGAGCACCCTGCTCCACACAATTTTCCCTCTTTTTTAAATATATTTTTATTGTTATTTTTTTATTTTTCATTAATTTTATATTAATAATATTATTATTAAAATAATACTAATAAAACTAAAACCCGATCAAAAATGAGTGATTATAGTTGCCCCTCTTTGCTTGTTCTTGTGAAACGAGGACAAAGCAAAGATCAAAAGCACTCATTTTTGACCTACTTTCTTGTCTTTGGCTTCGGAATCACGTGTTCTTCTGGAACTTTCCGCTCTTCCTTAGCTGAATCTTCAAGCTGGTAAGTTCTTCCTATATAGAACTTCTTCACCTTCTGACCTTGGAACTATAGGTCCTCCCTATATAGAACCTTTCATTCTGAAGCCTCGAGTTATGAGTCCCTCCTATATAGAACTTTTCATTCTGAGACGATAAAGCTTGGGGTCATTCCTATATAGAACTCTTCACCTTCAACGCTGGTTTCTCCTATATAAAACCTTTTGCGTCACTGATGGATTCTTCCGACTGGGAGTTCATCCTGTATAGAACTGCTAGTCTTCAAACCCTGGAGCCGTCAGTCCTTCCTATATAGAACTTTTAGCTTCTGAAATCTCGGAGCTACAGGTTCTTCCTATATAGAACCTCTCACTCTAAGACAGTAAAGCTCGGATCCCTTCCTATATAGGACTCTTCGCCTTCAACACAACAGGTTTTCCCTATATAAAACCTTGTGTATCATGGGTGAATTCCTTCGGCTGGGAGTTCTTCCTATATAGAACTGCTAGTCTTCACCCTGGAGCTGCAAGCCCTTCCTATATAAAACTTTCAGCTTCTGAAGCCTCGGATCCGACTTCCCTGCTCACAACTTCGGAATCACGTGTTCTTCTGGAACTCTCCGCTTTTCCTCGGCTGAATCTTCAGGCTCATAAGTTCTCCCTGTATAGAACTTCTTCACCTTTGGTTCTTTTTTGCGATTCTAGAGTTAGAGCTCTTCCTATATGGATCCGTTCATTGAGGCTTGAAAACGTAAGTCTCACCTTTATATAACCTTTGTATTCGCTTGTTCTTTTCTCTTTTTCTTTTTTCTCTTTCTTTTTTCTTTTTTCTTTCTTCTTTTTCTTTTTTCTTTTTTCTTTTTCTACTTTTTTCTTTTTCTCTCTTTTTTCTCTTTTCTATTTTTTATGAGGCTGTTGATATCTTACGCTACTAACTGCGTATCATGCCCGAATGACTTATCGATGGCCCGAAGGACTTATCACCATGCTCGAAAGACTTATTGGTGGCCCGAAGGACTTAACATCGTGCCTGAAGGACTTACCGATAACCCGAAGGATTTAACATCTGGGCCTCACGCCGCTATGGCTACCGTTCTTTCAGGACTCACGCTACTCATGCTGCTGCATCAAGCCCGAAGGACTTACTGATGGCCCGAAGGACTTATCACCACGCTCGAAAGACTTATTGGTGGCCAGAAGGACTTAACATCGTGCCTGAAGGACTTACTGATAACCCAAAGGACTTAACATCTGGGCCTCCCGCCGCTATGGCTGCCGTTCTTTCGGGACTCACGCTACTCATGCTGTCGCATCATGCCCAAAGCCTTACTGGTGGCCCGAAGGACTTATCACCATGCTCGAAAGACTTACTGATGGCCCGAAGGACTTATCGATGACCCAAAGGATTTAACATCTGGGCTTCACGCCGCTATGGCTGCCGTTCTTTCGGGACTCACGCTACTCATGTTGCCGCATCATGCCCGAATGACTTATTGATGGCCCGTAGGACTTATCACCATGCTCGAAGGACTTAACATCGTGCCCGAAGGACTTATCGATAACCCGAAGGATTTAACGTCTGGCCTCACGTGCGCTATAGCTGCCGTTCTTTCGGGACTCACGCTACTCATGCTGCCGTATCATGCCCGAAGGACTTATCACCATGCTCGAAAGACTTACTGATGGCCCGAAGGACTTAACACCGTGCCCAAAGGACTTATCGATGACCCAAAGGATTTAACATATGGGCCTCACGCCGCTATGGCTGTCGTTCTTTCAGGACTCAAGCTACTCATGCTGCCGCATCATGCCCGAAGGACTTATTGATGGCCCGAAGGACTTATCACCATGCTCGAAAGACTTACTGGTGGCCCGAATGACTTAACATCCTGCCCGAAGGACTTATCGATGACCCGAAGGATTTAACATCTAGGCCTCACACCGCTATGGCTGCCGTTCTTTCGGGACTCACGCTACTCATGATGTGGCATCATGCCCGAAGGTCTTATTGATGGCCCGAAGGACTTATCACCATGCTCGAATGACTTACTGGTGGCCCGAAGGACTTAACATCGTGCCCGAAGGACTTATCGATGACCCGAAGGATTTAACATCTGGGCCTCACGCCGCTATGGCTGCCGTTCTTTCGGGACTCACGCTACTCATGCTGCCGCATCATGCCCGAAGGCCTTACTGATGGCCCGAAGGACTTATCACCATGCTCGAAAGACTTACTGATGGTCCGAAAGACTTAACATCTTGCCCGAAGGACTTATCAATGACCCAAAGGATTTAACATCTGGGCCTCATGCCGCTATGGCTGCCGTTCTTTCGGGACTCACGCTACTCATGCTGTGGCATCATGCCCGAAGGACTTATTGATGGCCCGAAGGACTTATCACCATGCTCGAAAGACTTACTGGTGGCCTAAAGGACTTAAATCGTGCCCGAAGGACTTACCGATGACCCGAAGGATTTAACATCTGGGCCTCACGCCGCTATGGCTGCCGTTCTTTCTTTTCTTTGGTAAATTCTTCGATAATTCTTCAAATACCTGTCTAGGAACAAGCAAAATTGACATACCTCTATCTATATGATGCATGCAATGTCGTGCTTTCTTCTTCTTCTTCTCTTTTCCTTGTTTCTTTTTCTTCTTATTCCTTTTTTTCACTTTCTTTTTCTTTCTCTCTTTTTCTTCTTTTTTCTTTTAGCCCTTTCTTGTTCTAAAGTCTTACCCCCTGAAAGGCCATTCCTCTGATTTCTTCATCTATTTTCTGCTTCACTCTATGCTCTTAAATCCTCATTTGAACGTGCTTTTAAACCTTTTGTGCGGAAGGCTTTCTTGTCTTCAGGGTTATACTCGTCTTCATAAATGATCTTCTGGTTCTTATATTATTCTTATAAGAACCCTTGTCATCTTCTTCGCTTGGCGTTGCCCCATTCAACCACGGGCTCCACTGCTTTAAATTTTCTGGCCCATCATACAGAGCCTTGATATATTTCTAGTCACCAGGGTGAGCCAAAAATGCTTCCATCCCCTGAGCTCATCATTGATCTTCTCGTAGCACTTCGACGGGAACTAACTCTCGGTCCCTATGCTTTAAATCTCATCGTCATTCATTTTAAAAGTAATGCAAAAGGCAATTTACTTGCGTATATTTCAACAAATAATGATTGTTTGAAAAGATAACAGTCATTTTGAAAATCACAACTTGGAGGGGATACCAAACATTTTGAAAACATTGTTTGGAACAAATGGTAAACATCTTTTTCTTTTCTTCTTCTTTTTTAAGGACCAAACATTTTTTAAATAATGCTAGGAGAATGGTAAACAAAATTCGAAGTGTATTGCCAAACATTTTTTTTAAAAAAACTAATGTTTGGGGGAAATGGTAAACATCAAAACTTTGGGAGAAAATATCAAACCTTTTAAAACATGTTTGCCCTCGAAATGTCAAACACCATAGCGCATCTGCTTCAAGTTGCCAGAGATCAACTCTAATGAAGCGTATATTTAGAAGATCTTGACCATTGTGGAGATATATGCCAATGTATAGTTTCTTCTGGTCTAATATGCTTTTGAGAGGAACAACCCTACCTAGTTTCTACCCCGTTTAAGGTGGCTCTCTTAATCTCGCTATCTCACCATACCCAATCCTTCCCTCATTTGGGTGTCGATCAAGCACTTCGAAGTTTGACGTTCCTTGAAGCAAAGTTAACCCTTATAGGCGGAATGAAATCTGAAGACATTCTCATTCAACTTGGAAATCTATGGATGACCATAATGGTCTTTGGGGCTTGTAATGTAGGCCTTTGGTTTATGGTTAAGTGAAACAATATTTCTGTACTTGTGTAACTTGGATATGCCCATTATTCCTTCTCTTTTTTGATCACTCTAGACTGCCCGTTTTCGAGTTTTCACCCTAGAGTTCATTTCCTTTATTTTTATTGTAGGATGCCTTGCATTCTGGCTATATACTGATGTTCGTTTTCTGCTTGATCCTTCAATACTCCTCGAAACTGAGATTTCTTGAATGAAGGACTATGAATACATTTCTGGGAATTCTTTGTGATTGGCACGCCCAGATGAAATGTTATCCTTTCTTTTTTCTTTTTCTTTTTCATTTTTTCTCTTGGATCGCTCTAGACTGTCATTTTTTGGTTTTCACCCTAGAGGTCACTTCCTTCTTTTGTACCTTCGGATCAATGTATTTTGGCTGGATATTGATGCCAGCATGCTCATGCAAACTACTCTTTTTCTTCATTTTTAGGATCACTCTAGACTGCCCATTTTTGGGTTTTCACCCTATAGGTCATTTCCTTTTTCAAAATTGGCAATCTTCGGGCCGAATTGTCTTGACTTCAATTCGAGCTTCTATACTAATTTTAAAACTGATATTTACTTGAAATGTGGATTCCGTGTGTCTCTTGCTCATGGTTGAAGTCTCATTCTTGTATTTTTAATCCGTGTGTGAAGCATAGACATTATTCTTCATTTCTCTTTCTTTTCTTTTTTTCTTTTTTCTTTCTTTTTTCTCTCTCTTTCTTCTTTTTTATTTTATTTTTCTTTTCTTTTTTCTCTTTTTTAGATTGCTCATTCTGGGTTTTTAGCATTGAATCTCTTTCTTCTTATTCGAGTCTATGAATGTATCCTCGAATCAATACGAATCTATATTGGGTATTGATGCGATCTTCCGCTCGGAGTTAATTGCCTCTCTGCAGCTCTTCTGATATTTACTCGATCTGGGTTGCTTCAGCCTTCTGATTACCATTTATCTTCTTTTTTGGTTTTTCGTTTGGACATATCCATGTTTTCAACCACTTTCTTCTGATGATTTTTTGATCTTCATATCCAATCTGTATGGTCTCATCTGTGTCTTCTGGTAAAGTAAAAGAACAAAATTCGTTGTCATATTCACAAATGTCCTGAGAATGCCTTCAGGGGGTAGAGGTTTAGGGTCAACTTTCGTTTCAAGGATCTTAAACGACAAGTGCCTGAGAAGATAAATTCTTAAAATGGGAACTTCCCATTGTCTAAACACTCGTTTTGTTCCTCTGTTGGCCTAAGTAAACTAGCAGATACTCACATTTACAGTATCCCCATAACATTCAATCTCTTCTAAATATATGCAACTTAGAGTTGATCTTTGGGTTTGAAGCAAATGCACTGTTGCATTCAAAATTCGAGGGCCTGGTATAGAAATGATATATACATATGTCCATTCAAAAATGTGTGTATATGCATATGGGAAAACTACCCCATAAAAATGAAATGTTTAAAGAATCAAGAATGTAAAAATGTTTTTTTAAATGGAAATGTGATTTTTTTAATTCTAAAAATATCTGTTTGAGAGTTTTTTCCTTCTTTTTTCTTTTTTTAAAGCATTGAGCATTTCTTTGTGAACTGATGGGAGAACCATAGGGATATCCGGACTACCTCCCGAGTACTAACTCGTTCCTGTCCTTTGTAGTGTAGGCTTGTGCCACTTCTCTTGTTTTTCCTTGCTGGATCAACTCTCCCGTCATAACTCCCTCGTCGACCAGCTTCTTGATTTTTTTAATGACCCCAAATTTCTTAGTGTCATGCCCCAACGCCTCAATGTAGAACTCACATATACCTTGACCAGATAAGGCCATATATCCAAGATGGACTACTCCGAATATCTCTAAATACGTACTTGTTCGAGGAATTTTTCTCGGTGTTTCAGAGGAATCTTCCTGTCTTCTTCTCTTACGAACACGAGAACCTTTGAAAGTGGTACCCGTTTATCTCATTCTTTCTTTCTGCTTCTAGGCATGTCTGGTCTTTTAAACTTAGGTCCCGAAGTGCATGTTTAATTCTCTCTCCGACTGTCATGAAGTCCTCAAAGCTGGCATTCATTTTCCCGAGCACCTTATCAAAGAAGAAATGTGGCATGTAAGTCACTTTCCTCTTCATCTACGGGAGGCTGCACCTGGGTCGCTAAACACAGACACCTCAAAGCACATTCCTTGAAGCTTTATCAGGTTTCGTCTTCGTACCTTGGAGATACTGCCGACTTGGTGCTAGGTCTAGAGCATATTTGTATTGCCCATAAAGATGTCGGTTAAGTCTCCGCATGACTACACTTGGTCTCTACTCAAACAGTTGTACCATATCACGGTAGGTCCTACTAGATTTTCGTGAAAGTAGTGGATCGGCAATTTTCTATTCTCGATGTAGCCCTCTATCTTTCTGCAGGACGTGGTCAGGTGAATCTTGGGGCAGCTTGTTTTGTCATACTACACAAATCTTAGAATCTTGAAATCCGGTGGGATGACCAAATCAGGGCTTTCTTGCCTCGAATGTATCGGTTTTCTTCTTTTTCCTCATTTCTTTTTTCTCTCGAGCCCATCTTCCAACTACTTGAATCTTGATTTTTGAGCGTGTTCATTTATTTTACTTGGCAATGATAATGCTATGTAAAATTGTATGCAAGGTAATGATAATGTTATGTAAACTATGCCATGACTGTACAATGTGAGGCAATGCAAGGTATGAATGCAAATGCGGTGTTGATTCTCGAACAGTCCTTAAAAGACTTTCAATCAATAGAAAAATGTCTGGTTGCAAGAAACTAATAATGAATTACAGGTGACAATTAGCTTCCTTCTGGAGATCTTGACTTCGGGAAGCAAAACCTGTGCTCCACGTCTCGACGTCGTCTTCAGGATGATGGATGACTCCGTCTTCTCCTCTTATTCTATTCTATGGACTCGTGACGTCATGATGTTTATTTTTGTGGCTTCTAAAAATGACATCAACAAGTGCAGGCATAATGCAGATAAGATCTTTTCTGGGTGCAAACGAATAATACGTCTAAACAGGGATGGATTCTATCGGTCCTAAGGGAGTACTTTAAAAATTTTAGGGTTTAAATTAAAATTCTCAAAGATCATTTGGTTTAAAAATTTCCCCATTTTTATTATCAAAAATTTTTAACTTACTTAAAAAATAAAACTTTTAGGTTCCTTTTTGTTATTATTATTATTCTGAAAGTTTTATGAGAGAAGAAATTTCAAAGCAAAATAATAATATTTTCAATATTTTTTCTTTTTTTTAATGAGTTAAATTAAAATCTGAGAATTTTAAAAAAATGGTCAAATGTGAAGATTTAAAATTGGGGTTCTGCGGCCCTGACTGAATCTTCTACGTCGCACGTGCCTTATTATCGTACCGTCTTCTTTCGCGATTGGTCTTTGCTCGGCCTAACTTGATACTGTAATATTATCGTTCCTGGCAAAGCAGACTTTTTCTATTTTGAAAGCCTTTTAATGAACTGTTCTTGAATCAACACCATGTCATGATATGCAACATGAATGCAAATAAAGGCGTTGATTCCGCTGGTAATCACCCTTTCGAACGACTTTCATGGGAATTAAAGGGTCCAAATTACAAAAAAAAGTTTCATATTACAAAAGGAGTCCCTATTACAAAAAGAGTCTATTACAAAAAGTCTTAATTACAAAACAAATTTCTACGCATAAGCCCTAGCTCTACCTCCTAGCTCCTTGATAGCTCTGGGCAACTTGATAAGCCTTGGTGCTTCTTCCATGCCCGGGGTTACGAAAGGTCGGAAAGCCTCGGCTTTGGTAGCTAAGTCATTCACACGCCTTGGAAATGTCCACCATCAGGGTCTCGTGTGCATACTTTGGCACTACACGCTTGCTCGACAAATTGTTAGCTCGGATCTCATTGATTAATCTTTGACCAATGTCGCACGAATGAATTGATGCCATCCTTCCTAAGACACCTTTTTTTCCATGATGAAATATTTTCTAATCGGGCAAACCACTTGAATCAACGCCTCTATGTAATGTGGATGCAATGATAATGCAACAAAAGTATGTGTAAAATAAAATAAAAATAAAACACAAAAAGAAATGAGTTAGTACCGGATAAAAATAATAAATACATAAATAAAAGGACAAATAAAATAAGGTAAACACAAAAAAACCTATTTATCCCGTCTAAAACACCTAAGGTTATCCGCATGGCTCTAAAGGGGTGGGTTTCTATATGTTCTCTACATGCAGTGTTGGTGCTAGGAGGTACCCGAATTGTCTTTGCTGTCCTCTACTAAGAGTAGCAAGGCCCCCGATCATCACCCATTATAGGCTCCTTTCAACCGGGTTCAATTCAGGGGGACCCATTCGCTTATGCCTGCACGAAGGAACGATATCCTTACGAAAGCATAAGGTACTCGAGCCCTGAAGGTACTTGCTAGGCCTATACGGGAGAACGATATCTCCACGAAAGCATTAGCGTTTTCCCCCCACTTAAAAACGGGTTTACATGCCATATTTTAAATGCATTAAAATAAACGCGCAATTACAACCAAATATTAATTTAATAGTCACTTTAATCTGAAACTTCTAATATTATTAAAGCGGTAATTATTTGAAAAAGCTTGACTCTCTTTATTTTGTTAAAAACAAAAATAGTCCCCAGCGGAGTCGCCATCTGTACCGATGTCCTTTTTTCGCTAAAAACGAGGTTTTTAAAGTGTTTGTGATTTTTCGGATATAAAACGTTTATTCTGTGGGGTTTAAGAAAAAACCGCATGTTACTAAAAATTGGAGTCGCCACCGGCCACTTAGGTAGGCCGGACACCATAAAACTAGAGATTTAAAAGAGACTGTTGGGTTCGGGAGTCGGTTACGGATGGGGAAGGATTAGCACCCCCACACCGCCCAAAATTGGTACTTTAATAATTACCGCTTCATTAATATTAGACTTTCCGGATTAAAGTGACGATTAGTTTAAAATTCGGTTATAATTGCGAATAAATTTTAAAGGCCCCGTTATCCGAGAGTAAACGCCCAACCACTATCACTACGCCTGATACTGGCCCCGTTTACGCTCGGATAAAAGGGCACCGCATTGACAATTTATATATCATTATGCAACCTTAGTGAGCAAAATATAAAACATGGCAAATAATTTAAATACAATACAAATAAATATTAACATAATAGAATACTAATCTAACATAAATAAAATACATAAATAAAATACTAATCTAAAACATACATACATAAATATTAATCTAGCTTATAAATAAAAACTAATCTAACATAAATAAAATACTAACATTCATAAATATTAATCCAACACATAAAAAATAAATTTAAAATAACTGAAATATTAATATAAAACATAAATTTAAAACATAATAAATACTAATCTAAAGCATAAATAAACATACAAGGTAAAAAAGAACACAATTTTAAATTAACTAATACTTCATTAAATCATAAAAATTACAACATAAATAAAAAGGAAAGAAAATATACCTAACTAGGAGCTCGAATAACGAACCCCAACTGAACCCCAACGAGATCTATCGCGACCCCTCCAAAAATATTAACTAGATCAGACCTAAAATAGGACCCCGATCGAATGTTGGATCGAACCAACTGGGGCCGAGGGCACTGCCCCCAACCCCGGCCAGCCTTGCGGCCGGCCATGCTCCCAATTGGGGAGCCAATTGCATTTGCCAATTTTGTGGCAAAATTGGCGTGCAATTGTGTGTGAAATTGTGTCCCTGCCCTATGCCTTTATATAGGCAGTTGGGGTGGGTTAAGGGTGACGTGGAGCACCCTGCTCCACACAATTTTTCCCTTTTTTTAATATATTTTTATTATTTTTTTATTTTTCATTAATTTTATATTAATAATATTATTATTAAAATAATACTAATAAAACTAAAACTCGATCAAAAATGAGTGATTACAATAAGTTAAGGATTTCAACGGCTAAGAGGAGCGCAATATTGGTTGTTGTTCACCCTTGATTCACGCAGGGATGTATTATCAAGGCATGCACAAGTAGCTAGAGTTTCGACTTGGGGATAAGAAGAAACCATTGAAGAACGCTCCGCTGAACCTTGAAGTTGCTGCCCAGCCGCCCAAGCAGTTGCCCAGCTAGTCGTCCAGGAAACCATCGATTAGTTGCCAAGGCAACCCTGCTGTGCAAGTTGCCACGGCAACTGAGTTGCCCTTGCACTCTTTTACCAAGACGATCCAATCGGCTATCACACCTCAACTCACGATAACCTGCCCTATTCACTCTATTTTGATTTCATCAATTCTTTTAGTTTATTGCTCTTAGTGTACTCATTAATTATAATTCCAACAATCACCTACTTGTGTTTTTCTTTTCCAATGCAGTAACTTAAGCAAAGTGGCCCAAACCAATCCTCGTGGAGGCGATACCGATATTGTACCACTTTATTACTTTGGACGTGTATAATTGCACAAATGCATAGCACTTATTACACGTAACATTGCGTGTATTGAGTGCTACGCAAACGGTGCAAGTATACACGCCGTAAGTAATAAAGTGATACGAGTATCGAGTATCATCTCCACAGGATTGGTTTAGGACATTTTGCTTTAGTTATCGCACTATAAAAGTAAAAACACAATTGATAGTAGGAGTTGATTTTAACGAGTAAAGTAAAAGAGCGAGTAAATAAAATAAAGATGTAAACAAATGAGAGAGAATAGGGTGGGTTATCGTGAGTTGAGGTGTGATAGCCGAATAGATTGTCTTGGTAAAAGAGTGCAATGGAAACTCAGTTGCCGTGGCAACTTGCGCAATTGGGTTGCCTTGGTAACTAGTAGAACGTTGTGTGGGCAACTGTTTGGGCGACTAGGCAGCAACTTCAAGGTTCGGAAGAGCGTTCTTCAATGGTTTCTTCTTATCCCTAAGTCGAAACTCTAGCTAATTGTGCATGCCTTGACAATACATCCCTGCGTGAATCAAGGGTGGACAATAATTGATCTTGCGCTCCTCTTAGCCGTTGAAATCCTAAACTTATTTCTAAGCCGGATTAGTCTTCATCATCGATAGATTGAATAAAAACCGTACTCATTCGTTTCTTGAATCTAACTCTCCCGATATTAGATAAATAGATAGAATTACGAGATCCTCTCCCAATTCACTCGCAAACAAGAATAAAAACCAAGAATGAGTAAACCTTGATTTGAAAGTGCAAACTCTTATTACCTAAACAAAATCCAATCGTTCTCACAACCACAAAAACACAATAACCCCAACCAATCAAGTTAGTTCATGGTTGGGTTCAAAAGATATACAAAGAATAATCCCCAAACCATGAATCTAATGGAAGCAAAGAAGAAGAAGAAGAAGAAGAAATTGATCAGCCCCTAGTCGAACTCTCTCTCTCTCTCAATCGAACTCTCTCCCCCTTGCTCTCTCTGGAGTTGACGGCTTCGTCTCCTTTAAATAGGAGATGGCTAGGTCAAATTTTTTTTGAGGAGGAAGTTAAGTTGGAATTAAATACTTTAAAAGAATATAATTCTTTATTATATTTAAATTCCTTCTAGATCTTCTTCTATCTTCTTGGGATTTAATTTCTCTTTGACCTCTTCATGGAAATCAAACTCCTTTGGGATTTAACTTTGTTCCATGTCATCTTGGGCTTATCTAGTCATCAATTTCAACTGTTATATCATCTTATCCCTTATCGACAATTGCCCTGGCAACTAGCTCGGCATAACCTTCATGCACTGCCCTAGCTACTGGTTCTAGCCTTGCTTTGGAAACTGATTCTGCACACACAAAAACACACCAAAGCAGTATCTTTTTCCACAAAAATCACCAAGTTATGTAATCAAGCTCAACGACGTAAAGAAACATGAATTAATGCATGAATGACTAATTATGCAACTAATATGAGCCTAAGTCTAACAATAATATGAGTAAAAAGGGTAATAAAAATAGTATTTTTGATTACTTAACACACCCCCAAACTCAAACTATTGCTTGTCCTCAAGCAATGCAAACTAATAATTACCTACCAAGACTTTAATCATCAAAGGCATGCTTCAAACTTGAATTCAAACCTCGGAACCGTGGCACGAAGTATGATCACCTTTTAATTTTTCGAATAGCACAAAAATTACCCGGAATCGAACTATAATGCTCGTGACAATGTGTATGGGTAGTTGTGTATAAGTTGATTTTCAAGATTCTATGTGAACAATAGGCTTTTATCAATTTAATTACCGGGGCATTTATTTTTATTTACACTAGAGCCAATTTCGGGCACCTCTAGCAAAGTAAGCAATTTCTAATTTTATTTTAGTCGACCAGAGCCAATTCCGGGCACCTCTAGCGATTCTTTAATGTGCATTAACTACTGGAGCCAGTTTCAGGCACGTCTAGCAAGAATTTAACTTTTAATTTTCAATTTTAAATTTACCCAAATTTTAAGCAACCTAAGTTCACTAAGTTTCTTTCAATCAACAAGCCACAACCGTGTAAAAAAATTTCAGCATCATAGTAAAATTCTAAGTTCTTTTCATGCAATCCTAAAATTAAAGGTTCTCTCAATTAAGTGCAGTGGCTAAAATTCATCATTGGATATTCAAAAAGTCTTAAGCAATTAAATCCAATTAAAGGCATGGCAAGTAACATATGCAACCTATATGTGATTGTTAAAGATGAATGCAACTAAACATGAAACTAACTAGAAACCAACACCCCCCAAACTCGAGAGAAGCATTGTCCTCAATGCATGTAAAAGTGAAACAAAATTTAAAAGAAACTAAATGAAATGAGTAAGTCGGAGAGGTCGTCACCTCGAGTGATAAGTTTCTTTCGTTCTGTTTGCTTGATTTATTTTCCAGTCGGTGGTTGAATGCTTGTGGCTGGTACCGTGTGAATAACATTGCTTTGATTTGATCCATGTTTGCCGAGGCAGGTTCACTTGCCTGGGCATCAGTAGTTGTCGAAGCCATTGTTGTTGCCTGGGCATTGCCAGTTTCTGTTGCCGTGGCAACTGCTGAGGTAGTTGTCGGGGTATCCTATGTTGCGGTTACCGTGGCAAGTAGTCGGTAGTGAATTTCCTTAGCATGGTGGTTGTGAGTCTTGTTTTGGAAAAGAAAAGAAAACAAAGAAAACCAGAAAACTAAAGATAATGAAGAAAAACAAAATAAAATATTTCCTAAAAATTCCAAAAATAAATAAAGAAAAAACAAAAATAAAATAGAGTTCCAAAAATTAAAAACTCTTAGAAAGAGCATTTTTCATGCATCTTCTAATATTACTGCATATCTGAGAAAACTTGAGGAGGGTCGTTTTTGATACTTCTTATAGTCCATCCGCACCCTCCATCGGGTGACAATATTGCCCAAAAAGAGTTTGGCCAATATGCTTGCCAGTACTCCCTTTTGCGTTACCATGGTGGAGGTGTCTTTCCTTCGTGTTCCCTTGTAGTCCATGCACATCTTCCACCTTGCTACTATTCTTGAAGGCATAAATATATTATTAGGAAAAATTATATCAACATCCAACCATTTAATTACCTAAATCTTATCGTCCTCCATCATGGTTGGGTGTAGCTTTCGTTTGTCGTGGCAATTCTCGCTTAAGCCAATTACCGTGGCAATCGGTTGCCAAAATTCGTTGTAAGTCATGGGAAAACCAATTTTCAAAAGCTTTACTTAATCCAAACACTGTTTTCTTTTGGCCTCTCAAACATCTCCATCAGTAGAGATTTTGATGGCTTCAAATCTACCAACATCGATTCCTCAAGACATACCTGCAATGGACGAGGTGAGTTTTTGAAGAATTCAAAAGGTTCAACCATTACCTGCTCATATTCCATTGGCAAAGTATTATCATCTCGTTGATCTTGCATGTGGTCGTGCAATTGCCGTGGCAACTGTAGATGAGAGTAATCTACATATTCCTTCTTCAACATCAACGTTGTAACCTTCTGGGCGTCAGGTTCCTCAAAATTTGCTGTAGTATTGTTGTTCTCAGCTTCACTAAGTGTTGTCGCAGCATTGCTCTGTTCAGGCTCCTCAATCATTGCCGAGGTAATTTGTTGCTCAGGCTCATCATATGTTGGGCAGCCTCTTTCATTGGCATCCTCTTGACATGGAGGTTCTAGTTGTTCCCCACACATCAAGGACCTCTCTTCGCATTTCTCCTTATTCCCTTGCCTTTGGGACGTCAGTATCCCCAGGAATGGATTGTTGGTGCATGTTATCCAAGGCATATGTAGATCTCCTCAATTGACCTTCTCAATCCCCCAAGGTTGCATCCCACTAAGCTATTCTCACATCCATTTTC